>JAJJMB010014022.1:628211-784138 GCA_023531105.1 Papaver atlanticum | reverse complement strand
CTAGAAAATAATCTATTATATCTTATTACTCCGTTCCATGGCTATCCCCGGCTAGATTCCATGGATTAGTAATAGATAACCACTTTATCTCATTACTCCGTTCCTTGAATTCCCCGGATGAATTCCATGGATTAGTAATAGATACTCAATTCATTTTATTACTCCGTTTCTTGAATCATTCTCAGCCGAATTTCATGAATTAGTAATAAATATCCAACAATCGGGCATCTGGACTATCACCGAGTAAGCCCCAAGAAAATGGTGCAAGTGTACTCAACGATGATGCACGAACGAGCACCCAAATGCACGAAGGGGCATTTAAAAATATGGACAAACGAGGAAACCCATGCAAAATATGAGAGAGAAAATAATAATAATTTTTAAAAAAGAGGCGCCTAGGGACCGGGCCCACCGGCCGGCCGATCATGCCGCCGTGGCCGGTCCCCCACGCCTCTTCCTTTATTTTCTCTTATTTTATTATTTTCATGATCTCATGAAGACTCCTTCATTCGAGAAACTTTCCTTGTTTGAGCAAAACTCACGGTTTCTCCATATTTTCCTTCTAAGATGAAAAATAATAAAAATAGGGGAAGGTGTCACGGGACCGGGCTACCTAGCCGGCCGGCCATGCCCTAGCCATGGCCGGTCCCACACCTTGCAATCCCTTGTTTTCGTAATTATTATTTCCCTCATCTCATGAAACTCCTCCGTTTGAGCAAAAACCCTGGTTTCTTCATATTTTCTCAAATATTGCTCAAACGATAAAAAAGCTAAAAACTTAAATGGTCACATGACCGACTAGGCTACTCACGAAAAATATTAAATATTATTATTTTAATATTCTTAAAATATTGATCAAAGGAGCAAAGTTCTACTTGCTCAATCGAGCAAAATCAAGAATTTCAGTCAAAGATCAAATTCTTCTGAAAATCCAAAATATTGCTCAAACGTGCATCAGAAAATATCAAAACTCTCAGTACTGAGACACGGACATTATGGTGACACGGGCATGCTTCCTTGACCGGCCAAGGCCGTCCCTAAGGCTTGCAAAGACATGGTCCCACACATCTTTATAATTCTGACCTAATGTGCTCAATTGCTCATATGTGGTGCAAACTCTTTCCAACCAACCTGGAATTTTCTCAAACGACCATCAGCTGGTCCCACGACCACCAAGGGCCGGTCTCATGCCCTCTTGGTCGGTCCCTCACTTCTCCATAATTAGGTTTTGTTACGTAATGCTCTAACGGGCACTATTCTAATAAGTGATTAAACCAGCATTTAATCATCCTTTCACCAATTAGTCAACAAAGGACTTTTGGTGCATACTAACACGAACACCTAGGCACTGCATGGTCGTCCATCATCCCATGTAGCCGGTCCCTCCTTCACTCAGTGATTGATTTTCAATAAATCACCAACTGTCAGCAATCGATCAAAATTAGGGTTTTGAACTAAATGCTCTGCAAATCGTCATTTTGAGAAAGTTTAAACACTAATAATTTTATGTTGATCCATCAATCAACATCTTAATTAATTATATAATATTCGGTCTAGCTACCAATATTTTATTTGGTCATGCTACCCATAATTCATCAAACGAGCAATATTCGCTCAGACGAGTAACATTTGCTCAAACGAGGAATACTGATTTAACCATCAATATTCAATAATTTTACTCAGACGCGAGCAACATTTCTCAGAGTGGTAATATTGATTCAACTATCAATATTCAACGATTTATCATACAAGCAATATTTACTCAGACGAGCAATATTTGCTCAAACTATCATCATGTTGGTTCAAGAACTATACCCGTATCAACATACATGTTTAATCCATGAATCACTGAGCATTCGTCAATCATGCTCAATTCAAGAAACTTAGACTCAGTGTCTAATCAATTCAACGACTGATTAATCAAATACACGTCTGCTTTGCAGATTCCACGTTCGTGAGACATCAATCACGTCACCTGGGGGATATCAATTAGGGTTTTGGTCTGGCGGCCTAGAGCACGTGTGTTCATCCACGATGAGAAATGTGAGTAAGTCGTGAAAGCAGTTGAGGGAGTTAGCAAAGTAGTGGGTGAACAATCAACCAAGTCTCCACACGACCAGGAACTGGTTAACACACGATTTCCCACTTTCCCACTCTTTCACTCAAGCAACCGTCACACTTACTGGAGATCAATGTGTCTACTATTCTGGAAATATAAATAAGTCTCTAAATCCACGATTGAGGGACACATAATTTTTCGAGTAATCACTCTCAAGAATTCCATCAATCGACTAGAACTTATTCGAACTCAACAGTTCACAGAAAACTTGCAGAAACCCACAACACATTCACAACCCTTGATCATCATTGATCTCACACAATTCTTAGCTTCCCTCCTACAGATCAACCCTCTTTCCTCTTTGTGACCGAATTGACTCTGGAACGGCCATTGTCTTGGTTTAGGCCGGGGTCCTACAGATTGATCTCTCGAACTCAAAGCACTCCCGTTCAGTGCATCTGTTTGAGGTTAAGTAGTTTACTCGGTTGAGGAGTCTCGTCCGCTCGGTCGTCTCTTCACTTTCCTAAAAAACCGGCGAATCGTTTTTCACCATCAACAGATTGGCGACCACAGTGGGAGATTAATCTCTCGGTTGCAATCCCAATTTTCACAAAATGGCTGATCTTCGGTCAGGTTCAGTTACAAATCCTAACACAAACAACACCAGCACTAGCAACAACGGTGGTACTCCAGAAACTACTCCTGCTTCCAACAACGGTGCTGGTGATACCACTCCTCCTCAAACCAACATCGGAAATCATCCTCTTTTCGGCCGGTCTCCTGAGGAAATCAGAGAAAACCCACCTACCATAGCTGATCTCATGAAGGTCCAGGAAGTTCTCGCCAAATATCAGACTGATATGGCTACCACTCAGAAGGAGTTATGCAATTATCTCAAAACGCTCATAGACAAAATGTCGGAGAAAACTCAGGACGGGTTGGGGAAAGGAAAAGCCAAGGAAGTCGATCCCGAAATCTCCCCAATTTACGTGGTGGATGATAATGAAGTCCACAACGCTGCAGATAATCCACCAGAGAAGGAGTCCGTAGGTTTCATCACTCGTGAAGATCTGGAACGCTTTCTGGAGGATCGAGGGAAAGGAAAGACATTATCTTTCCATCGTCATCAACCTCCGTATACCCCTACCATGCAAAGAATTCCTCTCCCAAAGGGCTACACTTATCAAATGTTTACACTCTACAATTGAACAAGAAATGCCCGAGAACATGTCTCTCGATTCCTGAAAGCATTAGGAGAACACGAACACAACCATGTCGTATGCCTGAAAGAATTCTCAAAGTATCTGACAGGTCGAGCATATACTTGGTACAACAACATCGCACCAGGGAGCATCACTAGCCGGGGAGAAATGGTTAATGCTTTTTACCGGAAATACTTCTTCATCTCAGAGCAGATTACTCTCTCTTATTTAGGAAGAATGTCTCAGAAGAACAATGAACATCCAAACGACTATGTGAAGAGGTTCAGAACCCAGGCCCTGGATTGTCATGACCCGAATGTCACTGAACAACAACTGGTGGACTTGTGCATCAATGGAATGATCCCGGTCTACAGAGCCTTGCTGGAAAATCTCCGGTTCCAAACTTTCTCAAAACTCCATGAAGCATCCAAACGATCAGCAACTACTGCTCCGGCCTTACTGGAAAGAACAAGAACTACAAAAGTCGAGGAACCATGAGAAACTCGAGGCAATGCTAGGCGCCTGATTAACAAGCAGTATAATCTTCAACCTTCCATGAATGTTGCTGAAGGAAGCAAGAGGAAAGCCGAAGCGCAGCAGCATAAAAATGCTCCTCCAACGTCCAATCCTACAAAAACACCAAGGAAGGACAACCAAACTCGAAACATACAAGCACCAGTTCAGCGTCAGCAGAATGACCAGGAAGAACCAGACTTTCCTTTCCCCATTGAAGAGGTGATCGAGCTATTGGAAGTCTGGATCCAAGATGGTGCGATCAAACAACCTCCCGTCAGGAGAGAGCCGACAGAGGATGAACTGGAGAATCCGCGCTACTACCGCTTTCATAGGTATATCAGTCATTCGACAAGTGATTGCAGAACTTTGAAGAGCATATTCAAGGAAAAGGCCGATTCAGGAGAACTGGGGACTGAAGGGGTACACAAGAATCCTCTCCCAATTAGAACCTTTACGCTATCTGAACAACCAGTCAAATAAGCAGTTCAATCAATGATAGAGCATGTTTGCGAATTGCTTTATCTGTCAAAAGCTCAAAGGGGAGACATGTTCACAGCTTTGAACCACATAATGTCTGGGAAACAACTATCCATTCCAGAAACTCTCCCTGAACCTCCAGCCACCGACAAAGAGATGTACGACTGGGGACTGCTCACCATAGTACACCTCAAAGGAAATGAATTCAAAAGAGTACTTATCGATATTGGCACAACTATTAACATTGTTCCTTTGAAGACTCTCAGAGATGCAGGCATCACTCGACAAGAAGCAGCTCATGCTCCTGTCTCAGTCAGAGATCATGAAGGAATATCTAGAGATGCGTATGGTTATATCTTTCTCAAGATGAAAGTTGATTCAACCTGGACGGAAACCAAATTTCATATAATCAGGGAAGATCTAGGGTATGACATGATCTTCAGGCGGATGTAGATTCATGCTAGAAAGTTAACTACAACACCTTCAATTGCACATTTCTCTGTTGAAGAAAGCTCTAATTCGGAAGAAATAGAAGATGCTCCGCCATTCGAACATTTGGGAAAAGTTGAAGCCTTGGTGGAACTCACACAAAAACCTGAAGAGAGCGCGCATGAATTCGTCAAAAGGTTCCGTACTCAGGCAAGTCTTATTCCCCCTCATGCGTCCATATTATCAACTTTCAAATATGCTACTCTGGTCCGAGGACTTGATCTTACTCACAACTTAGCTATCACCGAACGTTATGAATGGTTAGTCTCGCCTCAGCAATATTTCACCAAGTGGTTAGACGCGGGGCCTCTCCGAATCCAGCGTCTCACGGATACAATCACTGTTGGAATAATGACCGAGTATAACAAGCAGTAACCTACATATTCTCCTTTGCACGAGTGTCCACATATGCCATAGGGTTGGAAAGTTTCACAGACATGGAATCCCACTGTACGAGGAATTCCGAACCAACAGAAGATATTTAGGGCACGAGCATCCAAGCCTAACAAATTTCATGAAGGTGATTTAGTTCTCAAAGCAACTAAACGTAATTTTCATTCCACAAGGAGCTCTAACTGGGAAGGGCCTTTTATGATTGCTAAGTCGGCGGTTGGAGGATACTACAAATTGGTTGATATGAAGGGAAAGACAAGTGTACCAGTGATTCACGAAAATTGGCTCAAAATTTTTGACGCCTGAGGTATTCAACGTTCTGGGGTGTTACCTGTTCGAGACATGAACGAAGCTCGAAACACCTAAATTTGTTTTTAGGATTTTCTTTCACATGTATTTTCAAGTCCTCCAACATGTTTGCAATACTTGCATCCAGTATTTGAATTCAGTAATTTATCAAAGTTCTTTTACTTAAAATAAAAATCTCTATCAAATCCAAAAGAAAATCCTTAATCACTCACTTATCCAAAACCAAAATAAAACCTCACATCTCTCATAAATTCAAGGTTCAAGAGATTATGGAAAGAAAACTAAAGGAAATCAGCAAAGAAAGATTTCCGCTCTTCTGCATTCTTCAAGACTTGCAAGGCCGCCTTCTCCAGCTCTAGCTTTTCGGTCAATCTAGCGATCTCGGCTTCCTTCTTCACCACACCATCACTGGGAAAAGGTACACTGTTCTCAATCGCATGCTTGATAAGGTTGATCTTTTGACGAAGCCACTTTACATTAAAACCAAGCTCCTCAGATTTTCCCAAGTTATACTCCCAATCAAAGAGTATATCTTGAGTGACAGTACTTCTAGCCCTGGTTCGTATATCGTCTATAACCCTTAAGAGAGCTCTTACTTGATTAGTCGAGAAATAACTTGTTTTTGGGTATGTGGTGACGACAATATGACCATATCTCTTCCATATTTCTTCATACATGCCTGCATATGCAATGGGAATGCTAAATCCACCAAATCGCTCATGGTACGGGAGTAACTCACCAAACGAAGGAACAAAGGAAATCCCTGCAGTAGAGTATTTATGCACCACTATGCGATTCTCAGCAGCCTCTCCTATATTTGGAGTAATCTCTTCCATCGATGGAGCAAGAGCAGTTCCTCCCATCATAGCTTCTTCTGTCTCTAGACCGGTTCCCTCCGTCTCTGGAGCAATAGCAACTTGAGCGTCATTCTCTTCAACAACTTCAGGAGCAACATTCTCATGACCCTGAGGTGCAAAGCTGGTAACGCCACCATTCTGATTAGCCGTATTATTCAAATCACCATCATTGGTTCCATTATTCTCAACTTCGGCATTTGGCACCTAATACGAAGATTACATGAGATTAGAGCAATCCAAGCATGGAAACCAAAGGCAATCATAAAATCCAGCATGTAAGTGAACTAACACTATCTAAGTTCTTTGCTATACATCCAAGACATGAGCAAATAGTGTGAAAGTCATAAAACACGTTTTTCAACAAGCTCGTCTAAAGAAATTTTACACTGCCCTGTATAAGACGACGAACTGGGAGCAAATGGTAAGCAATCTTATATTTAGTCATATACCATTCTTTTCGTATGGATGTTCTCTACAACATTTCAAAATTTCATATCAATTGGATAAACTAGCAAAAAGATGTGTCCAAAACATCTAACTACATGCCAGCTGAAATTTTTCTGAAAGTCTCCTGGAAGTTTACTGTTTCACTGATTTTGACCCCTAAACGTGCTCAAAATCCAAAAAGATTCTTAAGTAAAGCTTATAAATTTCCTGTGCATGAGAATACATATGTAGATTGTGAAAATCCGACATCGGATGAAGATTTTATGGCGCTTTTTCTAAAAGACAGAGTTCTGAATTTTCTGGTGACGTATTTTGGTAAAAAAAATTCATTTATTCATGAGAATTCTCATTCATTCATCAACAAATTAGCAATATTATACTTCTATGAAGAGAATAAAAAATGGATACTTACTTGAGGGGTCTCCAAGTCGTTCGAAGGATTAATATGGTCGGCATCAACATTGGGAGCACCATTACCTTCATTCGGTCCCGATTCTTGAGGACTCTCTTTCTCACCACCATTCGAAGACGAATGAACAGCATGGACATGTCGGTTTTCCATGACAATATCTTCCTAGATATATCAGCAACAATCATTATTATTTTATTCAAGAAGTATCATGATTGATTATACGAAGGAATACTTACATCAACTTCATCTTCATCGCTGGACTCATGAGTTGTTGGCTTAGCAAGACGGAGACCGTCAATACTTGATGGAGCAAAATTTTGGAACAACAACAAACATTGGTTTCATGATCCTAATTATGCGGACAAAGAAAAGTCATGGTAGAAGGAATATTAACAACTCACCAAAGAAGCGACTGGGGACTGCACATTATTCGGTATCATCCTATAATTCCTCATACTTCTGCCTTCTCCACCCTGGGGACTGTCTTGCACTTCTGAGAAGTCTACATGAATTCAAGATCTCACAACACGGCCGTCCTAGGGTAAAGTTAATGAAATAATTAAGATGCGATTATCATGCCTTTCCCAAAATCATAAGGAGAATATTTACATGTGAACATTCAGGAGGCGTTTTTCTTTTATCATCACTAGAAAGATGTTTCAATCATGGTCGATCAGAGATCATGTCAGCAGAAGGAAACTCTCGTACCAGAGACTTAACATCCATCGCAAACTTATGCAAGCGCTCAAGTTGTTGATGCCAAAAGTCTATATAACCTGGAGTCACGTAGGTAGCTCGGTCGAAACAAGGAAACAAGTAATCATTTCCTTCCACATGTGTGCAATCTAAATGAGCCTTCAGATGCTCGATCGATGGATTATTCATTCGATGACCTGGAGAACACTGATCGAGACCCATTTGTCGAGCTGCTCTGTCGATGTTATATTCTTCCACCCGGAACTTTCCGTGCATTACTGACACTAAATAACCAAGAGTGCAACTCAGTATAAAAGATTTCTCTCCATCACTCAGACCGATGCCAGATTTTAACGTGGCATTTTCTTCAGCAGCATTGAAAGTGATCAATTGTAAGAAGAGAGGAGGAACAGACACACATGGGAGAAAATTAAACTCAGACTCGTTGTCTAAAACACTGGTGAGGCGTGTCTTGTGTCGTGGCTGCTTTGTGGACCAACGCATAATCCTGGCATTATCTTTCTCAAGGAAAGCATGACGAGTGTCAACATTTGGTCCTTGCAAGACGCTACGAGGAATCGGAGCATAATTCTCAAGGTGCTCCCACACCAAATCTTGGAGAAACATCGCATTAGCATATGTTTCAATTTTCATGAAGCCGTTAGAAACGCTAGAGTCTATGACTAAGGAGTCTAAATTGGAAAACAGCGAACCCAAGAACAGACTAACGATAGGAAGTTTCTCACCTTTAGCTATTTTAATAGCAAAAGGAATCACAAATGGCTTCAACAAATGTCCACTATCCTCAAGAACGTTTCTGGAGAGCCACAAGCATAAGAAAGCAACAATGGTTAATATACCATCAACAGGTTCTTCAGGAATTCTATCTCTCTGCCACCAGTGCTTCAACCATCGAGCATAGCAAAATTTTGGTGACTTGTTGAAATTATGCATCGTAGCTTTCAATACATCAGACATTGCAGTCTCCTCTGCTGAGAGCTCTTCAGGGAAATTACCAGTAATCGGGAGATGCAATAAAGCGACCACATCTTCCAAAGTGATGGTGAATTCTCCCCATCTGCATATGAAAGTATGAGTAGAAATGCACCAACGAGAAAGCAAAGCCAGCATACCTCGTATATCATGATGAATGATTAAGTCTCCAGCTGCTTGAATAGCTCGTGTCACCTGTGCACGATCCAGCATAGTCCTTACACGGCTGTAACCCAACATATGTCTTGCCCATCCAGAAAAATCTGTCAAAGGTTTTCGGGAAAGCTTGAATTCTATATGTGAAACCGAATAGTGTCTCATTTGCAGAAAAAATCGAGTTATTGCTTGAGGAGATACTAATTTGTTCTGAGTAGTACTTCTGGGATTTATGAGCAGTCGAAACGAGGAATCTGAGGGATGTTTTTCGGGTTTATACTGAAACATGAAGAATTCATCATCAGTATTCAGAATGTTCTTAATTCTAGGAGTTTCTTCTTTTTCTCTGGAAGTCCCAAAATCATCATTTCTGGAAGATGCATCTGTAGAAGCATCCTCACTGGAAGTTTCCTCCCTAGAAATATCATCTTCAGAAGTGCCATCATAGGAATCAGTCATCTTCGCAAAGTTGCTGTGACATCCATATGCAAATTTCATCAACACAATGGAATTAAAGCACAACGGAATAATTAGGATGCTCACATCAGTGTCTACAAAAATGGTAATTCTCAACTCTTACCTATTTACGGTTTCACTAGCTGTAGTGATAATAACGTAAAACTCCAAAAACTTGTTCGTTCCTTCAAACCTGCGAAGACGAGAAAAATTCATTATTTAAAGTCAACACCTGACTTTTCACGAAATTATGAATAATTCATATAATCCCTTCGTGTGAACATTCACTGATTTTCTACCATGTGTACACACACTATAAAATCCCAAAATTCATACAAACATTCTTTCATCACATATAATTGTTTTGCTTCCAACAATTACTAAATCAAATTTTGATTTTTTTAAACAAAATTCTTTAAACTCACGGAAATTAAAAAAATAAAATAAAATATGTATATATACGTGAGTTGTAAAAAAAAAAATATTCTCAAATGAGCGTTCGTCTATGAAACGAGGGTATTTTCTATCTTTGTAAAGGTCCACATATTCCAAATAAATTTTGAAAGTTCACAAATAAATTTTTATCATGAGACGCAGGCCTATTTAAAAAATCTCTCCTATACTAGAGATCATTGTTTGTTTCTTAAACTAACAAACAAACGATCGTCTGTTCCTAAAACAAGGATCTCTTTTGGGCCGGGCTCGTAAACGCTAAACCGACCAAAACGAGACACCTGACCGACCAAATCAGCAATGCTTCATCTCTCCGTGCACCCGAGATAGCACTCTATCATACTGTCAGGGTCCTTACCTGGGAATTTGCTCGTACATAACACCATTGGAGCAAATCGAGGATTCTGAAAATACCTTTGTACGATTGAGTTCAACTGCTTGTCTCGTCAACTGGAAAATCACCATCTAGTGCTTACTGTGGAACATGACTGTCCATCACTAAGCAGGGGACTTAATGTTGATGGTGGATTTTTGACAAAGGTCAAAATCTTAAAATCATGATACTGCAAGTTTCTGACCCGGCTTCGGGAACGCATGTGATGATTCATATTTTACGATTCGTGAACCGTTTCACGATCTCTGACTAAGTAAGCGTTCCTCTAAGAGAGCTACGATGAATATGTTTCTCGAAAGGCGGCTGAACGTTTGATGCTTCACACATTTCATCATCACCTTTATGTAGAATCTTAATGATTGGGCGGTTTTCTAGCCATAATTGTATGTTAGAGAACTTAACGCCTTCAGGACATCACGTCGTTCGTTATTCCCTGACTACATAGATAGACCAACCTCTACATAAAATCTTAATGATTGGGCGGTTCTCTAGACATAATTGTTTGTTAGAGAGCTGGACGCCTTCAGGATGTCACGTTGCACGTTGTTCCCTGACTATGTAGAGAGACCGTGTATAAAATCATGATGATTGGGCGGTTCTCTAGACATAATTGTTTGTTAGAGAGCTGAACGCCTTCAAGACGTCACGTCGTTCGTTGTTCCCTGACTATACCCCCCTCAGAACGAATATGATGCTTCAACTATCTCATATCTCGATTCTGCACATAGATTAACTCTAGTGTCATTCGCCAACTGAATTCCTAGAAAATAATCTATTATATCTCATTACTCCATTCCATGGCTATCCCCGGCTAGATTCCCTGGATTAGTAATAGATAACCACTTTATCTCATTACTCCGTTCCTTGAATTCCCCGGCTGAATTCCATGGATTAGTAATAGATACTCAATTCATTTTATTACTCCATTTCATGTATCATTCTAGGCTGAATTTCATGAATTAGTAATAAATATCCAACAATCGGGCGTATGGACTATCACCGAGTAAGCCCCGAGAAAATGGTACAAGTGTACTCAACAATGATGCACGAACGAGCACTCAAATGCACGAACGGTCATTCAAAAATATGGACAAACGAGGAAACCCACACAAAATAGGAGAGAGAAAATAATAAAAAAAAGACGCCTAGGAACCGGGCCCACATGACGGCCGGTCATGCCGCCATGGCCGGTCCCCCACGCCTCTTCCTTTATTTTTTCTTATTTTCTTATTTTCATGATCTCATGAAGACTCCTTCATTCGAGCAACTTTCCTTGTTTGAGCAAAACTCACGGTTTATCCATATTTTCCTTCAAAGATGAAAAATAATAAAAATAGGGGAAGGTGTCACGGGACCGGGATACCTAGCCATGGACGGTCCCACACCTTGCAATCCCTTGTTTTTATAATTATTATTTCCTTCATCTCATGAAACTCCTCCGTTTGAGCAAAAACCCTGGTTTCTTCATATTTTCTCAAATATTGCTCAAACGATGAAAAATCCAAAAAGTTAAATGGTCACATGACCGACTAGGCTACTCACGAAAATATTAAATATTATTATTTTAATATTCTTAAAATATTGATCAAAGGATCAAAGTTCTACTTGCTAAATCGACCAAAATCAATAATTTCAGTCAAAGATCAAACTCTTCAGAAAATCCAAAATATTGCTCAAACGTGCATCAGAAAATATAAAAACTCTCAGTACTTAGACACGGACATTATGGTGACACAGGCATGCTTCCTTGACCGACCAAGGCCGGCCCTAAGGTTTGCAAAGAGCCGGTCCCACACATCTTTATAATTCTGACCTAATTTGCTCACTTTCTCATATTGGGTCCAAACTCTTTCCAACCAACCTGGAATTTTCTCAAACGACCATCAGCTGGTCCCAAGACCACCAAGGTCCGGTCTCATGCCCTCTTGGTCGGTCCCTCACTTCTCCATAATTAGGTTTTGTTACGTAATGCTCAGACGGGCACTATTCTAATAAGTGATTAAACCAGCATTTAATCATCCTTTCACCAATTAGTCAACAAAGGACTTTTGGTGCATGCTCACACGAACACCCGGGGACCGCATGGTCGTCCATCATCCCATGTAGCCGGTCCCTCCTTCACTCAGTGATTGATTTTCAATAAATCACCAACTGTCAGCAATCGATCAAAATTAGGGTTTTGAACTAAATGCTCTGCAAATCATCATTTTGAGAAAGTTTAAACACTAATAATTTTATGTTGATCCATCAATCAACATCTTAATTAATTATATAATATTCGGTCCAGCTACCAATATTTTATTTGGTCATGCTACCCATAATTCATCAAACGAGCAATATTCGCTCAGACGAGTAACATTTGCTCAAACGAGGAATACTGATTTAACCATCAATATTCAATAATTTTACTCAGACGTGAGCAACATTTCTCAGAGTGGTAATATTGATTCAACTATCAATATTCAACGATTTATCATACAAGCAATATTTGCTCAGACGAGCAATATTTGCTCAAACTATCATCATGTTGGTTCAAGAACTATACCCGTCTAAACATACATGTTTAATCCATGAATCACTGAGCATTCGTCAATCATGCTCAATTCAAGAAACTTAGACTCAGTGTCTAATCAAGTCAACGACTGATTAATCAAATACACGTCTGCTTTGCAGATTCTACGTTCGTTAAACATCAATCACGTCACATGGAGGATATCAATTGGGGTTTTGGTCTGGCGGCCTAGAGCACGTGTGTTCATCCACAATGAGAAATGTGAGTAAGTCGTGCAAGCAGTTGAGGGAGTTAGCAAAGTAGTGGGTGGACAATCAACCAAGTCTCCGCACGACCAGGAACTGGTTAACACACGATTTCCCACTTTCTCACTCTTTCACTCAAGCAACCGTCACACTTACTGGAAATCAATGTGTCTACTATTCTGGCAATATAAATAAGTCTTTGAATCCATGATTGCGGGACACACAATTTTTCACTCTCAATAATTCCATCAATCGACCAGAACTTATTCGAACTCAACAGTTCACAGAAAACTTGCAGAAACCCACAACACATTCACAATCCTTGATCATCATTGATCTCACACAATTCTCAGCTTCCCTCCTACAGATCAACCATCTTACCTCTTTGTGACCGAATTGACTCCGGAATGTCCATTGTCTTGGTTTAGGCCGGAGTCCTGCAGATTGATCTCTCGAACTCAAAGCACTCCCATTCAGTGCATCTGTTTGAGGTTATGCAGTTTGCTCGATTGAGGAGTCTCGTCCGCATGGTCGTCTCTTCACTTTCCTAAAAAACCAGCGAATCGTTTTCCCCCATCTACATTTATACAGTGTCATAGTATTATTACACAGCATCAAAGTTCAATTGTATCACAACTTCGACAACAATACTATAGTGATATGTATCACTCCTCCTTAGTCAATACTTCATCTCACATGAAAACCACTCCCCCTTACATAATGATCCGAAAACCATATGTATTTGTAGTGTGAACTACATATTAATTCTCCCCCTTTTTGTCAATAAAATTGGCAAAGGTACGAAAATTAGTGGGATCCTAATTAAATTTCCATAGAGATACTTCATGACCAAAAGAAAAGCACATATCAACTTTTTTTAGATGCAATCATATAGCCGAAACTAAATGCATTCATCAAGGAGTGTATAAAGATACACGATAATCCCTATAATATTCCACAACCGCACTCCCTACAAAGATTTGGCAATTAAGCACAAGAGTTCAATTAAGAACTCTCCCCCATAAAATGCCATTCCCGAAAGAACAACAAGAGCGACCTTACTTTCACAAGAAAAGAAGGATTTCTTTGGACATTAACAAATCACATAAATATGAATTTGTATCCAAAAAATCTCAATTAAATTAACCACAAGAGAACCCATGATTAATTTAATCGAAAATGCTCACATAAGAGAACTTACGGAGCCGCACAGTACTTACATAAACATATGGATCAGAGAAGATAAATACTGCGAAATAAACAAAGATTCATTCTATTTTTTATCACTATTTGCACAATGACATATAATAGACTTAATCTTTGTAAACAAAAGTTCATCATATCTTCCATCAACATTTGCATAATGACTTAATAGGGTTAACTTTTGTTTGGCAAAAGTTCATTCAATCTTTTATCAATACTTGCATACTGACATATGAAAGACTTAACTTTTGACCACGTATGGGACAATCAACGTTCACGGACGCAAACACACATATCCCATAACAAGTTGCAATATATAAAACCATAAAGATTAATACTGCAAAACTATCTTCCAAATAAACTTTAGAATTTAAATTAATAAATCTAAAAACATTGCAAGATGAAAATCGTTGGAAATAGCTATGTGTACTCACAATAATGGCTATTCCAAACCCTAGTTATCCTTCTTAAAAACTTAAGAATAAATTCTCATAAGAAGTTTCATAGACATTAAGACCTTTGAAAAATTCTTTATCGTCACCGAACTCCTTGTCGTCAACAGCCATTGGGACATAAGGTTCATCAAAAAAGGAGTTGATATCAACAAACCTTCTTGACTGATGTCGAACCAGGGCCTTCTGAATTTCAAGAGTCTTAAACACAAAAGCCTTTATTTGCTGAATCTCCTTCTTTGTTTCCTTCAACTCTTAAAGAACATCAGAAAACTTCTGAGAATTTGAAGGAACAACTCTTGGTTTCCTCACATTCATTTTTTTTTTTTCAAAGTTGGAGGTGTTGATGGTGGTTTTTAGTTCAGGGGTAAAATTGTAAAACCCTGTATTAAATGTACCGTCTGCAAAAGGACTGAGCCATTTAAAAGTAATGAGCGCCCGTGCCTCTCTACTCACACATGTATTGAGCAATTCAGTATATTTATTAAGAATGGTGCATGTAGCAATAATCCCAAACATTCTGTAAAATTCTCGCCTGCATTACTCATTAGTGTATGGTTTATTGAGTATTTTACTATGATATGTTCCCCAGCTGAACCCTTAGTATTGGTATGACATGGCAATTAGTGTTCACTCGCAGCTGAGTAGCATGAATTTCCCGAAGTATCAAAATTAAGGTCTGCATGAAAATGCTCAATCAGAAGACGCGCTAACTGCTCTCTGAGAATAAAAATAATTTTGTGTCAACACACGGAATTTGTTAAATTGGCTCAATTTTGTGATAACTCACAAGATTCAAGTTTTCGGCCTAATTAATTTGCAAACATTAGGTCTTTTGCGCCTTGTGCAAATATCTCGAACACTATTGGTCGAGGCCAAACCTAGGTAAACTAGGAAACTTGTCCGACACGGAGCTAGTGGGAGCAAAGTCCTACCAGAAAACAAGAAACAGAAGAGGAACTGTGGAAAATAGGAGAAATGACGAAAGAAGCGCGGCCACGCCACATAGCCGGCCAATTCGCTCCAATGGGCGCCGCCTGTGGCCGTTAGCCACGCTCCATCTTTCTCTTCCCGTCAACCAATCAAATCGCTCAAAACCCGCCACACACATTTTTAATAAAGATTGGAAGTTGTTGGGTCGATACGCCTTATTCCATTAGGAAGCTAATCTAGACGGCCCAAGCCAGTCTCCAAAAAACAATCACGGCCGTAAGATTTGGCCACTTGATTTATTAAGTTTAGCCGCTCCCCAACGCGCCCAAATAGGCATTGCCATGCCACCACGAACAACGTGCCAACACCGTTGCTGTATTCTGCGCCCAAGTATTGGGATCGTCTACAAACCATCCCAAGCCGTGCCTGGTAATCATCACAGGCGTCATGCCAATTAGCTAGCCAACCCGCCAAATCACGCCAGTATGCCAATTGGCAGGCCATGCTATTCCGCAGCAGCAATATGCCAATGGCTTTGGTCAAACCAAAGGGAAACCCTATTTTTCTAGTCATGGCCAAATTATGCCACTCTGGGCCCACAACATGCCACAAGCCATGTGGGACCCAGGAGACCCTAAAGAATGGCGCTCGTGCCATATTATGATTACCCATGATCGTCCATGGACATGCCCACATTATGGCCTTGCCATGGTATCTTTGATCAAAACGGCCAAGGCAGTATTTGCCAAGATGCCGCCATGCCGCGCCACCTAGTCGTGCGCGCCACTTAGGGTTTTGATATGCCAAACCCTAATTTGGCCAGGGCCATTACGCCGCCCCATGCCAAATAGCATCACCTAGGCATTAAGTTCGATGTGGCAAATAGAGCTAATATCATTAAGCCATATTTGGATCCAACACCAATATGCCAAGATGTAGCAGGCGCCACTTTGACTGCTACGCCATTGGCAGTCGCCACCTTGCCACTACGTCATTGGCAGTCATCACCTCGCCACTTAGCCATTAACAGGCGTCACATTGCCATTGTGCCACTAACAGGACATTGCCATTGTGCCACTAACAGGCGCCATATTTCCATTGTGCCACTAACAAGCGCCACATTGCCATTGTGCCACTGTGCAGGCGCCACTATGCTATTATGCTGCCTAGCTTACGTGCGATTGGTCAGAATAACTAGGTCTTGCACATTAGACCCACTCAGTAACTTGTTGCACATTTTTCCACGAACACTCGAGACATCCAACATGTCACAATGGTGGAGCATTCACCTAACGCACACAACGTGTTGGGTTCGAATCACACCAACAACACAGTTTTGGTAATCAACACAAGTATCCAGAAAACAACAAGAACTGATAGCTTACATTCTGCAAGTTAGTTCCATATTCTGATATAAGTCATAAAACAGCCACACCTTCAAAATTCAATATTTTGATCTGAACACCTTATTCGCTTCCCTCCCTAAGATCAACCTTTTTCCTTCACTTTGTGACCGAAGCAAGACTGGAACGACCATTTCTTGGTTTAGGCCAGGATTGTACAAATTGATCTCTCGAATCTAAAGTACTCCCGTGCAGTGCATTTGTTTAGGGTTTGAATTCGCTTCTCATCAACACACCCAAATTTACCAAAATCAGCAGAATCAGTTTTTACCCCAGAACAGGTGGTAACGGATATTTATTATTTTCCTTAATGATTGATGGCTTAACAATCATATTAACATCTTTTCCATCATAAGTTATGATGCTTGGAGTCTCCATAACAATATGGGTTTGTGAGAGGGATTTCTCAAAACAAGCTCTACAAGCAAACTTGTGATAAATGAGTTTCTTAAAGAAGGAAAAAAGGAATGTAAGGTTACGGAACCTTTAAACTCAAAGGATTCACGTACGCACAACTCATACCTTAAAAAACAAGGCAGAATTGTCTATTTTAACACTCTTTTATTGATTAAACAGGGAAGTCCTTTCCAATATCAATTAGATATGAAAAACGACATGAATCCCAGACTTTTCAATGCTCACAGAGAAAAAAAAAAAAAAAAAAATCAAAAAAATCAAAAAAATCAACAAGAATTTTCTTTCCCTAAAGCCTGAGGTGTGCAAAATCTTGTCTCTTTTGATCAGGCACATGAGACAAGATGCACCAACTAACACAATTTAAGTTGTACTGGGGTGAATAATAATCTGTCCACCATATCCTTTTTGAAAGGAATTCATAGAGCCCTGTTTCTCATAGTGTTAGAAGACCATAAATTTCATTCTAATGATCTAGTCCTTTCTTTGGAAACTAACTTCTTTGAAGAAGAGATGCATTTACATACCTCTGATGATTTTTGAACAAGTTTTAGCTTGTTTGCTAATCGATTCGCTCTTCGTTGAAGTTTGTTGACATATCTCAATTTGTGTTTGTACTTGAAACACTTTGAAAGTTCATGACCTTTGAGAGAACAACAAGAGCATGTCAACCTGGAAAATGATTCAGACGCCCGAGATGTGTACGCGGCTAGACACATAGTGGAACCTGAAAAATCAGAAAAAGAGTTTCCAACAGAAACAGTTAGATCAACTTTTTCTTCCAGATCGGTTGAGATTTCTTCTGAAAGAATATCAAGTTGATGTATGTATTGCTACAATTATCAAAATCAATATTTTCACAAAGAAGTGCAACACTTGACTTTTCGTCTTCATCATAGTTGTCAGACATTTCATCAAGAGTTGCAGCTAGACCTTTGTTCCCAGTTTATTTTTTACGATTTGGACACTCATTTGCAAAATGACCAAAACCTTTACACTTAAAGCACTGAGGCATATCCTCATCATCAGTTTCATCATTATCCCTGTTTTTAGGAGGAACACGATTATGAGGTTTAACCGATGACCTGGGTTTATCTCTGGAGAACCGTTTACTTCTCTTCAAAAGAAGATCCCTAAAATATCTTGTGATCAAGGAGACTGACTTGTCAAGATCTTCATCTGATGAATCAGCCTCAGAAAGATCATCTTCAGATATGCAAACACTTTTACTTTTGTCAAGTAATTTAGTGTTCTTTTGTGCTTTGAAAGCAACATCCTTTCTGGCTTTGGATGTATGCTCATGATCAAAGATCTTTAACTTCCCAACCAGAGTATTTCTGGAAAGAGTTGCGAGATTATTTCCTTCAACGATGGCATGCTTCTTAGAATCGTATCTAGATGGCAGTGATCTGAGAATTTTCATCACAATGTCCTTTTCAGGAATAGTCTTACCCAATGCATAAGATGCATTAACAATTTCAGACAATTTATGATTAAACTCATCAAATGACTCTTCATCTGCCATACGAAGATTTTTCCAATCGGAACATAGGTTTTGAAGCCTAGCTTCCTTTTCAGAGGTATTCCCTTCAAATACAGTTTCTAAGATATCCCAGGCTTCTTTAGACTTTGTGCAAGTAGTCACATGATGCTGAAGATCTGGGGTAATGGCATGTATGATAGCATTTAAGTCGTCAGAATTTTGCTTTGCAGCAATAATTTCTTCTGGACTATATCTACTAATATCCTTAGGTATAGATACATCGCCTTCTGTGTTAACCAGAGGATCATAACCATTAACCCATGTTTGAAAATCACGAGCTTGAAGAAAGACACGCGTAGCAATTTTCCACCACGAGTAGTTTAAGCCATCGAAGACTGGTGGTACGTTTATGAAGATATAATTTCTTCCCATATAGTGAGATCGCTACAAACACAGACTTATGAGGTCTTAAACGTGTTTGCCTGCTCTGACACCAATTGAAAAAGTGGGGGTCTAACAACCTCACCCAATATTTTGCTTAGCAATCAGTATGGACTAACTCCAATATACTTACAAGAGAATCAACTTGACAGTTAGACTCAATCTTAAGAAAAGTATATCAAGGAGTTATATCTCAATCTCTTAATTCAATCCGCAATCAAACAAGTAATAATTTGCGAGCCTGATTGAATATAAGAGAGATAACTTGAACGGTACCAAAGACCAATGTTAAAGGATCAATCAATTTCAATCAACAACAAAAGGTTGGATTTACCAATTGATAGATTCAACGCACAACCTGTGATATTTCAATTATATAACAAAATATAATGTGGAAAAGAAATAACACAGACACCAGAAGTTTTGTTAACGAGGAAACCAAAAATGCAGAAAAACCACGGGACCTAGTCCAGATTTGAGCACCACACTGTATTAAGCCGTTATAGACACTAGCCTACTACAAAGCTAACTTCGGTATGGAATGTAGTTGAACCCTAATCAATCTCACACTGATTCAAGGTGCAGTCGTGTTCCTTGCGTCCCTCACCCACAACTAAGACTTGCACCCTATGGAATGTAGTTCCTTCCAAGCAGGATAATACGCATTTGATTCCCTTAGCTGATCTCACCCACAACTAAGACGACTCAAAGTCGAAGACTTGATAAACAAATCTGTATCACACAGAAAAATCTATTGAATAGATAAATCTGTCTCCCACAGATATACCTAAGAGTTTTGTTCAGTCTTTTGATAAATCAAGGTGAACAGGAACCAATTGATAACCCGGACTTATATTCCCGAAGAACATCCTAGAATTATCAATCACCTCACAATAATCTTAATCGATTAACGAAATAAGATATTGTGGAATCACAAACGATGAGACGAATGAGTTTGTGACTACTTTTCTATCTTGCCTATCGGAGATATAAATCTCAAGCCAATCTTACGATTGCACTCAAACACGATAGAAACAGCAAGATCAAATCACGTAACTATAGAGAAAATAGTTGGGTCTGGCTTCACAATCCCAATGAAGTCTTTAAGTCGTTAACCTACAGGGTTTCGTGAAAAACTTAAGGTTAAAGGAGAATCGACTCTAGCTTATACAACTTGTATCACACAGGAGGTGTGGGGATTAGTTTTCCCAGTTGCTAGAGTTCTCCTTTATATAGATTTCAAATCAGGGTTTGCAATCTAAGTTACATTGGTAACAAAGCATTCAATATTCACCGTTAGATGAAAACCTGATTAGATTCAAGCTAATATCTTTCAACCGTTAGATCGAACTTAGCTTGTTATACACAAATGAAATGTAACTTCATTTAGGTTTGAGCAATCGTACCTAAACGTGTACACTTAGTCGGCTCAACAATAATTAACCAATGGTTAGCCATATGAGCACTTTCATATCAACCTTATTCATCTTTACCATAACTAGTTCAAATGACTCAAATGAACTAGTTAGAGAGTTGTTCAATTGCTTAGATCTCATAGAAGTATACAAGACACAATCGAAGCAGAATCGATTTTGATTCACTCGAATCAATTCATGAACATTATAGCCACGGTTTGCAAAGATTGCATTCCTTATATTATATAAATGTTTTTAGTTCATGAACAAACCGATTTTAGAAAGTAACCTACTTAAGTATACGAACGGGTACGCGTACTTAAGTAACCGGATTGAGTTTGTTTTTCACTTCAAACTCCAGCAGAAATTCACGGACGTGAACCTTCCGCCAGTATGCGTACGGGTACGCATACTTACCCAGATTTCCAACAACCGCCAGTACGCGTACGGGTACGCAGACTTTGGGTTCCCGGTTTTGGACTTTTACACAAATGTGCGAACACACTATGTTTATATCCAAACATGGTTACATGTTCTAAACTCTCATTTTAATCATTGAAACTTTCTAATAGGATGTTAAAATAGTCATTATTCACAAACTATTTTCATCAAAGCGATTTTAAAGTTATTGAAATAATCAACATGACTTTCTTCACGAGTAAAGATGAACTTGGCTAAAGCGAAAGCTTACCAACACATATTTCGAGAAATAGATAAGCGGGATAAACTCGGCTCAAAATAGCAAATGTGTATAATTGAAGTTTATATAGCAATACGAGTTTTGTCTCAAAATAGGAGATATAATAGATAGACTTTTGAGTGATAGATAAGTTCAAGTCTCAACATACGTTTTAGTCGATGAAGTTCCACCAGTTCCTTGAGTAGTTCTTCGTCTTTATATGATGAACGCCGTGGAGTCTAAGGCTCAACTACACTTACTATCCTAATCCGAGACTTAGCTATAAGTAGACTAGAAATCAAGACTTATAGTTTTGGCAACCAAACTTGACAAACAAGCTTGAGATAACAACACTTACGAGTTCGACCGAGCAGTGCTCTAACAATTACCGCCTTCTAACTAAGATAATTAACAAAGAAATTGTTAGAGGCGTTCCCAAAATCAATGCAAAGATTGATGGTGTCTCTGGTGCCTATCAAAAGGGTAAACAAACAAAAGTTCACCATAAATCATCTCGAGATATCCTCACTAAAGCTCCACTTGATTTAATTCATATGGATCTCTTCGGTCTTATTCAACAAACTATGTTTGCCGGCAAGAAGTATGCTTTATTTATGGTAGATAATTACACCAAATTCACTTGGGAGGCATTTTTAGCTCATAAGAATGAAACCCTTGATGAATTCAAGATTATTGTTAATAGAATCCAGAATGAACAACGTCGCAAACTAAAGAAAATTAGAAGCGACCGTGGAACTGAATTCAAGGACACTAAAGTGTTTGAATTTTGTGACAAACTAGGGATTATTCAACAATACTCACCACCCATTACTCCTCAAGCTAATGGAGTTGCAGAAATGAAGAATAGGAACATTTAGGAAATGGCCAGGGTAATGCTCCATAACAAAAACTTACCGTTAAAATTTTGGGGAGAAGCTGTTTTCACAGCATGTTATCTGATCAACCATGTCTACCTACGGTCTAAAACCCTAAACATTCCTTATGAGTTGTGGTATGGTAGGAAGCCCAACTTACATTATCTCTGAGTGTTCAGAAGTAAGTGCTACATTCTGAAAGATGGAGAACAAAGAGGGAAATTTGATACTAAAAGCGATGAAGGTATCTTCCTTGGCTATGCTTCTGATAGTTGTGGTTTTCGAGTATTTAATCTCAGAACCCAAGTTATGATGGAGTCTGCTAATGTCATCATTGATGATCTGAGAAATTTTCACCATGATAATCCTCCTGCTGAATTGCCTCCAACTGAGACAATTGAGAAAGTCCAGGAAATCCCATAATCAGTTGAAGTTGTCCCAACAGTTACTGATCTTGATATTTCTAGTAACGAGGAGAAGAGCACTGATCAGGCTACTCCTGTTGAAAAAGAATGTGTCCCTCCACGACACCTCTGGGTTCAAAGGAATCATGATCCTAACAGTATCATTGGAGGAAGAGATTGTACTGCTAAGACAAGAGGACAGCTTAAAAATATTTGCAATTTTGGTTGTTATCTATCACAAGTAGAACCGAGAAATATTGATGAAGCTCTTAGCGATCCCTTTTGGTGAATGCAATTCATGAAGAGTTAAATCAATTTCAAAGACAAGATGTATGAGAGATCGTACCTTGTCCCTCCAATATCAATATTGTTGGTACCAAATGGATATTTAAGAACAAGTCTGATGAATTTGGCACCATTGTCAAAAATAAATCTAGACTTGTCGCTCAGGGATATTCACAGATTGAAGGCATCGACTTTGACAAAACCTTTGCTCCTGTGGCACGCCTTGAGTCCATTCGTTTGTTATTAGCTCATGCTTGTTTTCTTAAGGTTAAGCTATTTCAAATGGACATAAAATCCGCGTTCCTAAACGAAAATTTAAAGGAAGAGGTCTATGTTGCTCAACCTAAGGGTTTTGAATAGCCATTATTATGAGTACACATAGCTATTTCCAACGATTTTCATCTTGCAATATTTATAGATTTATTTATTTAAATTCTAAAGTTTATTTGGAAGATGATTTTGCAGTATTAATCTTTATGGTTTCATATATTGCAACTTGTTATGGGATATGTGTGTTTGCGTCCGTGAACTATGATTATCCCATATATGCTCAAAAGTTAAGTCTATTATATGACTTTATGCAAATATTGATAAAAAATAGAATGAACTTTTGAAAACGAGAGTTAAGCCTATTATGTCATTATGCAAATATTGATGGAAGATAGGATGAACTTTTGTTTACAAAGATTAAGTCTATTACATGTCTCTATGCAAATATTGATGAAAAATAGAATGAATCTTTGAATATTCAGCAGTATTGGTCTTTCCCTGACCCACATCTTTGTGTAAGTACTGTGTGGCTCCGTAAGTTCTCTTATGTGAGAATTCCCGATTAAATTAATCATGGGTTCCCTTGTGGTTAATTTAATTGAGTATTTTGGATACAAATTCATGTTTCATGCGATTTGTTAATGTCTAAAGAAATCCTTCTTTTCTTGTGAAAGTAAGGTCGCTCTTGTTGTTCTTTCGGGAATGACATTATTTGGGGGAGAGTTCTTAATTGAACTTGTGCTTAATTGCCAAATCTTTGTAGGGAGTGCGGCTGTGGAATATAATAGGGGTTATCTTGTATCTTTATAAACTCCTTGATGAATGCATTTAGTTTCGGCTATATGATTGCATCAAAACAAAGTTGATATGTTGTTCTCTTTTGGTCATGAAGTATCTCTATGGAAATTTCAATAGGATCCCACTAGTTTTCGTACCTTTGCCAATTTTTATTGACAAAAATGAGGAGAATTAATGTGTTGTTCACACTACAAATACATATGGTTTACGGATCATTATGTAAGGGGGAGTGGTTTTCATGTGAGATGAAGTATTGACTAAGGGGGAGTGATACATATCACCATAGTATTGTTGTCAAAGTTGTGATATAATTAGACTTTGATGCTATGTAATAATACTATGACACTGTATAAAAATGATTGAGAGCAACTGTTTTGTCATTGTTATAGCTACGGATCTTCAACAACGATGATGCTGAGTTGAACACATTCAGAATCACTGGAGTACTTGGAAGTGACGAAGATTTCGAGTAATGTTGAAGAACCAAGGAAATCAAGCATTTGGATTGAGAGATACAAAGTTTATTTATTTTGTATTCCATATGTATTGATAGTTCTGTCACTAAAATTGACAAATGGGGAGATTGTTAGAGCACTGCTCGGTCAAACTCGCAAGCGTTGCTATCTCAAGCTTGTTGTCAAGTTTAGTTTTAAAAACTATAAGTCTTGATTTCTAGTCTACTTATAGCTAAGTCTCAGATTAGGATAGAAAGTGTAGTTGAGCATTAGACTTCACGGCGTTCATCGATTGAAGACGAAGAACTACTAAGGGGAGCTTGTGGAACTTCATCAACAAAAGGTATGTGGAGACTTGAACTCATCTATCACTCAAAAGTCTATCTACTTTATCTCTTATTTGAGACAAAAGTCGTATAGCTATATAGACTTCAATTATACACATTTGATATTTTGAGCCGAGTTTAACTCGCTTACATATTTCTCGAAATATGTGTTAGTAAGCTTTCGCTTTAACCAAGTTCATCTTATATTCTTAACGAAAGTCAAAAGATGATCATGTGAAAATCCTCTTGTAACATCTTACATGATTTGTGTGAGACAGTCATTTGATGTAGACTCAGAATGTTTCGTATTTATCATTCGATCAATTGAAAATTGCTTTGAAGCTAATAGTTTGTGTGAGACTGCTATTGTCGTCTTCTGAGAATGTTTCAATGATTGAAATGAGAGTTTAGAAAAATTGGATATAAGCATAGTATGCGTAGTTTCATATATGTAATCTAAGTCCGAGAACCATGGTATGTATACCCGTATGTGTACTGCTTGGTTTGGTGAAGTTCGGGTACCAAGTACACATACCGGTTCGTGTACTGGGGGTGAGGTTCAGGTCCGGGAATTTCTGTTGAGTTTGGAAGGTATGCGTACCAGTTCGCGTACTGACGAAACCCAAACTTAGTCCGGCCACTATGGTATGCGTACCCGTTTGCATACCTAGTGGATAACGTTCTAAAATCGGTTTGTTCATGAACTAATACATTTATATAATAAGGAATGCAATCTTTTGCAAACCGTGGCTATAATGTTCATGACTTGATTCGAGTGAATCAAAATCGATTTTTCTTCAATTGTGTCTTGTATACTTTTATGAGAATATAAACAATTGAAAAACTCTAGAACTAGTTTCATTTGAGTCATTTGAACTAGTTATGGTTAAGATGAATAAGGTTGACATGAAAGTGTTCATATGGCTAACCTCGGTTAACTATTGTTGAGCCAACAAGGTGCACACGTTTAGGTACGGTTTCATATCTAAATGAAGTCACTTTTCATTTGTGTGTAACAAGATAAGTTCGATCTAACGGTTGAAAGATATTAGCTTGAGTCTAGTCAGGTTTTCATCTAACGATGAATATTAAATGTTTTGTTACCAAGGTTACATTGATTGCAAACCCTGATTTGAAGACTATATAAAGGAGAACTCTAGCAACTGGGAAACCTAATCCCCACACCTTCTGTGTGATACTAGTTGTGACTAGAGTCGATTCTCCTTTGACCTTAGGGTTTTCACAAAACCCTATAGGTTAACGACTTAAAGACTTCATTGGGATTGTGAAGCCAGACCCAACTATTTTCTCTGCAGTTGCATGTACTGATCTTGCTGTTTTCTATCGTGATTGAGTACTATCTTCTCTAAGATTTGCTCGAGATTTAATCTCCGATAGGCAAGATAAAAAGTAGTCACAAAATCTTCGTCTCATCGTTTGTGATTCCACAATATCTTGTTTCGCTATCATACGATTAAGATTATTGTGAGGTGATTGATATTTCTAGGTTGTTCTTCGGGAATATAAGTACGGTATATCAATTGGTTCCTGTTCACCTTGATTTATCAAAAGACGAAACAAAACTCATAGGTTTATCTGTGGGAGTCAGATTTATCTATTCAATAGACTTTTCTGTGTGAGACAGATTGGTTTATCAAGTCTTCGACTTTGGGTTGTAGCAACTCTTAGTTGTGGGTGAGATCAACTAAGGGATATAATACAGTGTGGTGTTCAAATCTGGACTAGATCCCGGGGGTTTTCTGCATTTGCGGTTTCCTCGTTAACAAAATTTCTGGTGTCTGTGTTATTTCTTTTCCGCATTATATTTGTTTATATAATTGAAATATCACAGGTTGTGCGTAGTTCAAATAATTAGAGAATCCAACCTTTAGTTGTTGATTATATTGATTGACACTTTAACATTGGTCTTTGGTACCGTTCAAGTTGTTTCACATAATAATCAGGCTCGCGTATTTCTATATTTTTGATTTGCTGATTACATTGTGAAACAGAGATACAACTCTTGGATATATTTCCATTGATTGAGTATGACTGTCTAGTTGATTCTCTTGGAATTATATTGGAGTTGTACATACAGATTGCTAAGCGAAATATTGGGTGTGGTTGTTAGACCCCCGCTTTTTCATTCTCGAAATCCCTGAGAGACTCACATATCTCCATAAACTCTCAGAGAGATTCAAATATCTTGGAAATTTCAGACAAGGCTGAATATTCCCCATGATAGTTACGAGCCTCATGTAGGAATCAAGTTTCCTTTTAAGACTCTCCACACGAATTCTGAGGTATCTCATGCCTTTTTACGTGACTTATCCTAGTCATTCTTACAGATCGGACAATATCTCTCTATCTTGGCCAACTCGGCTAAAGGATATTTCTCTCTCTCTATATCATCACAAAGTCTGACTCAGCTCACACAAATGGGGGGATAACAATTAGGGTTTGGTCTGGCGGTCTACAACATGTGTGCTGGCGGTCTACGACACGTGTGAGAAATACCCGACTTATTTCTCACTGCAGAAGAGAGTAAAGGCGGTGGAATAATGAGATAAACTCAACCTAGTTTATCTCTATCTATTCCTGAAGAGACGGGAGAATTGCTCCGCACGGCACGGAAAGCAATCCTTATCTTCACCGACCCGAGATAAGAGAATTCAACTATAAATAGGTCCTCTATTTTTTCAAGCTACAATAAACTTTCTCATAAACTCTCTGAGCAATTCTTCTTCAAACCCTCTAATTCTCTGATCTCCCTCTTCATCTGCTTCCCCCCCTAAGACCATCCCTAACGTCTCCTATGACTTAAGTAGCCTTTGAACGTCCACTGTGCGTTTTTTAGGCGAAGACTGTTCGTGCTCAACCTCCCGTAACTCACTTTCATAAACCCTAGAATCCTACTTTAGCCTCTCACCGATTTTAGGTAACTACAGTAGGTATGGAAAATGATTTCCTAAGCGAACCACATGAATTATCGTTGTATGTTCCCACGTTATCTCATCTTGATCCCCAAACTTCATAATGTGCAAGTGAACATAATTATCAATCTTTAGAAAGTGGCAGATTCAATGCCTTATGCATTTATTGATATCTCTAAAGTGACGAGATCACATATACCGGCTGTAAACATGCTTGCAAGGTTAGAAATCCCTGATAACGGATAAGGCACCTTAAATAAAGGTTCCAAGGCTATACTTTGTGGATATGTAGCTGAGGTTATGGTCCCTAAAAGGAATAGTGGGATACCACTTGGTTCGATTGATACTCAACCAAGGAAGAAAAGAGCGAGTTACGCACATATTTCATCAATGCAGATATTTCATCTCATAAGATTGTCTTTGATTACAGTTGTGTCCATGAATCATTACTGAGGGGTGCCTAGATGTTTGAATTGATTCCTGAGATTCAAGAAATCTCTATGGATTATGAAAGTATGTAAGTGTTGACAAAAATATCCTCCGCGCATATTGATGAGATATTTTCCTATAATGTTGCTTGAGAGATTATAGAACACGATGATATCGAACTACACTCTCTTGCAAAATGCTGAAATAGAGCATACCGGCATGTCATAAAATGAGACTATACCGACATGTCATTTGCTTGAGAGATTTTGTACTAAGTGGTTTTCCTGACATATTTCTGTAGTGGAGAAAAGTTTTGACAATTGACCTCATTTCAGAAACTCAAATATCATCGTCATTTATCCTTCGACCAGTTGTTGTCTCATAGGAATTTCTGGCAAGATTTTGACGAAGTAGTTAGTTTATAATGGCGCTCATACAACATAGAGTGTTATAGGAATGTTATATGTGGTATGGTTGACCATCCCTATGTCTCAAGATGCATGGGCATCTCTATCTTATGCTAGACACATGTAGTATTTCCTTAAATGTCACTTAACATATGTACTACTACAATCTCTTCTTCGATGTACTTAAAAAGCAAAAGAAAATACAACTGATTTTCCCTTGTATTCTTTTAATGTTTGTCTCATCCTTGTACAAAACAATTTGTCTTCCATTTTCTCTCGAAGTTAAATAAGAAGTCTTTTGTTTATCATTCATGATCACTTTATAATCCCTTTTGAATTGTTTTCTTCTTTTTGATAAATATTAAATTTTTTCTTTCCGAAGAAATATATAAAAAACAAATACAAATGAATTTTAATTAATTCAGAATGCGTCAAAATCATGTACCGATATAATTTAACAAAAATGTATCAAATTTTGCAATATGAAAAACCATATAGTTTGGTATGTTTAATCTTATTTTAAATACTTTGTAATTTGATCGGCACTTCAATAATACTTATAAAGCAATCAAAGTGCTTAAAGAAAAAAAGGCAGCCAACAGCCTATACGCATGTATGCGCGAACTTTTATTACATAAATTTACCACACTTGAAACAAATTATGGCTACTGCAGAGAACAAGAGGTGTAGTAGTTTTCATACGGTGGGTGTTGAGGAGATTCCAGACTTGAAGTCCCAGACATCAAAATACCCTTTGACGAAATCATAATGACCTCCCTTCAACGTTAACACTTTTTCGATGTATGCATTTCTCACGAATGGGTACGTCAGAAGGTTACCAAGGGATACATTCACCGCCTCCTGCACATATTACAGAAGTCGCATTGTGATGTTAAATCTCATATCATATATCAGTTGTTACATCATGTGGTCAAAATTATTGAGATAGAATTATGCTTACCTTCTCACACTCTTCGTGAAGGTCTGAAATCGATACATCACCGCCTGCAGCCTTGGCCTTGACCTTGGACTTGGCTGGTAAACCGATTTTAACCCACTCTTCGATGAAATCACTGAATTTCATTAAACACAAATTTTTAAATTTTTTGCAATATAGCAACTGATTAGCAACTGAATAGTAAATCTTGGAAAGGAAAAGCTAGGCAAGTGTGGGTAAGTGTTGGTAACTTGGTATCTTTAGAAAGATTAGCGTAATAACATGGTGGTTGGTGGTAGGCTAAGGATACAAAAGAGACCATTAAGCTCGGTAAGTAGTCTATCATTTTACGGTCCACGAGTTATAACCCCAAAGGTGTCACTATCCATTCACAAAAAACCCATCAAAACAAAAGTAACACAAAAACGCCATCAAAACAAAAGTAACACAAAAACCCCAAAGAATTTGATGAAACTAAAATTGGTTTCATCATAAAATTTGATGAAACAAATTTTGAAATTTGGGGTTTTTGTATCATTTTTTAAAAATTTGGGTTTTTTGTATCAATTTTGTTTAAGATGGAGTTTTAATGGATCACAACATTTGAATGGGGTTTTTGTACCACAAGTTTGGTCACATTGAGTTTTTATGACTAGTTCTGATGGTAATTTGTTAAGGATGTATATATTTAGGATGTTCAAGTGTACATCTATTTTTGTTCTATCATGGCTTTGAAATTTTTTTTGTTTAATATAAGCTACCCTTAAAATCAATCAGTTTCGTTTATTAATTTATATAAAGTGGTTTGACTGAAACTTCAATGAATCAACCCAGGATCCAGAAGAAAAATACATGATTGCTAAAGGCTGATGCCAAATCATTCACGGGATAGCATTCTAAATAAGACAAAAAGATAAAAACAAATCCTAACCGTTGGATCATTCAAACGGTACCCCTGCTAATACCGGTATCCCCTTTAGCAATCATGGAAAAATAGTGGTACTTTGTTAATGTCTGATAAATGAATATGTTAATCACAAGTAATCAAGATTCTCATCCACTAATTAAGGGTATTAATAATCCAACGGGATAAGTGGGCCATCCTATCATAGTGCTGTGTCATAGCTTATATATGAACTTTAATGGATTCACCGCGTCGGATACAGCAAACTGCCACCATAATATAAGATCTGGATCAGGTCTTATCAAACAACCAAGAACTTATCACACATGGATTAGTTGGATACCGGAGAGCACCGACACACCTATTTTCATTAGACATTAATATTGATTTTTGGTTCCAAGTCTTTAAGCTGCCACCAATTCACTAGAAAATTGATTTAATATATTATTATTCTCTTCTTTAGGATAATTTAGATCTAATTTTTAATATATTATTTTTCTTCTTTAGGATAATTTTAGATCTAATTTTTTGATAACCACTGGCATTATGAAAATTTTGGGAGTTCATTTCCGCTAATTCTTTTGCTTGATTCTCAATTGTTGGCAAGGTACTTAAACATATGCAAATTAAGCTTGAAGACTTACGTAGAGGTGGAGCCATCCTCAGGAAGAGCCATAAGTCCTTTGATCCCTCCACAAAGGCTGTGTCCGATCACCACAATATGCTCAACCTGTTTGAAATGAACATCATTATTATTATTATTAGCGTCACATCCAAAAAAAAAAAAAAAGAATCACATCAAAATATTTTTCTCAAATTTGTCAGAAAAATGAGAAAAGAAAAAGTCAAAAGAGGAAATGAGAAATGTAGACCTTGAGATTCAAGACAGCATATTCTATGGCAGCTCCAACTTCAGTATGCCTGTTCTGCAAATTTTAAAACAAATTTATCTGTCAGCATGTATAATTAGATCGAAGCACATAAATTTGAGAGATTTAGACTAAAACTAGGAACATTGTTAAAATTATATTTTAACATGACAATGAAGTAGCAGTACGTAATGTGGGTTGTGCAAGACTTGACAAGCCGACGTAAAAATTTTGTTACATTTTTTATGAGATTTTCTCTAGTCGACCCGGTACTTGCTACTGGAAAATACTTTTGGATTTTGATTTGGAATGAAGTAGCAGTACTTACTTGACAATAGGGTGGAACCATGTTAGCAATGTTTCTCACAATAAAAGCCTCTCCTGGTTGGAATCCCAGGATGTGGGAAGGGCACACACGAGAGTCGCAGCATGCAAACACCAGGAACTGCTCATATAAATATAATTACAAATTGATCAAAAGAATATTAAGTACCCAAAACTAGATTACAAGATAATCTTTTGCTCAGAATCTTTGTGGTGTCATAAATATAAGGAAAGGAAATGCATCTTTTTGATTTATTAAATTTACCTTGGGGCTCTGGCCCCTTGAGAGTTCCCCGTACAGTTCTGTATCAACCCTGATGAACGACAAAAATGTAAAAGATTTAATCACAAAAATATAATTTTTTTAATGGGAACAGACATTGCATACGATGTCCATGGAATTGGCTATAGAGTCCAACATATCGATCCATTCTAATGCCATGCATTATAGTTCAGCATTTCGCTTCGCTATAACTTAATTGTAGCTAAGCGAAATGAAAATGAAGGTACACCTCATTATCGGGGAGGGACATTGCTTAGCTTAACTATACGGAGTTTAAGTTTCTGTTTTTTAAATCCGACATTCCAGATACATAGGGAATTCTAGGAAATCCTTGAAATTTAGTGTGTAAACTAAAAGATATGGAAACTTAGTTTCTGTCGAAAATCATACCGAAACTTAGTTCGGTAAATTAAATTTTCAAACGAAAACTTAATTAGTTCCCGTATCGTTTAGCTTAAGTTTGATAAAATCCGATCAACTTTTTTCTATAGCGAAACGAAACGAGATCGCCAAGTCAAACAAATGACTATGCTATTTGAATTTTGCTACAATCAAACTATAGCGAAGCAAAATCGTGCATGCCTGGTGTCGAACATTTTATTCAGATTTAAGATGATCTTATTCTGAAATGATGATGGCATGGGAACAAAAAATTGTACTAGCCAAAAGTTTATTTACTTTTAGTCAGCTTCACTTATAGATTTTTATATTCTACCTACTGAGATATTTCCAAGCCTGGTTGGATATCAAATGGATTTAGTTCTACTGGCTTGTTGTCATTCGCTAATAAAAATCCAAAAAAAAAAAAAAAAAATTCATCTAATACTAGTAAACTGAATAATTAACTAAACCAGTTACTTACTCGTATTTTTCCTTTTTGAATTGGGTGAATCCAGTTTTCAGCCTGTTAATTGGACAGAAACCGTTTTCGGCTTCACCATCAGTAGTAGTTTTAGCAGTCTGTAGTTGCAGCAGTTCAGCTGTTATCTGTCCGATCTTCGCCGCGGCAACTGCCTTTAGACTTGTATTCTCACTACAAAATCAAAATCAAAATCAAAATCAAGACAAACAAATTATAGCTGACTAAATCAGAGATTGGACGTATGTTTGAACTAGAGAAGTCAGGTGGGACCCAGGTAACAGAAATAACTGATTTTGAATCTACGGACGTTATTCTGGGGATCCTGTTACGGCTGCTGCATATACTACGTACCTAAGAAGCTTCTCAAGTCCAGCAATGGCTTCTTCGCATTTATCGTTTACCGCCATATTGTCTTCTTCAACGGTTTATACTTCTTCTCCCTGCAATTAATTGATCAGAAAAAAACTGTTATAATTAAGTCAACGATGAATTATGATCCAATAAAAGAACTATTAACTGATCATTAGAGATTTAAACATGACTCAGAAGACAAACTGATCATGATCATGATACTCATGATCATTTTTAGATTAAGAAGAATTGGTTTCAGAACCTGTAAATTCCCAGGTACAAACACCAAAATGAAAATAATGATTGAGAAATCTTCTTCTTACTTATTTTGTTTTTGTTTTTGTTACAAACCAAATAAGAAGAACTGTTATTTATAATACATTTTTTCATTTGTTTCTGTTCCCTCCCGGAAGGGACACATCTATGGAACTAACTAACAAATACCAATTAAATATGTCTGAAAGGACGTTTTATCATCGGGTCATAATACAAAAGTCAGAGATACTAACTTCACTAGTCAACTAGGTGACGGTGGAAACTAATTTTGAGATGGCACGCGTTCTTTTGCCACACTCTTTGTACCGGTCAAACTTGTTTTCTCCATTTGCAACTGATAATGGGATAACACTCGTCCATAATGCCGCAATTATTTCCGATACAAATTTCGTTTTCATTTTAACAATAGATAATGGATCTTAGAAAAAATAAATATTTTTTTTTTTGATCGATAAAGAAAGGAATAAATTGATCAAAACAGAGGGGTATAAAATGATTATACCACCCTAAGCAAAGTTATAAGAGGAGAAAAGAAGAGAAACAAACAAAGACTGACTAACATGTTGTCAGTATAAGTGAGGTTCAAAATAAATGTTACACCAATTATTCAAAGCATCAGAAGAGCTAACCATGTTGAAATCAGAGATTGCGAAAGCCTAAGAGATAATGTAGTAGATGGCCTTCTTCACTACTGTTGTTTCATTGCTAATAGTATCTGAGAACACTCTTGCATTCCTCTCTTTCCAGATGCTCCAGAAAATGGCAGCAGGAATCAAATCCCAAACAGCAGCGCTAGCTTTAGAATGTTGAATAATTGTCCAGGTATGCAAAACTGCAGGAGCAGACTAGGCATAGAGAAAAACCATTGAAGCTTCTCCAGAAAAACATCCCATAATTTTCTAGCAAATCTGCAGTGAAGGAGCAAATGAGAAGAAGATTATAATTCATTGCAAAATAAGCAAACTGCTGGAACTTCAATTCTTCTTCTTAAAAGAAAATCTCTAGTAGGCAATCTTAGGCCTGTCAATATTTATCCGATATCCGGAATCCGTTTCCGATTATTCGATATCCTATAGGAATTTATCCGTTATATCGGATATCGGATACGGATATTTATCGGATATTTCTTCCTTAACCTATCTATATCGGATTAGGCTCCATCCGTTTGGTTAATATCCGATATCCGATAGAACTAGGGATATAATTGTAATTTCCTAATTCCATACCTAATATTCTGAGAGTCGACTGTCTCGAGTTACACTCATTTCCTTTTCTTCTTTTCCAGTTCTCTTCTCTTCTGTCTTCTGAGTCTTCTCACTTCTCGTATCAGTCCGTCAGCTGATCACTCTCTCGATCAATCACTCACTCAGTTGTTTATCAATCACTCACCCGCTCAATCAGGTACTAATTCTCTTCTATTTCTGTGTTCGATTGTCATGAAATTAGGGTTTCTGTCTTGCAATCAAAAATTAGGGTTTGATATGACTTACATGTATCATGTATGGATGAAATTAGAGAAAGATTTGAGACGGGTTTAACTTAAATAAGAATATGAGGCATTGAGGTTGAGGAATAACTCAATATTGATAGTTATTAGTTTAGGGTTTGATTGAATTGATCTATTTTTGATATTTTAAAAGTTAATGTGTTGATGATACACTTTTAGAAGATTTAGACTGAATATACTACTGTTTACACTTGTAGTATTCTATTTTACTTTCTTTATGTGAAGAATCTGATTTCTATCTTTTGGGTGTTAAGCAGAAGTTAATTTTGACATTGGATTTACATGACAACAAAAGACAAGCAAAAGGCTCTGAAGAAGGTTTCTACTCTATCAGGTATCATAATCAGTTGTTATTCTCTTGGAATTATGATTCTGAATCTCTGATAATGCATCTTAATTTACATCCTAGCTAGTCATTCTCTTGGAATTGAGATACCGAGAAGCTTATCAAGTTAAACTATCCTAGCTAGTCATTCTCTTGTTAGGTTGTAACTTAAATTGAAATCGAAGCTGGTTGGTAAAGAATGTTCTTGAAATGTATTTGATCTTAATTACTCAGTTTGAGATGAATGCTTTTTAGTATTTACTGTTGATAGTTATGAATGCTTTTTTCATTTCTTTGGTAACTTATTCTGTGTTTAATTTTAATACAGGCAATTGCAAAAATGTTTACAAAACCAGGCAAGGGCAAGACAGTTGCAACCTCAAAGTCAACCTCTTTGCCTCAATTTCAATCAAATGACATCATTTCTATGGATGGTTCACAATCACAAAGTGAAAGTGTTCAAGCTTCAGCAATTGGCTCAACACATGGTACTAGTGACACTAGGACATTACCAGAACCAGAAGAGAACCCAGCTGATGATACCATGCCAGGCTCTAATAAAGATGATGAAAATAGAGAAGCTGATGAGGATCCATTGGTAACTTCTCTGAAGAAAAGACTTAGAACAACAAGGTCACCTGTGTGGGATGAATTTGAAAGGGATGTTGAAGTAAGACGCAACAAAAAACATGTGAGGGAAGCTGTTGTACTAGGTACATGCAATCATTGCAAGAAGGTAATTGATGCTGGTAGTCAGACTGGTACTACCAGGTTGTCTAATCATCTAAAGATTTGCCGAGAGAGACCACAGAACAAGGATGGACAATAACAAATTACTGCTTCACTGAAAACAGCAGGTAACAAAGCTGTAAAATTATCTAATTACAAGTATGATCCTGCAATTTCTAGGGAATACATGGCTAAAATGATTGCTAAGCATGATTACCCTTTAAACATGGCTCAACATTTTTACTTTAGAATGTTTTGCAAGTCCTTGAACCCTGCTGCTAAGATCATGTGTAGAAATACTACTAGAAGTGATGTGATGAAGTTTTTTCATGAAGAGAAACAAGAATTGCAACTAGCATTGGATAATTTGACCTCTAGATGTAGTCTTACAACTGATATGTGGACTTCTAAGCATACTAAAGATGGATATTGTTGTGTAACATGTCACTACATAGATGATGAATGGAACTTGGTGAAGAAAACATTAGCTTATATTTTAGTGCCATCACCACACACAGGAGATGTTGTCACAGAATGTATTAAAACTTGCACTCTTGAATGGAACATAGATAGGAAATTCCTTGCTTTAACTGCTGATAATGCTGCTGCTAATGGTGTGATGATGAGAAACTTAATTAGGTGGCTAGAGAGTAAGGATTGTCTGGTTCTTGATGGGAAATTGTTTCACATGAGGTGTGCCAACCACATTTTTCATTTGGTTGTCCTAGATGGTATGAAAGTTGCTGCTAAGTTTGTGCAAAATATTAGAGATTGTGTTAAGTATGTTAAATCTTCACAAGCTAGGAAGGAGAGATTTGAATTGGCTGTGTCACAAGTTAGGTTGTCTGGAAAGGCAGTTAGTCTAGACGTAGACACTAGGTGGAACTCAACTTATGTTATGCTCAAAAATGCAATTGAACTGAGAATAGGGTTTGAAAGATTAGCTGTCCTTGATCCTGAATTCGAGTGTCTACCAAGTGCTGACCAGTGGCAACAAGGGGTAGTTATTTGTGCATGTTTAGAGGTGTTTAATGATGTTTCAACCAGGTTTGCAGGGATGAAGTATCCAACTGCAAATCTGTACTATAATGGGGTATATGAAGTTAACAAGTGCATCAAACAATGGGAATACAGTGATTATGAGTATATCAGAGAAATGGGGTTGAAGATGAGGGAAAAATTCGATGCATATTGGCTTGACAGTAATTTGGTTATGAGCATTGGAGTTATGTTAGATCCAAGATACAAGGCAAGATGGGTAGAGTTTCGTTATAAGAAGATGTATGGATCCAGTGGCTATGCAGTGGAGTATAACAAATTCAAAACACAATTGACAGCTCTTTTCAATGCATATGAATCACAAAACTCAAATGCAGATGAACACTATTTTGGCACTCGCAGCTCTGTGTCTAGCTCAAGTATGATTGATTCAGGCAATCTAGATGAGGTACGTGATTCTGATTATGATGAGTTTATGATGGAAAACATGGAAGTTGAGGTGCAGAAATCTGAGTTGGACAAGTACTTAGAAGAACCAATGCTTAGCAAAAGCTCACCAAAAGATGAGTATTTGTTTGAAATCTTGAGTTGGTGGAAGCTAAATGCACCTAAGTACCCAACTCTTGCAAAGATGGCAAGAGATGTCTTGGCTATCCCAGTCACCAGTGTGGCATCCGAATCAATGTTCAGTGCAGGTGGTAGAGTGCTTACAACACACAGAGCTTCATTAGATCCAGAGCTTGTTGAAGCATTGTTGTGCTTAAGCGATTGGTTGCCAGATTTCTTTGATGAAGGTAACATTTCTTCCTCTCTTTTTTGCTTAAACTCAATGCATCTTTGATCTTTCATCTGTTATTCTTCCTAGTTTCTATTATTACTACTTATAGACTATAGTCAATTAGTCATAGATGTAGTTGTATACTTGTATATCTTATCTAAATGTTGACTATTTATAATGCAGATATGGAAATCGAAGAACACTGAAGAAAGTAGAGTTGGAGACTGGACACTGGACAGACCTACTTATCATACTTGTGTTTCTTTTCTGTTTTCATGTATGTGTGAGTGAGAGACAGAGTCACAGAGATAACTATTTAAGAGCTGGACAGACCTACTTATCACATGAATGTTTTCATGTATGTGTGACTGAACCCTATTTACAGGTTTTTGATTTTTTTTTGTTCAGAAACGGATATTGTCGGATAATTATCCGATATCCGATAGCTTAACATATCGGATATCGATATCTGATTTTGATATCCTATAGGATATTATCGGATATCGAATATCCGATAGTGCTTAACCTGTCGGATATCGGATTCCTTAATATCCAACGGATATTCTTCCATTGACAGGCCTAGGCAATCTGTTGTGAGCTAAGAGCCAGAGGAAAAAACTGATTTTAGGAGGACATTTAAGACTCCAGATATGTGTGAAAATTGAGTCCAAAGCCACTGGAACTTCCTCAGTAAGATTATCATAGAGAGACTTAGACTGAAAAAACTCCTTTCTTAGAAAGTCTCCATTGCAGTTCATCTTCAGAATTCAAAATCATCTTTACAGAGATAAGATCAGCATTAAGCAAAGTATACTCCACTCTGGCAGCAACATTCAATCTTGTTTGGGGTATGCAGGTTCCAAGTTAGAGAATGACCAACTGCAGTACATAGGTCATCAACAGAAGAAGACTTAGCTCTGGAAGCTGTATAGAGATTAGGAAAACACATCTTAATGGGAGAATCATAAATCCAGTTATCATCCCAGAATCTAACATTGATACCATTATTAACTTTGAACTTCACAAATTTAATAAAATTTGAACTGCACTTCATAATTGCCTTCTAGACTGAGACACCATAAAAACAAGTTGGATTCTTGGAGACCCAAAACACACCTCACCAAGACCATATTTCTCATCCACAATAACATTCCAAAGAGGCTCATCTTCATTAGCATATCTCCAATGCCATTTAGAGAGAAGATCTTGATTAAACTTCTTCAAATTTTTAATTCCCAATCCTCCAAAGTTTTTCCTCCTACTGAGAGCACTCCATTTCACAAGATGTAATTTTATTCTTCCTTTGTTGTCATGCCAGAGAAAGTCCCTCATGATCTTTTCAAGCTTCTTAATAACAACAGAAGGAATTTTAAATAATGACATAAAATAAACAGGAAGACTGGATAAAACACTGTTAATAAGACAAATTTTTCCAGCTCTACACAAAAGAGATTTTTTCCAACCTGCTAGTTTAGATATAAATCTTTCAATGATTTTATCTCATTTATCTAAACCACCACACTTATCTCCTAAAGGCAGTCCAAGATAATAAGTATGAAGTGAACCATGATAGCAACCCAGAATAGAAGAAAAAATAGACAGATCACCCTCAAAACCGACACCAAAAATCTGACTTTTAACAAAATTAATTTTTAAACCAGTGAGGAGCTCAAAAGAGAGTAACACCAACCTCAAATTTTTGACTTGTTCAACATCAGCATCCAAAAAAACCAAAGTATCATCTGCAAATTGAAGGTGAGTGACCATTTCACCATCATTTTTGACTTGAAAACCAGAGAGAATTCCTTGCTCTTGAGCATGTTTGATCATGTAATTTAAAGCCTCACCAACAAGAAGAAAAAGAAAAGGTGAAATTGGGTCACCTTGTCCTATACCTTTTTGGCTTTTAAAATAACATGTAGAGCAACCATTAACAAGAACAGAAAATCTTGAGAATCCCACACATCTTCTGATCCACTTTCTCCATCTGTCACCAAAACCCATAATAGAGAAGATTTCATCAAAAACTCCCAGTTTACATGATCAAAAGCTTTCTCAAAATCAAGTTTACAAAGAATGCCAGGCTTAATTACCACTTGTAATTCTAGAATCAATGAGTTCATTTTCAATCAGAACACCATCAAGAATTTGTTTTTTCTTGATAAAAGCAGTTTGATTCTGAGATATAATGGAAGGAAGACTTTGATTAAACCTCTCTGACAAAATCTTAGAAACAACTTTATATGCACCATGCACTAAACTAATTGGTCAAAGATCTTTTATTTCTTCCATAGTATCCTTTTTGGGAATTTAAGCAATGAATGTATTCTTTAATCTCCAATCAAGAAAGTTCTTGTGATGAAGCTCTTTAAGAATATTCATGAGATCAAATTTCAGGATATCCCAACAGAGAAAATAAAATCTAATTGGAAATCCATCTGGACCAGGAGCTTTGTTTTGGCCAAGCATTTTTACAGCAGCAAGACATTCCTCTTCTTCAATATCTCTTTCAAGCCAAGCAGCCATATCTTCAGAAATTCTAGAAAAATTCATGCCCTCCATAGAACTATTTCTTGGGAGTTGAGATTGAAAAATATTCTGAAAGAAAGATACAATACCATCTTTAATCTCTTGTTCATCTGAAGTAAGAACTCCATTTACCTTGATAGTACCAACATAACTTCTTCTCCTCCTGTCATTAGCTAGTCTATGGAAGTACTTTGTGTTGTTTTCAAAATCTTTAATGTGTGTTACCCTTGATCTGCTTCTCCACTTCTCAGCTCTAGTAATTTTCAGATTACAATACTCTTGTCTTGCTTTCAGCCTCTCATGTCTCATCCCATTGTGCTTCAGATAAACCATTATTTGTATTCTCCACAGCATCAAGATCAACAAAAATATTCTCTAATTCTTCTAATCTTCTTTCAAAATCTCCAAATTCAGTTTTACTCCACTCTTTTAATTTAACTTTTAGTAATTGAAACTTCTTGCAAAAAACAAACCCTGCACTGCCAGAAACAACAAAAGAAGACCAGAAATTTCTAACAACATTAATAAAATCAGGATAAGAGAAACGGAAATACTCACAATGAAAAGGAGCAGGTTCATGCTTTACACCATCACACAGAAGAGCAATTGGATTGCGATCAGAACAAGATCTTGCAAGAGATTGGTTAATAACTTGAGAAGATCATTAGAAAAAATAAATTGATAGAGGATCTATGGCCAATTCACTCCAGAGAAGCAGGTCAAAGATGATTAGTCGGGGGAGGCTGACTTAGCCAATCTTTCACTATTCATCATTGTTTCAAGAAATCTTCCAAGGTTTATGAGTTCCTTCTCTTTAATCTCATGTTCCGACGAATCTTAATTAATTTTTTCTGTTTTTGGTTTTTAATTTATCTAATGATTTAACTTTGTTCCCTCTGTTTATCTTATTCCGTAGGTAAACCAATTTTAAAATTTCTGGATGTTGCTTATTCGGTCATTTTATTAAAATCCTTCTTTCCTTTTTAAAATTTTCTTTAATCTATATTTTTTTCTCTATATCTATATCTGTTTCCGTTTATATTCTTATTTTATTTTATTTTTCTAACATCTTTTGTTTTTCCGATTTGTGTGTCGATTCGGTCATGGGCTAAAGAAGTTAGTTGATCATATAGGGTTCTAGGATCTGTCATCATTTATTTATTTTTGATACCCTAAACTAGTGGTCACTAGACTACTTCCAAACTCCTTAAATAGGAGTGGATCCTGGCAATTACGGGGTTCAAACCCCTACCTCCGCAGTGGGAGGGAGCATGAGAACCATCATACCACTTGATGGTTCTCAGGGTCTGTCATCATGAGATTTACTGGACAAGAAGCAATTTTAGGTTTTGGGTGAAGTTACATTTTATTTCACAATTCCTTGATTCATATTAGTGACCTTCTTTCATAATTATGCTCACACTTGTCATGTTTGATGATAAAATTGGTTTTGTTTTTTTGTTGGATATGGTTTGAATTCCTGTCTTATGATATTTAGGGGGTTATCAGTAATGATTGCTTTTGTTATCTTTCTGTGTTAGCTCCATTTTTACAAGTTATCCAAAAATTATCTATTCTCTTTGTTTATCTCTATATAAGATATTCTTAGATGAACAAGTGAATATTACTCCCAATTCAGTTAAGAAAATCTTTCTAAGTATCATTTCTGTTTCTCAGCCTCAGTTCTTTCTCTATTTCTTAGCATGGCTTTACCAGATGATCAAGTTTGTGTTCTAGACTTAGATGAAGATGTTGAAGAATTTTCCTTTAGGTTAACTGGTTTATTGTGTGATAACATAATTATCTCATGCCAGTGCAGACCATTATTCGAACAAATCTTGATCAACAACAAAACTAGAGAAATCATTGAGAAAATTTGTGTTATCGAGTCAGTTGATACTCCCATGGGGAACTTTTATGAAGCTAAAATTACGGTTCCTCTGAATTCTCTTGTAATACCCGATATTCGGCGGTGGTTGGCCGAATGGAATATAAGTAATGGTTTGTCCTTTCCAAACACCGAGGCCTGATGAGTACACTTGATTGAGTTGTGGGAAAAACTTCTCAGTTAAGCGTGCTCGGCCGGGAGTAGTCACGGGATGCCATATGTATCGTCTTTAACTGGTTGAGAACCAGGTTTTTCTTCTTCAAATGTTTCATCAGTAGACCCTTTATTTTGTAGTTAATTCATTTCATGTCCCTCCATCTCATGTCGATTTTTTTTCATTTGATCCTGCATCTTTGGTTCATGAAAGAAAAGGAAAAATATCTAGGAATTTATGAATGTATTTTTCTGGAAGTAGTTGTTTTCCTCTTCCTCATTTATGGTCCCTACCCCTTATTGGCCTCCTATATATGACTTCTCTTCCTCCTTTTACCTCTCTTGTTTCTCCTCTTTTTTTTCAAGAAAAAATGGAGTTACTGATAAGCACGTAAGTGCAACGCTTTTTCACCCATAATTACATTAGCTAGGACTCATTTTATTAATAATGAACTTGTTGTAAGTCTTTTCAAGGAAATAAGTTCTCATGGAGAAATCGGCTCGAAAAGTGGTTTTTTGACCTCGGAAAAGTACTAAAGGCACCCCAATTTTGGATAAAGGCACCCCAAAAATGTCCCATAAGAGTTGATAAAGGCACCTAGGAGTTTTTCACTATTTACATCCCAAAAATACTCTTTGTACCCACAAATTGCTAATCGCACCCCCAGAACTGCTAAATGTACCCCAAATTGCTAAAGGGGACCCGGTTTTGGATAAGGGGCACCTTCATCTCATACCTTTTGAATTATGTTTTTGGCGGGAAAAATCAGGGTTTACTATGGCAGAATTAGGGTTCGTGATTTGAACCAGTTTTAATGAGATTAAAGCCTTGAAATTTCTTGGGTATTATCTTATCGGCTAAACAGGGCTGGTAAGGTCGATCGTTTTGGGTAGAATTGGCTGGAACGACGAGATTAAGAAAAACATCTTTTGGCGGGAAAACAAAGATTTGAAAATTCAGTTCTGTGGTAATTTCAGGCGAAAATTTGGACGTAATCTGATGAGACTAGCTCAATCGTGTAATTGGGTTGATTTAGGCCTGTTATGGATAAACAGGCTGATATGGGAGTTTGGATCGAGTAAATTGGGCCAGATGATCGATTCTCATTGAAGTGAAGAAAACCCGAGATTTCCTGTTATGAAGTGTGGAGTGTTTTGACGAGATTTAATCGCTGCAGTTGATTCATACCACCCTGTTACGATTAGATAAGGATGGTAAGTTCTTTAGACTCGAAGAAAATGGGATGGTTACGTGGATTGGAGAAAACAGAGCATGAGAGTTTCACGGGTTTCTGTTAAGTTTGTTTGAGGAGATTACGTGAAGATATCTTGCCTGCAAGAGTTCTGTTCTTTCTAGGAGTTGTGTGTAACGAGTACGAGTGCGTTGATTGCACGTAGACGCGTGCATGAGATAAAAATGGAAGATTATTCCCGTGTGCCTCTGACCCGGAACAGACCGGGTCGGGTTGGACCAAATAGGGTCGGTTCAGGTCAGACCGAGTTGGACCGAGCTGGCTCGAGCTGGGACGGACCGGGTTGGCTTCCACAGAACGAACGCTTCTTCTTCCACTGAAGATTTACGCTCACTGATTTTTATTTTTATTTTTTGATAAAAAGAAAATGGAAACAATGATCAGAAAACATAAGTAGGGTATTTGAATAGAAAACATAGCCTATGACAATAGCTTTATGTGGCAAAAAAGAATGCTGGGCGCATGTGTATTGGTCTTTATAAAGAGAAGAAGGAGACGACCACACATAATATCAATCAGATCGTCATATATATATTATAATAATTATCAATGCTAATGGAGATCGGAGATAAGCACGTCATACTGGTACTGCCAGTACTGGTAAAGATAGACGATGGCTAATTAATTTCTAGGAAATCCCTAGCAGTATAATCAGGTATACGAAACAATACAAAATCTAGCATATAGCCTTTCCATGGTTGATCAATGATGTACAAATTACTAAGTAGCCTAAAGTAACTTCCAAAACAGACAAAATCAATAAAGACGGACATTATGTCTACATCACAGATCAATTAAAAAAAATCAAAACAAAAGGAGGCATATGACGGAATAATCTACATCAGCCGCATAGACAAGCATTGTGAAGATCTCACGTTATCAAAAGAAAAGAAAATTAGGGATTCAGTCTTACCTAATCTTGAGATACCGTACATGATTGTCAGGACGGAGGTAGAACCCAGTACACTCAAAACTCCAATCACATTCCACTTAATTGAGAAGAAACAATGGATCCAACTAAGAATTAATTCAGTGGATGAACTCGTGCTTGATAACGTTTTGCAGTATAAAAGATAGGGAGAGAGAAAGAGGCAGAGAAGAGAAAGATTTCTATTGATTATCCTATTACATAGGTAAAGTATCCTTTATATACACTAGTATAACACGCACGCGACATGCGCCTGCCGTTCCATTCGATAATTTTGTTATTCTCGTGTAGTAATCACCGGTCAAAGTCAACACTCAGTCAATGGTCAGTAATTTTGTTGTTTTCATTTCCGCACACTGTTCTGGTTAAAAAGAAATTGAATTCTAAAACATCCATTTACACGAAATGTACCTCTAATGCACTTTATACGGTATACTTTCCAGGATAGGAAAACTTCCTTGCACAATGTTTTTTGTCAAACTCACATGTTGAGCAACAATATAACCCACCACATCAAAACTGTTTGGTTCCGATATAAAAATATGCACAACAAATTTGACTGAAATTGAGATCATATACTTGCTATTGTGCAAAAATTCACATCTCTAATTGAGAACCCCGGTTACTCAACATCACCGTCTTCAATTGATTTTCCGGAATAGATCAAGCCTTCTTGCTCATTTTGTATATTCTGATTGACAATGTCTTTTTGAGATGCCCATCTTTAAAGCACCAACCATAGCATATAACATTCATTGTTCAGTTTACTTTAAAGAAGCATTTGCAAGAAAAATAGTATCTTTTCTAGCATTAGACCTCGTCCATCAAACAACCTGCAAAGCAGCCGAGCAAAAATGAGTACCATCTCACAATAAGGGAATTAAACATCTAGAGGAAACAATATGACATCGTTACTAAAGAATAACGAATTCAGCTTGACATAACTAAAGTGTAACAAAGAACCAAAAGCTTAGAGAAGCCTGAAAATGGCTTGTACTGACTAAAAATAACAGATGTCCTATACCGGCATGATGCACATAATACAATTACCACAAAAAAAATTAGATTGCATCATTTTTGGCTTTGAAAAAAATGAAGGTATGGTCATGAAGTAACAGACTGGAAGAGCAGAATGCTCAAACGTAAGTATCATATATGTAATACATATATTCCACGGCTTAAAAGTAAGTATAGTAGTGTGCCAAAGCGTATTCAGTCCTGCAGTAGAAAAAGTGTTAATCTTCATGATGAAATACTGACCAGCACGCTATGACTACCCACAAAATACTATTGCATTTAAGTGTCCTCTTGTTAAAGTGTCCATTTTCACAAAAATAGAAACTAATGACACTTTGTAGATTTGCAGACCATTTTCAGTTGCTTAACGACAGATTTCGTGGTCATCAAGCAAGCTAATAAGCCTAAGAATGAACTATTTGTTCACTTTATCAAGTTATCTATAAGCTAAAGTGATGAGATACACTTAAAAATACTATCGCATCATCTCTATTAAGGAGGAAGTCAAGCTTTACACATCTAGTAGAGAATTGTCTTAAATAAATCACCCTTGTATTCCAAATTTTAAAATCATATGCGAAAAATGTAGAGATTCATTTTAAGTTAAGGCCATCAGTACCACTGCCGAAAGAGAGTTCGCAACAGGTAAAGTCAATAAGTTCATATAAACATGATACAAACTAATGCCATATTGCTTGCGTGATTCATATCAAATGTATATCTGCCCATCAAAAAATGTTGAAACTACCAAGTGTCCTGAACTGCAACGATGTTGGTAAATGTTGGTAAACAAAGAAAGGAAAAACAAAGTATGATTGCCTTTAGTTAAAACGCGAATTATACTATTGACTTCAGCTAAAATCACTTATACACCTGTGCTGGTCTTTCTAATATAAGTAAAAAAAAAAAGTACTGGTGAACAAAAAAAAGGTTATGCTCAAGTTTTGTTTTGATGTAATTTAAAACACAATTGAATATGGAGGAGACAAAAAGCATTACCGGCACTGAACAAAAATCAAACACCCATTATGCATCTTCAAAACTGGAAAAAAATAAAATACTACAGAATGAGACGTTCCCAATAACAAAAAAGACAAACTCAAATTGTAAACAAACAACTTGAATGTTTGGAAAAGATGAAAGGAAATCTTACCAGTCAGAGTCAGTAGTGGGAGTTCCTAGTACACCCATAGGATCTCAGATTCCCAATTGCAGCAGTCGTCGTTACTCATTTGGAGCTCTGATGGAATTTGATTTTTCTTCAAAACCCCAAAATTGAAACTCTAATCCATATTCTATGAATCTGTAACTGCTACGTCTTCTCTAGATCGATGGGGAGTATGTGAATATGCGAATTACCTAAATCGAAACTCTAATCGATATTCTGTAAAATTAATGGAGTCGATTTGGGAAGAAAGATTTGGAGGAAAAAACTGACAGAAAACACGATTAAGATTTGGTAGATTTTGTTTTGGTTTGGCATGATTACGCACCTACCCCTCATGTGATTGAAAACTACGAAAACATAAGCAGAAAAAGAAAACCCGGAAGGGTAACTTGGTAATATCCTGTCGGACGTGTGAAAAACCCCTCTTTTCTTTATATATTATTATAGTAAGATGTAAAGAGAAACCCTTAGGCTTCTAGTTGGGCCGCACACCCATGGGCGTAGGCCCTACAACAATAATATAATTATAAGTATTATGGATTGATATATGATGACTATTGTAAGTTGTGTTACCAAATGAGCCAAAAATTTGACAAGTGATGCTAGATCTGTTGGCATGAGTCGCATGACCACAAATCTGCTCTCTGAACGGCTGAACCAAGTTTGCTTGATACTATGAACCCATAATATATAGCCGTTACACAACATTACCCCAAAATCTACAAACGGTTAATTAATCTTAACAATATTTACAAACGGTTAATTAATCTTGTAACAAACAGCCATTTCAAAATCCCGCTTAATTCTCTCCCCCACTATCCCCAGTTCACCCACGTACTCCCTTAACTCTATCAATCCAAATCTTTCTCTCATGCTCTTCAGAAAATTACCCATTTCCAAAGCAAATCAATAATGATGAAATACAAAGGATGCGGCGGCAGCACCACCATGATCAAAAACAAATGCAAATCTCCACCACCACCACCAGCAAAGTCGAAATACTTTCTCAGTGTAAGTATCACATCAAAGAAGTCTAAAGCTTTCAGTGAATCAACACCAAAGGTAAGAATCAAAATACCAAAGTTACTAGTTAAAATGACTGCAGTCAAGAAGAAGAAGAAGAAACATCATGGTAACAATTGCGATCCACAAAAGTTATCGGTTCGCCATAAAAAGACTGTTTTTCCTATAAAAATTGCTTCACTCTTTCCTAATGTTATTTCTAGTAAGAAATCTTCATCATCTTGTTATCCAGTTAGAAAAAAGGATTATTCATGTACTAAGAATAATGCAAAGGAATGCATGAGTCGTCGTGTTCTTGTAATAGAAGACAAGAGTAATAAGGTGTTCATGAAGACTGCAGTGGAGGAGGAATCAGCCCTGGTTACAAGTAAGATCAGTTTGAAACCATGTGAGCATCCGCCGTTCTTGACTTCTCTGGAAATTGGCTGCTTGAAGGAAGAAAAAACCTCGAAGCGGACAGGTTTGATAACTACTTTTAAGTTGCATCCAAGAATGAAATTCTCTATCAAAAGTATGCTCAATAGAAGAACTGGTTTGAAGTTTACTAGAGGTAAAAGAAATGCTGCAACCTGTAAAGGTAAAAGCAATGGTCACAATTCTACTGTCAGAGATGTTGAGGCGAAAGAACGAGTACATGGAGCTGGTGAAGATGAGGAAAGTGATTGCCAACTGGAGTTGTGCAAGAAAAGGATTTTAATGGGAGAACGCTGTCGCCCGATGAATTTTGGTGGTATACTTCAATAGATGAATCATTTTGTTGTGCCTGTCACTGTCAGGTAAACCATTTCAGCATCGTGCACCACGGCCTGCTTTCTACAGTAGAAAGTATGCCGTGGTGCCGCTGTGCTGTGGTGCAAAGGGATTTCTACAGTAGAAATTCTACTGTGCTGCTGCAGATTTGAGATGAAAAATCCCAGCTTTCTAATTTGATTGTTCTATGTATTTATTTATTTTTACCAAATTTCTGAAATTGCATAATCCAAAAACTGCATCAACTTGAGCTCATCTGGCCGGGGATATTTAAATGCTAAGCCAGTCACGACACTGATCATCTGCCGTCTCTAACCAATCAGGTTCAATCCAACTGCAGTGCAAGTTCTCTTTCGTATCACGGTGATCTTTAGTGATACATACATGTATCCAGAGAATAAAACAATATTCTTTCGCTGTGCAACCTCGGAAAAAAGATATTGTTCTCCATCTGACGACCAGTCGGAGCAATTGCTGAGAAACTAGATGTGTTGCTAAGAAACACCATATGCTGCCCCAAATGCTTAACTTCAACCCAAACCATTTCAGTTTCCTCCAATCTGAAAACGCGAACCCATTTTCCTAAATGGCCTAGTAAGACTGACAAAAGTTTTCCTGCACATTCCACCAAGAAACTCTTGTAGATACACTCGCACTTAGGCGGGGCAACTGTGGTTAAAATTTCCCAGGTAATGCCATGCTGAAATTTAAAGACTCCTAAAGTGCCACTGATGCCTAAGCAGTAGAAAGCTCCGTGATAGAAAACTGGATTGTTGAAACTCAGCTCAAATTCCAAGTGTTTACGACCGGGAGGTAAAGATACATGATCGAACTGCTCACAAGTCCAACTTTTATCTCCCTTTTTAATGAAGAAGGTATCAAGACTAGACTCCTCATCTTTATCAACAGCAAAAAATACACAATCTGGAGAAGCAGGCGAGGACGAGAATGAGATACCTGAGAAGTGGTAAGGACTTCGAAAATGATCTGGTAAATCTGGGAGTTTGACAGTTGATCCATTGAAGGGATTGTAGAAGAACAAAGTCTTGTCTTTTGACATGAGCAACCACCCACCCTTTGAAAAGCGAATTCTAGAACCTTTCAGCAATTCAGGGAAATTCATGAGGTAATTCTCATTATGATGCATTGGGTTTACGAAACTAAAGACTTGTTCATTGTACTTGGCAAGAACCAGCCATGGGGTTATATCTGTGGTCTGTATGGTGGTGCTAGTAGAAGTGGATCTTTTCAGTTTCAGTATCGACCGATATTTCTTACTCACTGCACGTAAATGTATGTAATCCAGTGTATGAAGATAATTTGATATCAACCAAACCATATGATCATCATTAAGCATAGCCCATGGTCCTGCATCTTCAATATCCTCTTTCTCATCATCCTCATCTCCGGTACCAATGTTGTATTTTGTAGCCTTCGTAACTTGATCTGCATCTCCACCCTTTCCGGGCATATGGTCTGTTGTAGATATCATCAGCCAATATGGCTCCAACCATGGCTTTGGTAGATCAGGACATGGTAAAGAGAGTAAAATACTATTATCTTCCAAGTCATATCTGTACAAGCTCATTTCGTTTTTCTGTGTAAAATACACATATCCCCCCTTCGATAAACCCAACTCTGAGGCCAAGCAACACAGTTGCACACTATTGTTTAGGAAGAAGACATAGTCATTCAAACTTTTCACCTTCACCCAAGTCTTGGTAGGAAAATCCAATTTTCTTATTTCTATGGTGGTAACCCAGTTTCTATACATGCCTCTTGGAATATATAAGAATTCTACGCGAAAAACTTCACCAAAACACACGAGCCAATGGCATTCAAAATAGCTATCCAATGCTCCTGCTACTAGTACATATTTAGATATTTCTAAGGTGCTGCTGAAATCACTTATATTGAGTATTTCCTCATCGCCAATATCGAAACCTTGTTGTATTTCTATCTCTAAGTCATCACCATTCATACACATTATATATAACTTATTATCCTTAACATAAACCATCTTTTGAAGACTTCGGCAGCCTACGTGATAATCTCCTCTGTTTTTTTCCACTCTTTTTCACCAGGGTGACAATAAATAAGAATGTCAAGCTTTTCATACATATCCCCACCTCCATCGAGAAGTATATAAACCATTGAATCCTCAGTACTACTGCCAGCACCTCTGCATTCACCACCAATACCATCCCCATCGGCAGTACTACCACTGCTGCTGGTCCGAGGAGGTGAAGACAATATACAATCCAGGACATTATATTTAAATTGAACACAATGTAAGAAATTAGGTAACTGTATGGTTTCCAGTGATGCAGGATTCCATAGAAAACAATCTCCATATTTGAAAACCGGGTCTGAATCATAACAAAGGATGATCAACCATCCTTGGTGACAAGGTTTCTGCCAAATTTTTCTTTTGCTCAACTCTGGTATGTATTTTCTGTAAGATTTGTTATTGGCATCACATATATTATAGAAAGTTTGGAACTTACAGTCTTTTCCGTGTTCGTAGACAAGCCATGGTGCTGCTCTTGGTGATGGTGGGAGTCTACGTTGGCTTCTTTGATGAGCTGATGATAACTCCGAAATTTCCATGGAAGCTGCACAGAAGGAAAAGTTAAACCGGCCTGAGTAGTGAACCAGAAGAATATATATAGGAATTTTGTGATTTCCTTTTCCCTTCCAAGGAATTCTACATATAGACGGATAGATACAGTTTCTTCTTCTGTTTCTAGTTCCTTGGTTTACAAGTTCAATCAACTTTCTTGAGAAATATCACAAGGAAATAAAAGACAACTATAATGCCATCAACATTAACAGTGGCACAGAACATGTCAACATGTGTGACCACCACTGATTTTGGCATTTCAATGTGGAAGTGAGTTTGCTAAAAGTATCGGATGTGTAGAATTGGTGTAGCCTCCCAGTAAATATAGCTGCTGTTTAAAACTTCACTTATCACTGTTCACTGAAGAGCCAAAAAAACTAATCAAATATGTAAATATCATACATAGAAGGTTGTAATACAGAGTACACAAGGAAGAAAGGAAGAAAGCAAATATGAAGATCTGGTCTAGCAAATAATCAATCTCTTTCTTCAATCCTTATACTTTTTGCATTGGACTGGATTTCCAAGGAAGCAGCTGCTTAACACAAATTACAAAAAACCAAATTGAGATTTGGTCTCCTTTCACATTCTCAGTGGTTTCAACCCAAGTGATGCCCTAACCCTGTTCGCTTCTGCAATCTCAGGATCTGGGTGATCAGTGCCGTCTTCCTTCGGTTTCTTTGGCTTCTTCTTTTTATCTTCTTCATCAGCACCACGTCTCCTAGGGCTGGCACTGCTGCGACTATGCCTCTTACGATGATCACCATCACGATCCCTGCGATCCCTACTCCTACTCCTGCTTCGACTAGGGCTCCTTGAACGATTCCTCCCTCGGTCTCTATCTCTCCTTTCCCGATCCCGTCCATCTCTACTCCTTTCTCGCACCCTATCACGACCATAGTCCTTTTCATCTCGCAAGCGATAACGGTCTCTGTCCCTGTCCCGCTCTCTATCTCTTTCACGCCCTCGCCCACGCTCCCTGTCATAATCTCTATCATAATCCCTATCCCTATCCCTGATATAAGGGACAACATGGAAATGGTTAGTCTGGAATTGATAAACCAACTCAGTTATAAAAAGATAATCTATTAATTGTGTTGCTAAGGTTCTCTAGATAAAAGCAGTAAAGCTGTATAAAGAAACTGAACTTGGCGTTTAGTGAATTTCAGCATTTTATACCCACAGAACGGAAACAATATCCAAACTAGGAGAGGAAAAATAAGTTCCTAAGCCATTAACATCATAATATGTACTCTGCAATAGAGTTGTTTGAGCCATCATACTTCTCACTGCACACTGCCAGTGCAGAGAAACCTGGCAGGGTCATTGTATATAATTACTGTAGGAAGCGACTGAGTCTATCAAAGGCTTGAAATGCCAGTAATAGTGAAAGAACTCATGAATGCATGAGTCATTGAGTTGTTAAGAAACCAGCTTCCACTATATTACATTACCCACTCAACTTCTAAACTAGGAGAGGAAAAACATGTTCCTAAGCCAATACTATGTACTCTGCAAGAGAGTTGTTTGACCCATCATACTTCTCACTGCACACTACCAGTGCAGAGAAACCTGGCAGGGTCATCGTATATAATTACTGTAGGAAACGTCTGAATCTATTAAAGGCTTTAGATGCCAGTAACAGTGAAAGAACTCATTAATGCATGAGTTGTTAAGAAACCAGCTTCCACTATATTACATTACCCACTCAATATAAGAAAGGAATAAATCCACAATTTTAACAAAATACATAACCTCTGTCTAGGTAAGAAATACTTATGCCTTATGTATACTTACTAAGAGCAGCAAACATTGTAATCCTAACAAGAACACGTCTTGTGCAGCACATGTAAAACTAGCTACCAACATAATTCTGCTACGAAAATCGTTTGTGCAGTACCGAGTAAATTAAGACAAAAACATAAAATAACAATTGCGGAAATCCATACCTGTGCCTATGACTATCACGTTTCCTATCTCTATCGCGATCTCTTTCTCTCGCAGGACTTCGACCACGATGGTAATCCTGTTGTATATAGGAACAAATCCCACATGAAAAGCCATCCAAAACATTAAAAGAAATTGAAGAGGAGATAGTACCACAAGCAGTACAATGAGAATAATTCCCCAACCTTTTCATGCGTCCCATTCTCTACATCTTCCATTGGTTGGTCTTCCTCCTCTTTATCTTCTTCCTCCTCAAAATCATCTTCCAGAGCACTTCTTCTAAGTTCTAAGGTCCCAATTGATTCAAGAGTCCATCTGTTCATCCACAAAACATTAGGGACAATCAGTATCAGATTCTATTACCAGCTACTAAAATTAAAATATGCGCTACTACTAAGATGAAAACTGAAACTGCCACGGTTGTCTGCGCATTGTCAGCACAATGATCCATCGCCATAAAAAAACATTAATTAGGCACTAATTGTAATTCCAAAACTCACCTTTTTTTAATGCGAGGAAGAGCAATATCACAAGAATAATCTTTTGTCAGGAGCTCATCGATAACCTCATCCACGTGCGTCAAAGAGTATCCTGGAAGACACAGAGAAGACATCAAAACACTGTAGATAAACATAATCCCACTACAAAAGCAAAGTAACCAAATAACGCAGCAAAGTTTCTGCAGCAGGAGTAGTCCATCTAGTTACCAACTGTTGCATTATGAAAGAAAAACAGCTAACACTTATAAGCTAACATTTCAATCCATTCCATAGTGCTTGCCTAAAATTTACACATCAGAGATCAAGGTCCATGGTTCGGAGTCTTCGGACCATCACTATAAAGGATTCAATGTGAGCTAATACCGACGCAACTATCATCTTACAAATTAAGAATAATATTTGTAGTATTCAATGTCACATGTGTGTAGGATAGAATTTGCTATCAGTTAGGAGTATGTTGTCGTATACGGTTTATAGGATAAACATCTAGGAAGTTATCATTCAGTTACGCCTCATTGTCTCATTGTCTCATTGTATCCATAGATGTCTATAGATCAATTAATGTATTATCTTAATTATCATCAATCAATGTAATCTGTGTTTTCTTCATGTTTTTCAATCTCTTTTCTAATCTCTATGCAATTCCAACAACAAAATGCAAAACACATAAATTACAAGTGCAATTCGAAAAACGAGAAGTAGGAGCAAGCAATACTTACGTCCATCAGCTAATTTCTGCCTCAATTTACGATAATCATTGTACAAAGGCTCAAGATACTGGTACACATCTGTATCTGTCCCCGTTATTCTCAAATAAAACGCACCAAGTATACGAACATATCTGCAAAAAAAAAAAAAAACATAATAAATCAGCTGAAAACCCTAATTACCCGAAACTCAATCTCAAGTTCTCAACCAGTAATAAAACAAACCCTAATTTCAACGAAATTATAAATATTACTTACTTGTAATCTTCGTTTTTTATGAACTCAACAACAATATCCTTCTCAGGTTGAATCTGAAGCATCTTCATAACAAGACACATAAAAGGAGTAGGTTTACGTGTTCCACCAAAAGTACCGCCAAGATGATCTAATTCCATTGCTTTATCTACCAGAGTTTCAGCTGTTAAACCAAAACATTGTTCCTTCCAATATGTATTCTGATATATCTTCGTTCTCAATATCTTCTCTACTAAATTCTGTGGATTTGTTCCGCGAATGTTCTTCGCTAATGGATCTGTTCGATTCGCCATTGCTTACCACCAAAACCCTAACCCAGAGATCCTTCTTATCGAAGAACCCTAGAAGTTACTCTCACTTGAAATATTCAGAGCATTATATTAACAAAAGAAAGGGTACCTTCGTCTTCTCAGAAACTTTCTGAGATTAACAGTTATCGAACGGCTTTTATTTAGTCAAGAGCCTAGTTAGCAATTAGGGGTATGGAGAGGAGTTCGGGACGGCATACGTACGGGAATTATACGGATTCAGGTAGATCGGATGTGGCCAAAAATCCGGTCAACGGTTCGTTGTTTGGCAGTAGTTCGAAACGGCATACGTATGTGTGTAATTCGTTTTACAAACATGAGTTCGGTATCGAAAATTCGGCATGTATAAAATTAATAAATAATACATTTTTAAGGTCATGTGTAGTAAAAAATATAATTAGACCAACTATTATGTATTATATGCGTAACACAGTAAGAATTCATCACCAACAATTGAGCAGCTCAATGGTTGGAGCCTAAGCTTGGACATCAGGTGTCATGGGTTCACTTCCCCTCGACAACAACTTTTTAATTTCTCTCTACAAAAGAAGCAAATGGGCCCGATCCACTGGATCGTCTGTTGACTCGGTCTGCATGGCTCGAGTTCACTGATCACAGCTGTCCGAACTAATTGACCGAACAGTACACGGATCCGAACAGTACAAATAAAAGGGAAATAGGGAAGTTGAATCCACCACCTAATCTATGCTAATCTATTTCAGTTTCAAGTTATGTTCTTGTCCCTTTACAATAGACACCGGTGAAGGTTCAACCTACCATTTAATCCAAGGTAATCTCAGGTTGGATAGCTTAATGTCAACTAAGGTATTAATCTCTAGCATTAGTTGTCTGATTAAGGCACGACTAATCACAAACCAATTGATTCAATTAAGCATAAGTTGGAGCAACAATTACACAATTTCTAACAACCTAGGATGCAAAACATACTAAGTGAAAGTTATGTAAATGGCAGCTCTGGATTAAACCCATCCTTACTCAATGAAACACAACAAGAACAATATTGAAAACATGAATAATCTAGCAGTAAATTAAGGGCTTCATCGATGCCCTAACAAAGATGTTTAGAACATAATACAAAATGAAATTGAACCTAATTTACTACTGCTAGTTGCTCCGGCTAGTCTGGGCTTCAGTTTTACATCACAACCCCCTTCTCTATTTATACAAAAGTTCTCCTCCATTATCAATCAATCCCCATAGTCAACAATTACAAGAGCAGAAATTAGGGATTTGATATGACTACTCACCAATGCACCGCCTCCCTAATGTCTTAACAAATGGTCTGATGTTGTAGGTATTGCAAGGAATTCAGATTCAGACCTAATCGCCAGATCCTTGTTCACCACAACCACCCTACTGCTGTTAATTCCCTACTGCAGTTGTTCGAGTTCGCAAGGAGCAACAAATTCAGACCAATAGCTTGTCATCCCGTCAGGGAGGTGGAGCTGGTTGTCGGTGAAAATGGGTAAGAGTTGGGTTTCGAGAAAGACATACGGAGATGGGTAAGGGGAAATGAAAACAAGGGAAGCTTGGATGTTGTACACGAACACCTAGCTTAGGTATATGCGATACTTTTCTTTTGGCTATCTATGCTTCTTCTCTGAACGGGAAAAGCATTATCACGTTGACTTTTGACCCCACCACCAGAACTTGACTACTCCTTTGCATTTGCTGTGCCATCAGGTCTTCTATGGTCACTCCCTTTGATTTACCCGACTATTGTCTTATCCACCATTTACTCAACCACCTACAACATGGAACAAAATGAGATTATTCCGACAAAATTACCCGTTAATGGACAAATGTGCAAAATACAAGAAAATAGAACAATGAAGCACTAGGAATGTGATAAATGACTGTAAAATGGTCTAGAAATATGCATTATTAGGTACCGATTAGGAAGCTGTAGCACTTGGTTAGGAAGTTGTAGTACTTGCTTCACATACAGGAGCCAATGGGGTTGATGTTGCATTTTCGGGTCCCTGCAAGCACAAATAAATAAATAAATTATCATTTGACATACAATAACTCAAGTAAACAAAACATCAACTATATTCGAATCTCTATATCTACCCATAGATTGTACGCAACTCCTCCTCCACCAAACTCGTGGACTTAATCATGATACAAAAGCAATCCAAATCAGTAATAACGCCTGATGCATGTATGAATAAGCTTAACCTACCTAAATATCTAACTTCCATAACTCTCTGCTCAAACTTCTCAAGCAAATATTCTATGATGGCTCTTAAATTCATCAAAATCTTATAGCTTTAAATCTGATAACCTAATAACAAGCTTAAAGTTTCTAAGTCTAAACTATGTATCAAAATATTCTTTGGTAATCTTGTCCAAAAATTCACCAAGCTATAACGAATGTCTATACAGTTTTAACTACATAAGTGGCAGATTAAAAGAGCTGAAAACCATATAATCAATAAGAGGAAACTTACTTCATAAGAATGTCTTAATACTCTGAACCATATTGTATCTCAGTATTTTTAATATCAAATTCCATTGTAAACAAATATATGAGTAACAAGTGGTATGTACAGAGGCAGTTCCATTGTGATACAACCACGCAACATAATACCAACTAATAAGCTCAATTTCAATTAATTAAGTTTCAACAAGAACTTCTTTGTCGATTATGGACAACCTATATATGTGTGTGTATATACTTTCTACTTTGTTTTTTTCCCTTCATAGTAAGCAATAAATGATGCTCAGTTTTCCATTCTTTAAACAATTCCCTATGGAAAGTTATCGAGCAGTCTATTTGGCATCTAAATTTGCCAATTAATATCTATATATATATATATAGACGATGAAGAAGATAGCAACCACAAGATGCTCACTTGGTATATAGTATAAGTCCGGAACCGAACCAACTATAGGATTAAACCAATTGTTTGATTAACGTACAAGCGAAAATTCTTTATTATAACTAAAACAATAATTATAATGCAGAAAGTAAAGTAAAGTAAAAGCACACAACAAGATTTTGTTAACGAGAAAACCAAAAATGTAGAAAACCCCGAGACCTAGTCCAGTTTAGAATACTCTCATAATTAATCCGTTATACAAAGACTACTACCGACTTCGTATAGTTGAGACCAAGTAAACTAACTCTAAGTTACCTAGTTCCTTCAATATTCTTGCGCCTATTACCAATATGGTCAACGCACGTGAATCCTAAGATATAGTCCACTATCTTAAGTTACTTCACATGTTTGTGAAGATTTCAAGCACTCAACTCCTTTGGATCGTATTTCGAAATTGTAACAGGTAACTGCTCAAATCTCAAGAACTAAATCAGAGATATTATTGAGTTAAACAAAGTCTTTCGTTTAAAACAATAAACTCCTTTGTTTAGTTTAGATCAACCAAGATTTAAATTATCAAGATAATCAGATCTAGGTTCACGGCCTATCAGATTTGAATCCTGAAGAGAACCACCAGACGATAGATTGTCGATTTATACGACTAGCTATAATATGTCTATCGAAATAAACAAAAATAAGTCGGATCTCAGCCAATCAAGTATGTGCGAAGTATAACCACAAAAATCATAAACCAATAAGAAATTTTCTTGTCTTCAAATCATCAGCCTTCAGTGTACCTGCACAAACAAACTTGATTACCTTGTGATCGATCACACACAGAAAGGAGTCTGTTAACAATGGATGATCACAAGCCTATATTCAGATCTAAAACAGATCCGAACTTTGTCGATCCTTGATCTAGTTTGAGTGACCTTATGTCAGAAGATAAGGCTTTTAGAATAATCAAACTATGTGAATATCAAGGTTTAGCTTTCGATAGTCAATCAAATCAATAATGGAAAACTAAAATAACAATATGGTTCTAGTTTCCACCAACGGTATTATCTAGACGCTTCATGATCCCATAGAAGATTTTAAACAATGGAGATTTCGCCTAATTAGGTTACTCTCTTCATATATAATATTATTAGTCGGCTATCACTCTGAACACAAAATGAAGTGTGAGTGTCGGGATAAGTTTGTAAGAAGAACAAACTTCACTATTTATAGACCAAGGTAGTTTGGCCACCAAGGAATTTCCATAACCCAAAATATCAAAAATATATGTAATAAATTACCAATTTTTGGTTTTGTCTAATTCCAGTTAATATCCAACTAATATACCGAAATCCCTCATGGATAACAACTCAATATTAGCTAGCATACAAGTATACCTACTAATATATCTTCCAGAGATATGTTTTATTTACTTAGAAAATAAAACATACAAATTCAAAAACCCTAAAATAAGATTCTCAAATATTTGAGTTTGAGTATATCAAGGAATATAGTTGAGCACTGAAATAATAAGATTTTAGCATGTGTTCAAATTACTTACTAAGTCGACATCTTTAAATTTTCTTAATAGCAACTGATATTTCGATATTCACACAAACCCTAAAGTATGGTGTAAACCGGAAATAAGATTTGTTATTAGGACCCCATAGGGATTGGTCTTGTTATAGATCCCTCACTAGGAATCGGACCACTAATCCCGTTGATTCCTTTCAACCACAAAATCATTTTTACTTCCTTAAACTCATGTAGTTAAACATAGTTTTGTAGGCACGGAATCAACCTAAAGTTCATTACATAATCTAGTAACAAGATACAAAGATAGTGTCTACGTCACAATTACGAAGTTCAAAAGATAGAAGTTATACTTTGTATTTCAATATTCAAAAGTTGTGATAAAACTTGTATATTCTTCCTTGACACTTTGATTAGAATGAAATGATAAAGTCTCTAATACTAGAGATTCATATATATAACTTCGCATGTTATGTTTTCAATATAAACGACTTGAAAGCGACATAGATAAAAACGGAAACAAGTCAAGTCTTGTATTATTATCCTCGAACAAAAGGATGATGTGTTCCTTGATGTTGATACATATTCAGGTTATTTGGTGTAACACGAGTTTGTCTCAACATTTATAGACTTCCTAATCTAACCTAACGAAGTTGACTCTAGTAATCTAATCAAGCGACCTTGAGTTTTGGAACTAAAATATGACAACCAACCTTGATATACCAATGCTTGGCGGATTCAACCGAGCAATGCTATAAAAAAATGCAAATTTTATGACGCTTCAAGATAACCAAACTTGGAAACAGGTTGAGTTAGAAAGAATAATTATCCGAGTAACTATAACACAAACACTCTTTCGAGATCATCATAATCATCTACATTAACTTTACCCATCTTTGTTAAAATTTCCTTAATGTCAAACAGTATAATCCATAGTATTTCAACTTTTTATAGTCTTTTCCTGCCTCAGTTTCTATAAATACTAGAAGGGTTGTCATTCATTTATTTCTTCATGCCCATTCAACTTGGTTGTAGGGCACCACATTTCTCACACACACCATTTAATATTCAAAAATAAAAAGCAAATCAAGGGGAAATTTTTTAATTTACTATTTTTTAGTGCATATAAAAATAAAATAAAATCTTACTTTTAATAAATTTACCAATCTCAATGTTTATGAAATGAAACGTATGCGTCGCATGCTACCACTGGTAGGTCTGTAAACAAGCCTACAAAAACAACTGCAAGTGCACAGTGTCGATATGCAACACATGGCAAGCACAGGTCGATCCACAGGGACTTGGTGGGTGTAGAGTTGATCCTAAATTCTTTCTAAAACTAATTCTAAACAAGAGGTAACCAAAAGGGGTTTGGTTGTCGATACGACTAGATGATTAACAGGGTTTTAAAACAGTAACAAATGCAAAAGCAAGGAGTACTAACAAGCATATAACTAGGGTGTTAGGGCAATCGAATCCACCGCTTAACCTATACTAAGTCAATTCAGTCTCAATACTATTCTTGTCCCTTGTATAGACATCGGTGAACTTCTAGGCTCTGCCGACTATCCAGATAGCAGTGAAGATTCTAGTCTGCTGCACATCAAAGGATAACTTCAGGAGGATGGTTTAGTGTCACTAAGATAATTACCTAATCCTAGTATTAGTTTTCCTCTCACAAAACAACTAACCGCGGATCAATCACTTAGATGATTAAACAATCCTGATATGGATATTCTAATCAACTAAGGTGCCCCTCCGAAGTACTAACTGTCTATTTAAAGAACAACTAGTCAAAGGATCGAACAACAATTAGTTAAGCACGAGTTGCAACACAATCAACATAGTGTTATTTTAACTACAATGGATACATGGCATACACTGTGAGAGCAAAATACTGAAGTGCTCAGATTATATTTATCCAAAACATTATAGCACAACAAGAACAAAATCAGAAACATGAATCAAACTTAGCAATAGATTAATGGTTTCATCTAAACCCTAACTATGAATTTAGAACATCATGAAGATAATAATATCAAACCTAAATTACTGCTTGGTGCACCGGCTAATCCGGGCATGATTTTTACACATAATTCTCATCCCTATTTATACATGAATGTCTTTCAATTCATCAATTAACAATCACCCACTCACCATTAATGTCTGAATTCGTTGTCCCCTCTCGTATTTCTTCTTTTCTCTGTACGCCTGATTTTCCAGCTGTTGAAGAAACCCTAGTCTTATCTCTCTCAATTATAGCTTCTAGGGTTACTATTTTTGATAAGGGAGAAGATAAGATGGAGAGAGATAGAAACTAGGAGATTGATTGAAGGCCAGCGGATAGGGTGGCTGCGCTCAGAGGTGATCGGGGATGGAAGTGATGGTGGAGGGATGAAGGTGATGGTTTTGCAGAGTCTGTAGGGAAGAAGAACGAAATGGAGGTGGTGTTTGGCTTCTGTTCGGGTAAGGGAAAAGTGGTAGGTTCTAGGGTGTTAGGAAGGTTCTTCAATTGTTGATGTCTCGGATTGAGATGTCATTGGATGCTCAGAAGCAAACTCGAATCTGACGGCTCATATTGGAAACGGGTTTGGGTATAATATCTTGGGTTTTATCTCTTGGAAGATCTTCTTCTGGCCCCACATATTCTTCAAAGCTAATATCTAAAGCCCACTTCTAGTTTTGGGTCGTGCAAACGACATTCTTCACTTGTGGATGTGGTGCAAAAAATATTCTTCATTGCCTTCAAGCGGGAGTTTCGTTGTCTCTCTTCCGTTGTCACAAATTTTCTGTACTTTTGGTTTCTCTATTCATCCAAGCTTTATTTAGTACCTAAAAACATAAAATTAATTAGTACAAGTATTTATTGAACGCACAATTGGGGGATATCAAAACTAATTGGGGATATAAATTACTTCCCCCAACCAATAGTGTTTGCTAAGGGGTGTTTTTGAGGGGGGAATACTAAAATACCCTTCCCTCAAAATAAAAATCAAAAAACAAAATCATATCCCTCATTTCCATCTTCACTTCTTATTAATCTCTTTTAAGGTTAGGGCTTTGAAACCTAAATATTCCCCACTCCCTTTCAAATTCTCTTCTCCTTCTCTCCCAGCTCCTCACTTTGAAAACGATTTTTTTTTACATTTGGAAGTGATGAAGACCATGCTGGAATAGATGAAGACCATGCCGGTAGTGATGAAGACTATGTCGGAAGTGATGAAGACCATGCCGGTAGTGATGAAGACCATCTCGGAAATATATTTTTTTACATCGCCGGAAGTAATGAAGACCATGCCGGAATTGATGAAAACCATGTCGTCACTACATGCCGGCATGCTCGATAGAAATCTATCAATGCCTGTAGTCAAGTGAAAAAAAAAAAATCTGGATACTTTACATCATGTGCCGGCAAAGAAATTTAAGCAACATACTATGCCGTTAGTAGTACCGGCATGCTTGAAAATTAACTGACTGTGCCGGCAGTGGACTTTTCAAAACCAGGAAAAAAAAATCAAAACGGAATAGGTCGAACATAGCCGGGAGGGGCTACGCCCCCCGGACCCCCCCGGATAGTGGCAAACATTTATGAAAATTTCCAACAAATGCCGGCATGGTTTTTTCGATTGAATACAATGCCGGCTTGCCTTTTAAAACGGGGGATATTGTTGGCCGGCATGCATTGTATTCATACTACGTCCATGCCAGCACCGAGCTATTTCAGCTGCAACAATGGTGGATTCAAAGGAAAAAAAATCAAATTTTCAACACATTGGCACATTTACCTGAGTATTGGGAGTGCTTGTACAATCATCCTCCATTTTTACCAAAAAAAATTCCCTCTCAATTTTTTTCCCTCCTTCTACTCTCACCTCACTCACCCAAATTCAAATAAAAATACACACTAATCATTTAACAAATACTTAAGATTTTTACTAATTATAATTAACCACTAAACCTGATTAGTGAGGGGTAGATTAGGAATTATATAAAATACTTAGATAAGGGGTGACCCTGATTTGATATTTGGATCCAGTTTTTGTCTTTTTCCTTTATCCCACAATTAGTTTTGATATCCCCCAATTGCGCGTTCTATTTATTCTTGAAAACAATGAAAATAGAGAATTTGGGATAATATATGATTTTAAAGCGCAAAAGATGAGTTAAATGTCAATAAAAAGGTGTAGAAATATGCAATATTTGGCACTCATCAACCACCTTTTTTGAACACATTTGGTGTTGTCCTTTTTGTGATATATAAAATAAACTTGCGCCAAGGATATCTACCCACTCCGTCTCAAATCAAATCCAACAACTAGTTATAAACAATTTTCAATTCTGACCGACTATTTTTCAATTTTTGATTCCAAAATAAGTCGTAATGTGTCGATGTATGATTTAGAAGCACAACTACAAACTAGTTTAGGATTATTATCATAAGGACGGTCTTATTTCCAATTTTTCCTTTAATACGAAAAGAGACTGCATTAATGAAATTCAGGGAAAACTAAGTCTGTTGTTACACTTTCTTGAATCTGCAGAGGAATAACATTCCATTCAACAATATTTTCTAAACTAATATCATGGTTAGTTATCTTATACGCCACATGATTTGTGTCTTTTGGAACATAACATCATTTCCATTTATTAAATCCTACAAGTAAGTTTAAATAATCCATAATGATGATCTAGTTGTTCATTTGATTACCTCCAATTTTCCATTCAAAAAAGACACCACGATCTAGAAATTTTCTTCATTTATTACCTCCAATTTTCCATTCATTTATTCCTTGACGCCCATTCAGTTTGGTCGTAGGGTACTACGTTCCCACACCATTTATTATTCCAAAATGAAAAACAAATCACGGGGTAATTTTTTAATTTGCTATTTAACATGACGAGGGTACCAAGTACACCACAATCTTTTCGATATCAACCTATAAGTTTGTCAAAAAGATAGACAGAGACTGTCAAGAAGATAGAAACCACAAGGGTAGACACTTGGTATATAGTTACTAGTTCGAAACCGAACCTAACTATAGGGATTAACCCAAGTGTTTGGGATTAGCGTACATCGTATTTACTTTTAATTATAACTAAAACAATAATTATAATTGCGAAAAGTAAAACTAAAGGCATAACAATATTTTGTTAACGAGGAAACCGCAAATGTAGAAAAAACCTCGGGACCTAGTCCAGTTTTGAATACTCTCATAATTAAGCCGCTATACAAAGACCACTACTAACTTCGTATAGTTGATACCAAGTAAACTGCCCATATTTACCTAGTTTCCTCAGTATCCCTGCACCTACAACCAATCTGGGCAATGCATCTTAAGTTGATTTAGTCTCTTTGAAGACTTTAAGCACTAATCTGTTTGGTAACCACTCTTCTTATCTCAAGAAGTTAATTAGAGATATTTGTGTTGAGTGTGACAAAGGTTTTTTTGTTTAAATCAATTAAACTCCTTTGTCGGGTTAGATCTTCCAAGATATGGATTAACTAGTTAACTAGATTAAGTCAAACAGAACTACCAGATTCGGATATTGAAGTGTACCACCAAATGATAGTTTGTCGATCTAAATACGACTAGCAGTAATAAATCTATCAAAGATAAACCAGATATAGTCGGACCCCAACCGATCAAGTTTGTGCACGAAGCAAATCACAAAGACACGAAACCATTAAGAAAGACTTCTTATCTTCAAATCTTCAATAGTCTTATGTACCTGCACAATAACAAACTTGATTCCAACTTATAATCGATCATACACAGAACGGAGTCTGTTAATAATTGAAGATCACAAGTCAACATCGGATCTAAAAATCAGATCAGAACTATCGTTAATCTCTTGATCTAGTTTGAGTGACCTTATGTCAGAAGAGAAGGCTCTCAAGAATAATCAAACTAGGTGCAATCAAGAGTTAACAACCGTTAGTCACTCAAATCAATAATCGAAAACTAAAATAAGAATGCAAATTCTAGTTTCCCACCAACAATACTAGTAGACGCTTCTTGATCCCAAAGAAATCTTTAAACTAGCGGGCGTAAGAGATTTCGCATAATTAGGTTACTCTTCTCTCCAAGATAGTATTACGAGTAATACTATTAGTCGGCTACAACATTGACTACGAAACGAAGTGCCCGCCTTTGGATAAGTTTGTAAGAAGAACAAACTTCGCTATTTATATACCAAGGTATAATTTGGACACCAAGGAATTTCCATAACCGAAAATATTCTCAAGATATGCAATAACGCACCTAAATTAAGTTGTCTAATTCCAACTAAAATCCAACTGTATAATCGAAATTCCTCTTGGACAATTCAATATTAGCTAGCACTTAATTAATATATTTTTCCATATAAATATGTTGCTTGCTGGTAAAACAAAACCATGTACATTCGAAAATCTCAAAAGACTCTCAAACATTTCGGTTTGGGATGTCACCTCGAGTATGAAGATATAGTTTTGATCATATAACATTGACAACATGCTTGAGATAGAAAAACTTGTGGGGCTCAACCGAGCATTTCTCTAACATCGTCTATAATACATATAAATTGATTATCGACGAAAAATTTATAATCCTTGATAAGGGAAGCCAATCACATTAATCAAGATAGCTCTCTTGGGGAGGTTATTGATAATGTTCTCAATGAGACTATCTAACTACGATCTTTAATTCCTATACCAAATATCTCTCCTAAAGAGGAACTCGTCCCTAAGTGGACAAGTGGTGTCAGTATTAAAGAATAATCTTTATATGCGTACATAATCGTAGTTATTGTCGAACATGCATTCAAAGTAGCTACTGAAATTACCAAATAGTGATAGTAAATAATTTTATTTTTTGTAGAGAAACTGGCGTGCTGTATCGAAAATATGTATGGTTGGATAATATGGGTGAAAGGCATCCATATTTGGTTGTCCTCTCACTTATGCATATTTTTGGACATCAATACAAATTACGAGCACGGAAGGTTACAAATTTGATGTTTAGTTTACATGAGAATATAACGAGAGGAACAAAGGCGCTTATCACACAGCGCCGCTCGTGGCATCTAGTTTCTATAGACACTTGAGATATATGAAATAACATCAACTAGTCTTAACTGAGTTGAAAATATACAACACTTTGGTTGTAATACCTCGATATTCAGCAGTGGTTGGACAAATGGAATACAAGTAATGATTTGTCATTTCCTAACACCGAGGCCTTTTCAGCACAATTGGCTCCGGAGTTGGCAGAAAATTCTGCAGTTAAGCGTGCTCGGGCGGGAGCAATCTAGGGATGGGTGACCATCCAGGAAGTTTCTGTTGGATTACCGCAATGATGCTCGTTGAAAACCCCACACTGCCGGATAACCGCAGTGGCTAAGTGGGGACAGTATCGGTGGAGGGACGGGGCATTACAAATGGTATCAGAGCCGATGACGGGTCACTTGCCGAGGGTAGGAAGGTATGCTGGACGGGGTTGGTCCAGGTGCTTCTCATGAGGGGCAGGGAACGTCGGAGATCTGGGCTTGCAAATATATTCCGGAGCCGAGGACGGCTCCAATTTAAGGTGGTGATATTGTAATACCCCGATATCCAGCAGTGGTTGGCCGAATGAAATACAAGTAATGATTGTCCTTTCCTAACACCGAGGCCTTTTCAGCATAATTGGCTCCAGAGTTGGCAGAAAACTCTGCAATTAAGCATGCTCGGGCGGGAGCAATCAAGGGATGGGTGACCATTACATTGGTAAGTATTGTGTACCCCATTGGTAGATGAATTGGATGGGCCATTACATTGGTAAGTATTGTGTACCCCATTGGTAGATGAATTTCAATGGAAACTATTATTTGCCAGTTTTACATGTCATAGTCTGGCATAATTGTTTGTTATCAAAGTTAACATTCTATTATTTGCCAGTTTATATATAACTTTGTATGTTATACTTGAAATTGTTTGGCAGTGAATTTTTTGTCAAACTTAATTAGCACTAATATGGAGGCATTGGTCCAAAGATATTATGTACATTGATTTTTGTGTTACCTCTAACATTTGATATTCGTCTAGGTTCTGTCCTTCCTGGGTTTTCCTGGCAAGGTTTAATGAGGCAATATCGTAGTGGTGTGGCGTCATCCAAGGGGGAGTGTTGCAAATAAATCCATAATGGATATACACCACACTTACACCCCCAACCTTTACATATTCCTCACAACCTTTACACCTTCTTGTAACTTTTATACTAATGCGTGCATGTACTTAATTCTCTCCTAAATGCTGCATTTAACACCCATTCTCTTGTAATCCTATAAATAAATGTTTTTATCTTTGTAATAGACACAACTCAAATATATGAATAGAAATGGTCTCTTATCTTTTCTCGCTAATTGTTTATGTTTGTCATCTTGTGTTCTTTAGTTTATAACATTTTGTTAGAGCATTGCTCGGTCGAACTCACAAGTGTTGTTATCTCAAACTTGTTGTCAAATTTAGTTGTCAAAACTATATATTGATTTCTAGTCTACAATTAGTTAAGTCTCGGACTAGGATAGAAGTGTAGTTGATAAACGGACATCGCGGCAGTCATCACTGCGTTCTACCGTTTGAAAGCGAAGATCAACCGAAGCTTTTGGAGAACTTCTTCAACAAAAGGCAACTGAAGACTGATCCACCTGTTTCTCAAGTTATATTCATTTTTCTATCCATGAGACGATGTCGCATAACTAATTAGACTATCATGCATATACAAGAATTTCGAGTCAAGTTTATCTTGGTAATTAGTTCTGGAAATATAATGACTAAGCTTAATGAACATTTGTTCATACTTGATGAATTTCGGTTAAGGACAATTTATTGTTCGCAATCAAAATCATAATTTAAGTTTCATCATTCGAAAATAGCCTGGAACAGTGATATCTCTCACTGATGTTATTTGGGAATGTTTCGAATTGATTTAGAGATAAATGTAGAACTACTGTTGATTCAGATATAAGACAGTGTTATCATTCTTACAAATTGAGAAAACTGTTATAAGTCTGAAGTCGTATTACATGTACTCATACACGTAGAGGAGTAGCTATATGTCGACAAGCAGATTTTATATTGATAGCTCGAGTATCCTGATCTTGTTCGATTGTTGAGATGCTCACTTGAGCAAGATAGATAGTAATCATCAAAGTTCTCTTCGTATCAGACTTTGTTGATTCCACAAGTTTTATACTTATGAGGTGAATAATAATCTAGGCTGCACTTTGGGTTGCTAACTCCGGATTTTGAGGTTAGCTGGACTTTGTCTATTGCTATCGATTTCCAATCACCTTGATCAAAATATTTTTGATCGTAAAGGAAATCACATATAGGCTTAATCTGTGGGAGGCAGATTGGTTTAAAGTCTTCAAATGAGTTGAAGCAACTCTTAGTTAGTGTGACATCAGCTAAGGGAATCAATTGCGCGGAGTCCTGCTGGGATTCAAGAGGCATAAGGAACGCAACTGTAAATGAATTGCTGGGAGGGTTTAATTAGGTCTCAACTACATTCCAGTCCGAAGTTAATTGGTAATAGGCTAGTGCATGTAGTGGCTTAATAGAGTTTGGTGTTCAATCTGGACTAGGTCCCGGGGTTTTCTGCATTTGCGGTTTCCTAGTTAACAAAACTTCTGGTGTCAGTGTTATTTCTTTTCTGCATTATATTGTTTATCCTTATAATTGAAATATCACAGGTTGTGCGTTAATCAATCATAGTAGATATATCCGACCTTGTTTGTTGGATATAAATTGATTGATTACTTGGGAAATTGATCTTTGGAATCACCCAAGTACTCTCACCTAGAAATCAGGTTCACGGACTTGTGTCTGTAAACATTCTGATTTGAGAGTTAAAGATATAACTCTAGATATTTGTTTTTGACTGAGATTCATTAAGTTGAACTCTCGGAATTGAATATTGAGTTTGTACGTAAAGATTGCCTAAGAAAAAGTTAGTGGTGTATTTTGGTACCCCGCGTTTTCACAATTAATTATTTCTTATAGGTAAGCAATCATGGGCATACTTCTATTAAATTTTTTTAAAGATTCTAGGAAAGAGACTAGTCTTCCATAAAATTTTCCAATAAATAGACAACTTACCCCGAATATCATATCAAAGATTTTAACTCTTTCTCTATCAACAGGACACTGAAAATGTGTGCATTCCACTTAGTTAGATTTCCTATTATCCACGGAGGAAATCGCCGATAAATCAACACCTTTTTGAAAAAATCTATTTTTTAGCCTTTTATTAATATTGAAATTTTTGTTGACTGCAAAAAAATGAAAGGGCAAATTTATAGAGAAAAAAAATAAAAGAATATAATGTTAGAGGGTAAAAAGTAAAGAGGTATGCGTTGAAATTGTAAAATGGAGTCAATTTATAATTAAACCAAAAAAGAGTCGTCATTCATAGCCATGAGTTGGCGACCAAGGTTTATCCGCACAACAGAAGTCATTTCGCTAGGAAAGACATGCTCTGTGGCATGGTTTAACCTTCGTCGTGCATCAAAAGTTTGTCTTTTACTTCGTTTTATCAAAATGGAGAAATGCGTTTGCACATTCGCGCAACTTACAATTTTTGTTGCTTCGTTTATTTCGTAAGAAGTTTCCCTAAGACTGGGTCTTATGGCTCTTCCCAAGCCATTCCATAATCACTTTCCATGTTAGCTTGGGAAGATCCCAACTCCATCAACAATTCTCTATTTCCATTGTGGACGGGCAACAGTTAGCCCTTTTCAAAGGAAAAAAAAGACAATGATTATCCGTTCTATGAAAACGAATAATCATTATCCATTTTTTGTTAAGACTGATCAAACCAAACATACCCAGATAACAATTATCCGTTTTATAATGTGCGTTTTTTTTAACTCTGTAATTAAACAGAACAAGAATAAGAATACGAAGAAGAAGAATATGATGATGATTATAAAGGATTCTTCGGAATCCAATCTTGATGAAGGTTCATTGGTTGAAGTTGTTTATTAGATTACCACTTAACTTAATTTCCAAATTCAGAACAGTTTCAAAGTTGTGGTTCTTTCTTCTCTCAGACAAAGTTTTCATGAACAGAGTTGTGAAAAGATTTGATAATCAATCTCCATGAAGTATTCTTTTTAATATTGGTGATGATGATAATTCATATAATATTTTTTTTTTAAAGCATAATGAGTCTTTTAAATTTCTCTTTGATGAATTAAACCCCTTATTTAATGAGAGAATTTGTAATTTATGGGTTCTAGTAATGAATTAGTTATTTGTTTAACATTGAATGATCAAAGAAATCATTGTTGATACTATTATTTATATAAGGATTATCAGAAGATAAGAACTGGATAACAAATACTGAGAGATGAAAGAAGAAGAAGAAGAAGAAGAAGAAGTTTTACAAAATACCAAGAAAAAAAAGGTTAAGAACAAACACTCATTAGCCGTTTTGGATGAGTAAAACTTTTGTACGTTTTTCACTTTTTGAAAACGGACAACCATTACCCATCAACAATTTATTCTCCCAAAGATTTCCAAGTAACAACGAATGTCTGCCAAAAGAGTGGTGCCAGGCCACGGTTTTGAAGATTGGGAAGAGGTTTGGAATTTACGTAAGACCTAGTTTAAGTTGTAACTAGCCTTTCCTCTAACAACTCGAGTTTTTTTTTTTTGGGTTAATTCTGAGTTCATCGAATGGTGTGTATCGAGTCAACATGAGTCAGAATAAATGGTCAAAGGGTTGGACTTTAATGAATATAATTACGAGGGATTCGAATGAGAAATCGAGCTAGGATAAAGTTAGGGTTTCTGTAAGCTATAAATATTTAGATTTTCTTTCACAAAAAAACATGTTCAAGTTCAATAGCAGTTTACTGCTATTTTCTTTGTTCGTTTAGAGTTTTAGATTTATGTTTTATTCTGTTTTCAATCTCCCCCCTTTTAAGGACGGCAATAAAATCAAGTCAAAATCAATTCGTTAACCATTTTCTCATTCACCACACCTCATTCAACGTTCGAAAATTCAATCTCAACCATTAAACAATCTCCCCCCTTTTAAGGACGGCAAGGAAATCGAATCAAAATCAAAATTCGTTAACTATTTTTCTCGTTCACCGAACCTCATTCAACGTCCACACATTCAATCTCAACCATTAAACAATAAATGAAACTCAGCTGTTAGATTTCTCATTTGAAAGCAAAGCCAATCTATTTTTCATCGCGCTCAAATTCTTCTCTATTCTTTTCGAGATCAGACGGACTGAAATCTCGGGTTTAGTTAGGGGATTTTAGTCGATTGAAAATCAAAAATTACATACAAAAATAGAGAAACAGAGACGGAATTGAAATGAAGAGAGAGAGAGGGGTAAGGAATTGTGAACCCAAAATCCTTCTACTTACAGATAGAAAACAAGATGAAGGTACATGAAAGCTTCATCCAAATTCTTGAATTCATATTTTGTCACGTAGTAGAGAATAACAGATTTTGTTAACTCGAATTGCATTTTGATTGGTTTGGTTTTATTGTTCAGGGTGAATCCAAACCGATAGAAGAATTCGAAAAATGAAAAATACGCATGAAAAAGATTGTTTTTTTTTTCTCGTTGTGCAAAGCACGTGCAATTGACTTCTAGCCTGATCATTTGACTCTTCACGCAATTGACACAAAATTTCAAGATACAGTTTTTGTTCCACGTACAAAAGTTTCATCCACTTCCATATCCTCTTTAAAAGAATCAAAATCAGGATTCATGATAGAAAATTAATTAAATTAACCAAAATCGAGAGAAAATTGACTGAATCCGAGAGAAAATTAAAATCGATAAGAGAATTATGATTTGGTGAGAGAAAATAGTAGGTAATTTTTATGAAGAAAAATAAATAGCCGTTGGAGTCTTGGAGATAAACGTAAGCAAACTAGTCGTCGATGATCCTACTTAACTTTTAAAAAAACCAATATGTTATTTCAATAAATAATTTAATGAGTCATTTACTAACATGTGTGGGGATGTAGCTCACATGGTAGAGCGCTCGCTTTGCATGCGAGAGGTACGGGGTTCGATACCCTGCATCTCCATATATTTTTATTTATCATTTTTCAGTTTTCATTATTTAGCTCATCTTTTTTCACTATTAGGTGGAGTTGATTGTACTGGGTTCGATACCCCTCATCTCCATATATTTTTATTTATCATTTTTCAGTTTTCATTATTTAGCTTATCTTTTTTCACTATTAGGTGGAGTTGATTGTACGGGATTCTATACCCCGCATCTCCATATATTTTTATTTATCATTTTTCAGTTTTCATTATTTAGCTTATCTTTTTTCACTATTAGGTGGAGTTGATTTTTTGTGTCAAGAATCAGCTCACAAAAACAATACAGGTAAAACCATACTCGAATCTTGAATGTCTTTGGTTTCTCAAGACACTGATAAAACGGTTTTAAGGTTTTGATTCATTTACTTATTCTTAAACCCCTGAATGACATTAAGCAGAAAGAATGGTAAAACATAGAAAAAAAATGAAGAAATCCATAAGTGAAGCTGTAAAAATGATTTTACTGAACGGAAAGAAAAAGAATAGAACTTGCCGGTCGAAAAGAAAAACACACATATATATATACCTCGAAAGAAAGTTTCTTTCTGACAATAATTCAGTTATGCGTGGTTTTAATTTATTAAGTAAATTTATGAGATTATTAAAATAGTGGAAATTATTTCAATTCTTAAAATAGTCTAGAATTTATTAAGTAATTCCCGACGATTGGAGTATATGCTAATTAGTTAGAATTATCAGTATTAATCCCACTTAATATTTCAAAAAACCAATATGTTCTCATTATGTAGCCTAAAATCATTCTAGTCTCCCATCACACGTCCTAAAACCAATTTATAATCCCTGTAAAGCTCAATGAATTGGTACTTCATTGCACATCCCCATTTTACAAGATTTGGCGGCCTTTAGTCGCCGCTGAATGGCGCATGGTTAAATTTATGCCGCGGGCGGCTTAAACTATGTCATGTGACCTTATAAGTTACACCGCGCATCTCTTTGGACGTCGTTGATTAAGTTTTATCGTAGTGGAAAACGCTTTTGCATCCGCATTGTTAGGTGAATATTGCTTCCCTAAGGCCAAGCACAATGGTTAAGGATTTCTTTTAGCTATAGCTTACTTGAAGCTAGGCGAAACTGGTCTGAGGCCAACCTCACTATTGTTCCATGGCATCTCTTAGCTAAACCACATGGAAACTGGTAAATATTACATATGGGTAAAAAAAAATTAAGAGAAAAGAATGGAGATATCATAGGAAAAAACGAGTTTTAGTAAAATAAAAGTAAAAGAATAAAATTGAAAATTTCCAGATGGAAAATAAGTATCCGTTCAAAATCACACGGAGACTGAGTTTCCGCAAAGTAGTTTTTTCAACAGAAATTCATTCTCCGAGTGATTTAGCTAAAGGGTGTATCAAATCTAACCAACTTTAAAATGTAGCCAAAAAAATTCGCTACGTTTAAACGACATAAGAGACCATAATAGTTGAATTTGCGCTACAATTAAAATAGCGAAGCCAAATCGCTTAGCATTGTGCTTGGCGTAATAATATCCAATTCTCCAGTGGTTTTTATCGAGTCAACAGTAGTCAGAATAAATTGTCAAAGGATTGGACTTCAATGAATATAATTACGAGGGATTCGAATGAGAAATCGGGCTAAGATTAAATTAGGGTTTCTGTGAACTATAAATACATAAGAGTTTCTTTCACAAGGAAAATATGTTCAATAGCGATTTACTGCTCTCTTCTTCGTTCGTCTAGGGTTTTCAAGCTGGTTAATTAGCCATCGATCTCGTTTTTCTGAACTGAATGTCCGATCGATGTTTTAATTTATTTATTTTGGAGTTTGTGAAATAGAAAACAGGGGTTCCTTAATGATGATAATATAGATGACGAGACTGATAATCCATTCATAACCTTGATGTTAACTGAGGCATTTGTCTGAGAGGAACTCTTAAAAATTTCACCTTGTTTTTTCTTTTCCTGTTTTCTAAATTTTTGATTGTTTCTCTTCGTCTTGTCTGATTTTCTGAATTAGATTGTTTCTTTTCTTGTTTGAAATTTGGGGGTTTAGGGTTTGTTATTGTTTCTCACTGATGTCAATAAAGATGACGAGACTGATATATCCATTCTTAACCTTGATGTTAAATGAGGTCATAGTTTCATGTTTTTTTTTCTCCTTTTATTGATTGATTGATCTTGTTGTACCAGGGCACATCTATAATTCATGATACAAAAGAATCCGATCTATATTTAAATTCCCTTAATCTTTAATGTTTTTATTGATTTTGATCCCTCAATTACACATATGAGGATGAATATTAATAAAAACTATAATCCAACAGAGGATGCTAAATAGTAATCTTCTGAATCTGTTATCTATTTTTGACACAAGGGTTTGATTTTTTGGATTTCTTTTTTTGTATTCCATATTTTAGTTTGGGTATTGAGAATTGGATTTATTTTTGGGTCATCAAGTGATGAAATGTGGAAGTTATAATCTTAGGACACCTTCCTACACAGCGTAAGCCAATGCTGTGAATGAGAAAAACATTTCTAATCTGATGATGATTTATAAATGAATCCTTTCTGTTTAAATTTTTAGCACTCTAATTATTGTACAAATGTCTCAATTGACAAAGAGAATTATAAGGATAGCTTTCAGTATTTGAAGGGGAATGTTCAACAAGATCAATAAATATCTCCATCCTGCCTTGTCAATAATCAGGGACTGTGTTTCCTGATTTCCTTGTTCTTGCTAATGTTGAGAAGATTGAACCACAATCAAGAAAATTGAACCATAATGTGCATTCTTGAATTTTATTGCTTGTATATGTAATATCTGTAGAAGCGTGTTTGTCAGCATCTTCCATGTTCGGTGATTCTGTGTGCGATTTTGTTTTACATTTTTTCACCAATATCTTATTGTACCCTTACTCTCATTTTGGATGTGGCGAAGCAATTATTAGTTCATAGTCATATGTCTCCTTCAACAGCTATGCTGGACTGGTCTACAATGTGGTTGTGTCGTGTTGCTTTAATAAGAGAAGATGAAGAGGATGGGGAGGTAGGGGATCATGTTGCCATAGCTCTGGCTCCATGTAATGAAAATGATCATATTGCTGATGAAATTGGTGAAAATGCTGGGGAACTGGTGTCAGAAATGATAATAATTTCACACTGGTATTAAGATTGTCGGCAGCTCGTCTTCGTCGGTATCTTCATAGACTGATGATTAGTAGCTTCAGGTTTGGTTAAGTTTACTCATGTGAGGGTTCACAATATGACAAAAGCAGGTCATCAAATAGTAATCAACAAAACCGCTTGTACTATTAATTTTGTTGATAGCTAGAATACAGTCAATTAGATTAGATTAATAATTTGATTTATAATTAGTATTGGAAAAGCAAAGATGAATTTTTTTTTGCATTTTCCAACTGAAATGGAATATTACTACCGAAATTGCATTGTACATCCAGAATACACCTAAGAAAACATGATCCCAGGCGGATACTTGACATGTCCCCCCTCTTCCAGGTCCGTCACAAGGGAAACGAAAACCCAGATTTGTTTTATCAGGAACTACGAGTAAATAGAACACCTTTCAGTAGTATTAATACTGTTACATGGATCGTAAATGCATGAATGTGATGTACCAAAAAATCCGCGGTTCCTAATGGAATAGGTAACAAAGCTACTTTGCCGCCTACTGCTACTAAACCACTACCCCCAAGTCAAGCTGGTGCTTGTTGTTGCACCAGGTGCTAAAGCGTGAGTGTTTTGTACCCATTGAGCAAAGAAGGGTTGTAATTGAATTGCGTTATAACGGGGTCTCGAAAAACAAGTAATTTCTGTTGGGCCTGTATCATTCTTTTAGGTTCACTAGGGTTCTTATTGGTTGGAACTTCTAGTTATCTTGGTAGGAATCTGATATCCTTATTCCCATCTCAGGAAATCCTATTTTTTCCACAAGGCATCGTTATGTCTTTCTATGGGATCGCGGGTCTGTTCATTAGCAGTTCCCGTTTGATACCTGATAAAGCAAATCTGGGTTTTCGTTTCCCTCGGGACGGAGTGGAAGGTCAACCAGCGGTAGACGTCTCTTGCAAGAAGAAATTCAAAGAGCGGAGAAGAAATCCGTCTGTATTGACCGCCGATTGTAACGAATGTACGGTACGCGCGGAAAAAGAGAAGACAATGGCGAAGAACGAGCGCTTCCCCCTTTCTAGATCTCCCCTTTTATGCGTGGGGCTATCAACTTTATTTTGATTCCGTTGTTAAGGAAACGAAATTTGAGGTCCAAGAACTCTTCATGGATTCAAGTCAATAGTTAAAAAAAAATTCTTGGAAAAGTGAACTTATGGTCGCAAATAACCGTAGACAAATCCAGGGTAATTTTCGGTTGGGATTTTTTTTTTTAATGAAAATATGATTGAGTTTCTTAAACGTAAACCATAAATACAAAAAAAAGATAATCAAAATACGATTGGGTTTTCTTAAGGTTTCCCAACCGTATTAAGTTCTGAATCCAATTTTTAAAACCCTAGTGATCAAATCTAATTTTTATAACTTTTATCCATGCAATCAAAAACAAAAAAAATAAAATAATTAATTCTTACTCGATCGTAATCATTATTGACTAAGCTAATTGTCGTTGAAGAAGGAAAATGGAAGAAAATAAAGAAGAGGCAATGAAGGAAAAGAAAAATGGAAGAAAACGAAGAAGAGGCGATGAAGGAAAAGAAGAGAGGAGAAGAAAAAAGGAGGAGGAAAAGGAGGAAGAAGAGACATCTTTTTTGTTTTGTTTTGTTTAGGGTTTAGTTTTTGTTTTAATTAGATTCAGATTAGGTAATTAAATTAGTTGTTAAAGGGTACTTTTGTATTTGTGTTATAGAATAGGTCCCCTCTCATCCATATTTAGGACATTTGAATCTATATGAGTCCTCAAAACTAAATCTTTGCAGTCCCTATAATAGACTTCAAAATTTACTGTCAAAAGAAGTTAACAAATTATTGAGGAATCCAGTAAAAATGCTCAATTTATCTCATACCACTTGTTCAACAGTTTCATTGGCCACTCTCGCTCGGTTGCTCCTTATTACTAAAGATACAAATTTGGTTACTTCTCTGTTAATCTGGTTAAAACGACATGGTAGCCATTGAACATCATGCATTCTTAGATTCTCGGTTTCTTCTGTGACCATCGCAAAAATATGACGTGTCAAAAATCCAGATCGAACACGCCTTGATTATTATTGATAGGATCGATTGTTTTAAAAACATAAGTTCTACAAATAGTTGAATCCTCTTTTAGAATAAACTTAGGATCACGAACTCTAGGAGTCATTTTACACGATTAGAGTGAGATAAGCAAAAAATTAAAGGAATTAAAAGAAATTTGTTGGAAATTATGGTTGTAAAATTTTAGAAGGTGTGATTTTGAAATATGAATAATCAAATATATTGATGATGGAATAAAAGTCGTTGGATGAACTAGTTGTTGTAAGCTGAGGCTACACCGATCGGTTAATGCTTGGACGATGTTCGTCCAAGGCTTGGTCAATCGGTTCAACTTGAGACAGGATGGGAATTGCTCAAATATGAGTTTTTTTTTTTTTTTTTTTTTTTTTTTTTTTTTTTTTTTTTTTTTTTTGTTTGTAATAGCGAAATTCATTGAAAAATAGAAACATTACTTAGGGTTATCCTTCTCTAAGTGAGAAAGGATGAAATTTGGTGGGATACTTTCCCATAACTGCTTAACTAGTTTAGAGTTTGGCATGCTTAGCTAGGGGATCAACAACACCATTACAATTTCTGGAAACACAAACACACTTAAGACCCCTACTAGACTCGAATAAATTTTTGATGGGGGCGTTTTTTGATGGGGGCATGTGGGACAAATCAGAAGTTGGCATGTATTTTTCATATCAATTGATTTAATTAATTCTGTTTCCAAAAATATCAAAGATAAAATATAACCAATTTAGATAATCAATATTTTCTCTCAAAATACACTTAATTTGTTTTCTTGGAAACAAAATTTGTTGGAATCACTTAATATGAAAAACACATGTCAACTTCTGATTTGTCCCCCATGCCCCCATCAAAAAAAGCCTTCATCAAAAATTTATTCAATAGACTCTAACAATCTACTAATGTCCGAAAGGAGGTTGAAGTATTGCCATTTAGAAGATGCAAAATTGAAGACACTGCTTCAATGACAGCTTTACAATCTCCTTCAACAATAACATTTTAATAGCCTCTCCTAGTAATCCATTGCGCAGCTTGAAAAAGAGTTAGTCCTTCAACCTGCACAACAACTCTGGCATGATTAAAGTTCACCATTGCCTCCATGTATTTTCCTGCATCATCTCTAGCAATCAGACAAAGGCCATGAAGTGCCAAACATAAAGACCGATTCTGATGGGCATGAAAACATAACCGGTTTCTAGGGGCATTCGAGAGTGCTAAACCATTTCTTTTTTTTTCCCGGAAAAAACTAGTCATTGGGGTCTTTATCTATAATAAAGAGTCCTTATCCCCAGACCCAATTTTCCTCAAACTTGCTCATGATATTCGCTCCTACTCCATATAATCTACAACTACTCATTTCATACCTCCACATAAACAATGGCATCGTTTGACTCCGCCGAAGATTTTGCAATCATCAAAGCATGGGATGCCGAAAGTCGAGTTGTAGATCACTCCTCGTAAGGATAAAATCCTAAACCTTTTGGGAGAAGATATATAACAAATAGGCAAGATTACGGGAATCCGAAGAGAAGAAGTCTTCAACAAATCCATGATAGGCACCAAGTCATCTAAAATGTGATAGTTGCTTTTATAGTTATCCAACAACGGTTTTGAACGCTAGCTACTTTAGCTTGTCCCTTCAACAATTTGTAAGTATTTTTGTGGTTTACTTTACATTCTAATTAACAACACTAACTGTTAGAGCATTGCTCGGTCAAAATCACAAGTGTTGCTATCTGAAGCTTGTTGTCAAATTTAGTTGTCAAAACTATATCTTGATTTCTAGTCTACAATTTGTTAAGTCTCGGACTAGGATAAAATCGTAGCTCAGAAATAATGGATCACTGCAGTCGTCATTGCGTTCTACCGTTTGAAGGCGAAGATCAACCGAAGCTTTTGGAGAACTTCATCAACAAAAGGTACGTGAAGACTAAACCACCTATATCTCAAGTTATATTCACCTTTCTATCATTTGAGACGATGTTGCATAACTAATTAGACTAGTTTGCATCGACAAGAATTTCAAGCCGAATAACTAATTCTAGTTAACAAATTTTCTCGGAATATAATGACTAAGCTTAATGAACATTTGTTCATGCTTGATGAATTTCGGTTAAGAAAAATTTATTGTTCGGAATCAAAATAGTGATTCAAGTTATCATTCGGGAATAGCCTGGAACAGTGATATGTGTCATTAATGTTATTCAGGAATGTTTCGAATTGACTTAGAGAAAAATATAGAACTACTATATTCGGAATACAAACAGTGGTATCAGTCTTACAAACTGAGATAACTGTTATATGTGTGAAGCCGTATTACATGTATTCGTACACGTAGCGGAGCATCTATATATCGACTTACAGATTTATGTGATACGCATATTCATATGCACATCATGGGAAAATATATTTGTTTCGTGATCCGGATAGGTATGTATATTCGTATACAAACCATTTAGGAACTGTGGTTATGGAACCGGGTTTAAGTATCCAAACCGGTATGTGAACCAATACAGTACTATGTTCTTGAACCAGTTTAGTACTGTTGATGGGGCAAAACGATTTGCTGGTTTTTTAGGAAAGTGAAGAGATGACCGTGCGGACGGGGACTCCTCGACCGAGCAAATTTCTTAACCTCAAACAGATGCACTGCACGAGAGTGATTTGAGTTTGAGAGATCAATCAGTAAGACTCCGGCCTAAACCAAGACAATGGTCGTTCCAGAGTCAATTCGGTCACAAAGAAGGAAGAGGGTCGATCTGTAGGAGGGAAGCTGAGAAGTGTGTGTGAGATCAATAGTGATCAAAGATTGTGAACGTGTTGTAGGTTTCTGCAAGTGAACTGTTGGGTTCGAATAAGTTTGAATTCTGCTCAGTTGAGAGTGATTGTTCAGATGAGAATTCTTGTGATATTTCTCGTATCTGTTCTATCTTTAATCATGAATTCAAAGACTTATTTCTATTGACAGAATGTAGACACATTGATCTCCAGTAAGTGTGACGATTGCTCGAGTGGGAAAGTGAGAAATCGTGGTTAAACCAGTTCCAGTTCGAGCGGAGACTTGGTTGATTGTCCACCCACTACTTTGCTAACTTCCTCAAACGTTTGCACGACTTACTCATATTTCTCATCGTGGATGAACACACGTGCCATAAGCCGCCATACCAAAACCCTAATAGATATCCCCCCATGTGACATGATTGACATCTCGTGATTGTGGAGTCTGCAAAGCAGATGCGTATTTAATTAGTCAGTTGTTGACTTGATTAGACGATGAGTCTAAGTATTGTTAAGTCGAGCATGATTGACAAATGTAGTATGCTCTGAGACTCATGGATTGAAGATAAGATGTCTGCTGGGATAATAATGATGTTCAGACGTTGAGTCTTGATATCATTTTACCAGTCGAGATAATAATGATATTTTGATAATTTGGATTGATCGTCCGATGAAGTTGCTCGGTCGAGGACTTATTTTGATATGTCGGATATTTGACAGGAAATCAAAAATATCGTTGAACTATACAGAATGCTCCAATATATCATGAATGATCAAATGATGAAGTAGGAATCAGAAATATTGTATGGTCGTCCGTTCGAACCATGTTGCTCAGTCGAGAAAAAATGTTGGTAGCAGGTTCAGACATTAAATATAAATTAGAATATTCATTGCTGGATCAATATATGATTCTCGAATGTTGAAAGTTGAATCCAAATATGAGGAATATTGCTCAGTCGAGCAATTGATAGTTGAATCAATGAGTTCTGAACCCAGTTGATCGTGTACTTTGCTAGTTTAAGCAATTTAGTGTTGATAGATGAGCAAAATAAATATTGTTAGTTTAAGCGAATATTGCTCGTTTGAGCAAATATTGCCCGTTTGAGCAATATTGCTCGATTCATGAATTATTAGTAACCGGACCAAATAAAATATTAATTAAAATACTGGTAGCTGGACCAAATATTATATAATAAATCAAGATGTTGATTGCTGGATCAACACAAAATTATTAGTGTTTGAACTTACTCAGAATTATGATTTCCAGATCATTCGGTTCGAAACCCTAATTTTGATCGAATGTTAATCAATTAATGATTTACTGAAAATCAATCACTGAGTGAGAGAGGGACCGGATACATGGGATGATGTCCGACCATGTAGCTCCCAGATGCTCGAATGATCAAACACCAAAGTCCTCTGCATTAGTGAAAAAATGATTAAATGCCGGTTTAATCATTTATCAAAATAGTTCCCGTCTTAGCATTAGGAAATAAAACCTAATTACGGAGAGATGAGACCGACCAAGGGGTATGAAACCGGCCCTCTGTGGTCGTGGGACCAGCTGGTGGTCGATTGAACAAGTTCCAAATTGGTTGGAAAGAGTTTGAACCCAATATGAACTGTAAAAGATTAATTAGGCAAAAATTGTTAAAGTATGTGGGACCGGCTCCTTGCAATCCTAAGGGCCGACCTTGGGCAGTCAAGGTGACATGCCCGCATCACCATATTGTCCGTATCTAAATTCTGAGAATTTTGATATTTTCTGACGCGCGTTCGAGCAATATTTTGGATTTTCAGAAGAGTTTGATCTTAACTGAAACTCTCGATTTTGCTCGAATGAGCAAGTAGAACTTTGCTCGTGCGATCAATATTTTAGTGATATTAAAATAATAATATTTTAATATTTTCCGTGAGAAGCCTAGTCGGTCATGTGACCATTTGACTTTTTGGTCTTTTGATAGTTTGAGCAATATTTGAGAAAATATTGAAAAACCAGGGTTTTGCTTAAACGAAGGAGTTTCATTAGATGAAGGAAATAATAATAAAAAATAAATAAGGGATTATAGGGTGTAGGACCGGCCACGGCTAGGGCATGGCCGTCTGGCTAGTAGGCCCGGTCCCATGACACCTTTCCCTAATTTTTTTTTTATTTCTTCATCGTGTGAAGGAAATATGGAGAAACTAAGAGTTTTGCTCAAACAAGGAAGTTTGCTTCAATGAAGGAGTTTTCATGAGATTAGGAAAAATAATAAAATAAGATAAAAATAAAAGGAAAAGGCATGGGGTCGGCCACGACGGCATGACCAGCCGACCGGTGGGCCCGGTCCCCTAGGCGCCTCTTTATTATTTTATCAATATTATTTTTCTTCCTTATTTTGCATAGGTTTCCTCGTTTGTCCATATTTTTAAATGCTCATTCGTGCGTTCGGGTGCTCGCTCGTGCATTATTGCTAAGTACACTCACACCATTTTCTCGGGGCTTACTCGGTGGTGGCCCAGATGCCCGATAAGTAAATATTTATTACTAATTCATGGAATTCAGCTTATAATCAGCCATGAAACGGAGTAATAAAATAAATTGAGTATCTATTACTAATCCATGGGATCTAACTAAGGATCATCCATGGAACTGAGTAATGAGATAGGATGATTATCTATTACTAATCCATGGAATCCAGCTGAGGATCATCCATGGAACGGAGTAATGAGATAAAATGATTATCTATTACTAATCCATGGAATCCAGCTGAGGATCATCCATGGAACGGAGTAATGAGATAAAATAGATTATTTTCTAGGAATTCAGTTGATGAATGTCACGCTAGAGTTAATCTATGAATTACTCTATACTAGCATGCAATATGTCTAGGAGCGAGTTTATTCGAGAATCGAGGTATGAGATGATGGAAGCATCATACTCGTTCTGAATATTGGTCGTGTATAGTCAGGGAACAGTATGACATCCTGAAGACGTTAACGTTCTATACTAGCATGCAATATGTCTAGGAGCCGTCCGATCATTAAGAGATTCTATACACATTCTCTCTACATAGTCAGGGAACAAATAGTGTGACGTCCTGAAGATGTTATCGTTCTATGCTAACATGAAATATGTCTAGGAGCCGTCCAATCATTTCGGTTCTATGTAGAGGTGCTGATGAAATATGCGAAGTGTTGAAAAGCTCAGCTGAGAGGCTTTACGAATAACATTCACCATAACTCTGAGAGGATGTACGCTCAGTCAGAGGTTGTGAAATGGTTCACGAATCATAAAATATGAGTTTCACACAAATTTCTGAAGCCGTGTCAGAAACATGCAGTATCATGATTTTACGATTTTAGCCTTTGTCGAAAATCCACCATCAACAAGTACCCAAATCGCTACGCAAACTGATTTGTTTTGTGAACTCCGGAACAGGCAGAGTCTTAAGGTTGACAAACCGGTTCGTAAACTGATTTTTTTTTGTGAATTCCGGAACTCAGTTTTTGAACCTCGGTTGGCAAACCAGTACGTGAGCTAATATGTTCTAACAACTCCGGAACTCGACCTTGCTCAAAAGTTGGCAAACCGTTCTGCGTACCTTGACTCAACCGATTCACGAATGACTCAAGTAATTGTACTTTGTGCATTTACAAATCATGTCGATTGTGTTCAAATGTGATTAAATTATTTCTACGAGATAATTTGCATTTGATATATTCTCTAAAAACACTAGACTTATTTGATCACTTTATTGTGACTTAAGTTAATGTCATATGTTTTCATGAAAATGAATGTTAAGCTTTTAAGTACAAACCGGCTGGTTTCGGCTAACCATATTGAACATAGTATTTGTACACGGTTCAGGTACGGTTTCACCAAACCGTGTGTGTATATCTTGCTTATGTGAATCAGATTCAAAGATTCATCTAACAGTGGATATCGTTTGCTTGGTTCTAAAGCTATCTTAGCTTAAAGCTAAAGCAACCTATGCTTTGAATATCTATAAAAGAGGAACCTCAAGCAACTAGGATTTTTGAATCCCGACACTACTTTTTGGTGTGTCCTAGTTGTATCTAGAGTCGTCCTCTTTCCAATCCTTTTATGGTTTAGTGACTATAAAGACTTCATAGGGATTCGTGAATCCAGGTCCAGTTATATTTCCTTGATAACTTGAGTAACCTGATCTTGATTGATTGTAGATCTTTCTCTAACGATCAAGATAGATAATAATCAACAAAGTTTTCTTCGTCTCAGACTTTGTTGATTCCACAAGTTTTCTAAACTTGTGAGGTGAGTAATAATCTAGGCTGCACTTCGGGATGCATAAGTCCAGATTATGAGGATAGCCAGAAATCTGTCAAGTTGCTATCGATTTCCATCACCTTTATCATACGTTTGATTTCGATCATCGCTTGATTGTAATCAGGAAATCAATTATATAGGCTTAATCTGTGAGAGGCATATTTGGTTTAAATACTTCAATTGAGTTGAAGCAAATCTTAGTTGGTGTGACGTCATCTAAGGGAATCAAGTGCGTAGAATCCGGGGTGGTTCAAGAGACGTAAAGAACGCTCTTGTACCTTAATCGGTGTTGAAAAAGCGGGGGTATAACAACCACACCCAATAATTCGTTCGACAATCTGTATGGACTAAACTCCAATTTAATTCCGAGAGCACCAACTTAAAAGCGAGACTCAATCAAGAATTATATCAAAGAGTTTTTATCTCTTTCTCAATACAATCAGCAAATCAAACAGATAGAAATCTGCGAGCCTGATTGATATGAGAAATAACTTGGACGGTACCAAAGACCAATGCCCAAGTGTTAATCAAGTTCTATCCAACAAATAAGGTCGGATTTATTAACTGATTGAACTATGCACAACCTGTGATATTTCAACTATATAAAAATATAATGCAGGAAAGAAATAACACAGACACCAGAAATTTTGTTAATGAGGAAACCGCAAATGCAGAAAAACCTCGGGACCTAGTCCAGATTTGAACACCACACTGTATTAAGCCGCTACAGACTCTAGCCTACTACAAGTTAACTTCGAACTGCAATGTAGTTGAGCCCTAACCAAGTCTCACACCGATTAGGGTACAGTCGCGTTCCGTACGCCTTTAGAACCACGCCGGATTCTGCACACTTGATTCCCTTAGCTGATCTCACCCACAACTAAGAGTTGCTACGACCCAAAGTTGAAGACTTATAAACAAATCCGTCTCCCATAGATATGTCTATTCTTTATTTTGTTTTTTTCCACCTTTTGATAAATCCAGGTGAACAGGAACCAACTAATAATCCGGTCTTATACTCCCGAAGGGCATCCTAGAAATATTAGTCACCTCATAATTACCAACTGATTAACATGAAAAGTTATTGCAGAATCACAAGAGTCTGAGACAAAGAACTTTTGTGATTACTTTTTATATCTTACCTATCAGAGATAAATCTCGAGTAAATCATAGAGAAGATAAAACTCAATAAGATAGAAAAAATAAGATCAGAATACGCAATTACAGAGAAAATAGTTGGATCTGGTTTCACGAATCCTAATGAAGTCTTCAAGTCGTTAACTTAATAATGGTTTTGGAAAAACCTAGGTTAAAGGAGAATCTACTCTAGTTTGCAACTAGGAACACACAAAAGTGTGGGGATTAGGTTTTCCAGTTGTTAGAGTTCTCCCTTATATAATCTTTCAAATCAGGGTTGGTTACAATCAAAGCTAAGATAGCTTAGTAACAAAGCATTCAATATTCACCGTTAGATGAACTCCTGATTTAAGATTCAAGCAAAGTCTGCTTAGAAATTAAGCAATCAATCTCCACAGTTAGATGGTCTTAGCTTGTTACACACAAATGAAATATATTTATATTTAGATATGGGTTACCGTACCTAAATGTGTATGTTGAATTGGCTCAATAACAGTTAAGCGAAGTTAGCCATATGAACACTTTTGTCTTAGCCGTATTCATCTAACACTTCTAGATCAAATATGATGATCAATCAATCATGAAAGATAATCAAATGAATCTAATTGTGTTTTAAATAGAGTTGTTCAATTGTTCACTATCTCATAGAAATATATACGAACAAATTGAAACAAATTCGTAATCGTACAAAGTACTTATTCAAGAATCAATTCATGAACATTAAGCCACGGTATGCAAAGATTGCATTCCTCAAAACATAAATGTTTTAGTTCATGAGTATGAAAATCACAAATAACCGATTTTAGAACTTTACCACTGTGTTCGCAAACTTGGTACGCGAAAAGCAGCTCCAGACCTTGGCCTAGACAAGTCGTTCGCAAACCCGGTTCGTGAACAACTGTTCCGGACCCAACTCAGGTAAACCCGTTCGCATACTAGGTATGTAAACAAGAATTCTGGATCTTCTCAGGTAAATCCGTTTGCATACTAGGTACGCAAATAAGATTTCCGGATGTGAATCATCCCAATGCAGTTCGCATACTAGGTACGCGTACCGTGTTGTATCCAGACATGGGTAATTGTTCTAAACTCTCATCTCAATCACTTAAACATCCTTTGAAGATGACAATGGTAATCTTACATATACCATTAGCTTCGAGTAATTTTTAAGTGATCGAATGATCAATACAAAACTTTCAAGCTAACATCAAATGACTGTCTCACACAAATCATATAAGATGTTCAAGGTAATTGAAAAACCGTGGGTATAACATCCACACCCAATAATTCGCTAAGCAATCTGTATGGACAAACTCTAACAAACTTTCAAGAGAATCAACTAGACAGTCAGACTCAATCTTAAGAAAAGTATATCAAAGAGTTATATCTCAATTTCTCAATTCAATCCGCAATCAAACAAATAAGAATTTGCGAGCCTGATTGAATATTGAGAAATAACTTGAACGGTACCAAAAACCAATGTTCATGTGTCAATCAATTTATATCAACAACCAAAGGTTGGATTATCTAATTGATTGAACTGACGCACAACCTGTGATATTTCAATTATATAAACAAATATAATGCGGAAAAGAAATAACACAGACACCATAAATTTTGTTAACGAGGAAACCGAAAATGCAGAAAAACCCTGGGACCTAGTCCAGATTTTAACACCACACTGTATTAAGCCGCTACAGACACTAGCCTACTCCAAGTTAACTTCAGACTGGAATATAGTTGAGCCCTAATCAATATCACACTGATCAAGGTACAGTTGCGCTCCTTACGCCTCTGAATCCCAGCAGGACTCTGCGCACTTGATTACCTTAGCTGATCTCACCCACAACTAATTAAGAGTTGCTATGACCCAAAGTCGAAGACTTTAATAAAAAAATATGTATCACACAGAAAAGTCTATTGAATAGATAAATCTGTTTCCCACAGAAATACCTATGAGTTTTGTTCCGTCTTTTAATAAATCAAGGTGAACATGAACCAATTGATATACCGGACTTATATTCCCGAAGAACATCCTAGAAATATCAATCACCTCACAATAATCTTAATCTTATGGTAGTGAAACAAGATATTGTGGAATCACAAATGATGATACGAAGATGTTTGTGACTACTCTTTATCTTGCCTATCGGAGAATAAATCTCGAGCAAATCTTAGAGAAGATAGTACTCAATCACGATAGAATAAAGCAAGATCAGAACACGTAACTACAGATAAAATAGTTGGGCCTGGCTTCACAATCGCAATGAAGTCTTCAAGTCGTTAACCTACAGGGTTTTAGAAAAAACCTAAGGTTAAAGGAGAATCGAATCTAGTCGCAACTAGTATCACCCAGGAGGTGTGGGGATTATATTTCCAAGTTACTAGAGTTCTTCTATATATATTTTTCAAATCATGGTTTGCAATCTAAGTTACCTTGGTAACAAAGCATTCAATATTAACCGTTAGATGAAAACCTGATTAGATTCAAGCTAATATCTTTCAACCGTTAGATCGAACTTAGCTTGTTATACAAAAATGAAATGTGCTTTCATTTAGACAAGGGTAACCATACCTAAACATGTGCACACGGTTGGTTCAACAATAGTTAACCGAAGTTAGCCATATGAATACTTTCTTATCAACCTTGTTCATCTCAATCACAACTAGTTCAAATGACTCAAATGAAACTAGTTATGGAGTTGTTCAATTGTTTATATTTTCGTAGAAGTATACAAGACACAATTGAAGCAAAATCGATTTTGATTCACTTGAATCAATTCATGAACATTATAGCCACGGTTTGCAAAAGATTGCATTCCTTAATACATAAATGTATTAGTTCATGAATAAATCGATTTTAGAACTTAACCTACTCAGGTACGCATACCTAAGTAGGCGGACTGAGTTTGGTTTCACCAGTATGCATATCTGTACGTATACCACCAACCTCAGTTGAAATTCCAGAACTTGAAACTTACGACAGTACGCATACCGGTATACATACTTAAGTTCCCGGATTTTTACAAAACCAATCAGTACGCATACGAGTATGCATACCATGGTTCTCAGACTTTCACCAAACCAAGCAGTACGCATACGGGTATGCATACCATGGTTTTCGGATATGGATAACATATATGCAACTGCGCACACTATGCTATATCCAATCATGGTTAATCGTTCTAAACTCCATTTTCAATCATTGAAACATTCTCGTAAGACGGGAATAGCTATCTCACACAAACCATTATCTTCAAAGCAATTTTCAAGTGATCGAATGATCAATACGAAACATTCCGAGTCTACAATAAATGACTGTCTCACACAAATCATGTAAGATGTTACAAGGCGATTTCCACATGATCATCTTTTGACTTGCGTCAAGAACATAAGATGAACTTGGTTAAAGAAAAAGCTTACCAACACATATTTCGAGAAATATGTAAGCGAGTTAAACTCAGCTTGAAATATCAAAAGTGTATAAACTGAAAACTGTATCGTTATACGACTTTTGTCTCAAGAAGGAGATAGAGTAGAAATAGACTTTCTGAGTGATAGATGAGTTCAAGTCTTCACATACCTTTTGTTGATGAGGTTCCATAAGCTCGCGTTATTTGTTCTTCGTCTTCAATCGATGAACGCCGTGAAGTCTAAAACTCAACTACACAATCTATCCTAATCTGAGACTTAACCGTAGATAGACTAGAAATCAAGACTTATAGTTTTGGAAACTAAACTTGACAAACAAGCTTGAGATAGCAACACTTGCGAATTCGACCGAGTAATGCTCTAACAGTAATTTTCACATGATCATCTTTTGACTTAACATTTAGTTTCCAACAAATAAATTGTTTCCAACTAAACTTGTCAAGAATATGATGAACATAGCTAAAGCAAAACGCTTCCAACACATATTTTGAGAAATAGATAAGCGAGATAAACTCAGCTCGAAATATCAAATGTGTATAATGTAAAAGTATATATAGTTATACGACTTAGTCTCATTAGAAGATAAAATAGAATAGATTTCTGAGTGATAGATAAGTTTTGGTCTCCACATACCTTTTATTGATGAAGTTCCTCCAAGATCCTTAGTAGATCTTCTTCTTTAATTGGTGAACGTCGTGAAGTTTAAAGCTCAACCACACATTCTATCCTAATCCGAGACATAGCTATAAGTAAACTAGAAATCAATTATATATTTTTGATCAACTAAACTTGACAAACAAGCTAGAGATATCAATGCTTGTGAGTTCAACCGAGCAGTGCTCTAACAATCTCCCCCTCTGTCAATTTTAGTGACAAAACTATCAATACATATGGATTACAAAATAAATAAAAAAATTAGATTCTCATCCATCATTCTTGATTTCCTTGGCTCTTCAACATTTCTTGAATTCTTCATTACTCCAAGTACTTCAGCGATTCTGAACGTTTTCAACTCAGCATCATGGCTGTTGATGATCCGTAGCCATAACAATAAGAAAACAGATGTTCTCAATCATTGTTATACAGTGTCATAGTATTTCTATAGATAATCAAAGTCCAATTGCATCACAACTTTGAAATAATACTGAAAAGATGAGGGTACCCAAATATACCTCAATCTAAAACTTTTCCACCTATAAGTCCTCTTACCGAAAGAGAGTGTCTATGGACTGAGTCGATACAATACAACGAATCGGTATTCACACTTTGTGTGATCGTCTATGGATACGAGATCGAGACCATACAACAATCAAAGTGTGATTACTTGATAATAGGTTCGTACTTAACCAAACTCTATAGGATCACTATCAAGTAATAAGGAGTTAACGTTTGTGTAATTTACTTTAAATTATAATAACATCAATTATAATTGAGGAAAACAAAAGTAAATGACACAGAAATATTTTGTTAACGAGGAAACCGCAAATGTAGAAAAACCCCGGGACCTAGTCCAGAATTGAATACTCTCAGAATTAGGCCGCTATACAAAATCACACCAACTTCGTATAGTTGAGACCAAGCAACTAAACCTATAGTTCACCTAGTTTCTTTAGTATCCTTGCGCTTCCGACATTCAATAAGTGCACGCACTGGAACAATTCCTTTGGTTCGTATTCCAAACAGTAAAGGAACAACAAATCTGTTCGGTAACAACTCTATTCAATCTCAGTGATATGAGTTAGACAAAGGCTCCTCTGTTTAATCCAATAAACTCCTTTGTCGGGTTTAGATTTATCTAAATAACAACTACCAAAGTAATTGTGTTTAGATTTTGTAATCAATAATAGGATCTACCAAGATACTAAATACTGATGCCGATCTACGCAACTAATAAATCAAATCTATCAAAGATAAACCGATTATAGTTGGATCCCAGCCGATCAAGTTTGTGCACACCAAAGATTATGAAACTAATAAGAAATCTCCTTTGTCTTCAAATCTTCTTAAATCTTCAATAAACACTTGCACACCACAACTTGAATCTCTTGTGATCAATCACGCACAAAACGGAGTCTGTTAACAATGGATTATCACAAGACGTCTTTAGATCTACAAACAGTTCTAAAGATCCCGTCGACACTTCGATCTAGTTTGAGTGAATCTTATATCAGAAGAGAAGATTCTTAAGAATAAACAAACTAGGTACAATCAAAGTTCAACAATCGTTAGTCAATCAAATCAAATCGAAAAGTAATAATACTGCAATTATCTAGTTTCCCACCAACGGTACTCGTAGAGCTTCTTGATCCCACAGAAGTCTTTAAACGATCGGTCATAAGAGATTTCGCCTAATTAGGGTACTTTCCTCTCCGAATAGACGGATCCACCAGTAACAACACAACTAGGTAGTTTTGTTGGCTCTTAGGATTTTCCAAGGACGAAATCTTCACCCATACCCATACACATAATCACAATAACATTCATACGATTATGTCGATTTCTTATATACGAAGTTAAAAAGATAAGCGTTATACTTCGTATTCAAATTCCTTAACACTATGTCTACTAGAGTATAATCATTCACAGCTTCGCAATTATGTTGCACGACTTGAAAGATACGTTGGGAATGAAACAGTTCAAGTCAAAATATTACTAACCTCAAGAGAAGGGATGATGTCGTCGATGTAGCTTGTTACTTCTTCACATTCTTCAAGTCTTCGAGTAATACTTGTATGTCTCATTATCCTAATCTTTCTAGCCTCACGTATACGAAGTTGTCTCTAGTACATAATCAAGCGACTCTTTAATTGAGTTTTGATTTACTAAAATATGACAACCAAACTTGACATACCAACGCTTGGTGGGTTCAACTGAGATATGCTCTAACAATCTCCCCCTTTGTAAATTTTAGTGACAAAACTCTTACAATCATATGGATAAACAAATTACAAAAATTCATTATACATACGCTTGATTCCAAGTTTCAACGGCACAATACCCTGCATATATTCAATCCATAAATGTCGTTGTTGACATTAAATAACAAAGTTAATACTCCCCCTAACGGTAAGATAGGTAGATTTTCAATCCGCACATCTTTGTTATTTCTCTTTTGTAGTCCAAATAACTACAATCATCATATGATATGTTTCTCCCCCTTAGTCAATGCTTTACTCTTTCGTTAGATATAACTTTTAAGCACAATTGTCTTTTCCTTAGTGATTACAAACCACTTGTTTACTCCATATATTCCTCCCCCCTTTTGTCACAAAATGACAAAGGTACGAGCAAATACCAAAACCGAAAGGATCTTACAATCTAACCGAATTGTACAACCTATAAGAGTTAAGCACGAAGGTTTCACATACCACTTTAGATAACCAATACCAAAACTGAAACTACAAGTAATTTGGTTTTAATATGTTATCAAGGAAACAATTGCCCGAAGCAATTTTCCCTAATAGTTTAACAAATTGACTAAGAAACTTAGTTCCCTTGCTAAACCGAATGCACAAATACAATCGCTTATTTCGATAAGACCAAAATAAAGATCAGAATTCACGACGTTCATCAATTAAAGACAAAGAACTACTAAGGCGAGCTTGTGGAACTTCATCAACAAAAGGTATGTGGAGACTTGAACTCATCTATCACTCAAAAGTCTATCTACTCTATCTCCTATTTGAGACAAAAGTGTATAGCTATATAGACTTCGATTATACACATTTGATATTTCGAGCTAATTTTAACTCGCTTACATATTTCTCGAAATATGTGTTGGTAAGCTTTCGTTTTAACCAAAGTTCATCTTATATTCTTGACGAAAGTCAAAAGATGATCATATGAAAATTGCCTTGTAACATCTTACATGATTTGTGTGAGACAGTCATTTGATGTAGACTCGGAATGTTTCGTATTGATCATTCGATCACTTGAAAATTGCTTCGAAGCTAATAGTTTGTGTGAGACAGCTATTGTCGTCTTCTAAGAATGTTTAAATGATTGAAATGGGAGTTTAGAACAAATAACCATGATTGGATATAGAATAGTATGCGTACATGTATGCTAATTGTTGCAAGATATTCCAAGTCCGGGAACCATAGTATGCATACTCGTATGCGTACTAGTTGGTTTACGAAAGTCCGGGAACTCACTATGCATGCCGGTATGCGTACTGGCGTGAGTTTCAAGTTCCAAAGTTTAACGGAGGTTGGATGGTATGCGTACCCATTCGCATAGTGGCAAACCCAAACTTGGTACGACCACTTAGGTAAGCGTACCCGTTCGCATACTTGAGAAGGTTATGTCCTAAAATTGGTTTGTTCATGAACTAATACATTTATATAATAAGGAATGTAATCTTTTGCAAACCGTGGATATAATGTTCATGAATTGATTCGAGTGAATCAAAATCGATTTTGCTTCAATTGTGTCTTGTATACTTCTATGAAAATATAAACAATTGAAAAACTCTAGAACTAGTTTCATTTGAGTCATTTAAACTATGGTTAAGATGAATAAGGTTGATATGAAAGTGTTCATATGGCTAACTTCGGTTAACTATTGTTGAGCCAACAAGGTAAACACGTTTAGGTACGGTTACTCATATCTAAATGAAGTCACTTTTCATTTGTGTGTAACAAGCTAAGTTCGATCTAACGGTTGAAAGATATTAGCTTGAGTCTAATAAGGCTTTCATCTAACGGTGAATATTGAATGCTTTGTTACCAAGGTAACATTGATTGCAAACCCTGATTTGAAGACTTTATAAAGAAGAAATCTAGCAACTGGGAAACCTAATCCCCACACCTCCTATGTGATACTAGTTGCGATTAGAGTCGATTCTCCTTTAACCTTAGGTTTTCTCCAAAACCCTTTAGGTTAACCACTTAAAGACTTCATTGGGATTGTGAAGCCAGACCCAACTATTTCTCTGTAGTTACGTGTTCTGATCTTGTTATTATCTATCGTGATTGAGTACTATCTTCTCTAAGATTTTCTCGAGATTGATTCTCCGATAAGCAAGATAAAAAGTAGTCACAAACATCTTCGTCTCATTGTTTGTGATTCCACAATATCTTGTTTCGCTACCATACGATTAAGATTATTGTGAGGTGATTGATATTACTAGGTTGTTCTTAGGGAATATAAGTCCGGTGTATCAATTGGTTCATGTTCACCTTGATTTATCAAAAGACGGAACAAAACTCTTAGGTATTTCTATGAGAGACAGATTTATCTATTCAATATACTTTTTTGTGTGAGACATATTGGTTTACCAAGTCTTCAACTTTGGGTCGTAGCAACTCTTAGTTGTGGGTGAGATCAGCTAAGAGAATCAAGTGCGCAGAGTCCTGATGGGATTAGGAGGCCTAAGTAACGCGACTGTACCTTGATCAGTGTGAGATTGGTCAGGGCTCTACTACATTTGCGGTTTCCTCGTAAACAAAATTTCTGGTGTCTGTGTTATTTCTTTTCCGCATTATATTTGTTTATATAATTGAAATATCACAGGTTGTGCGTAGTTCAATCAATTAGATAATCCAACCTTGTTGATATAAATTGATTGGCACTTGAACATTGGTCTTTGGTACCGTTCAAGTTGTTTCTTTTAATAATCAGGCTCACAGATTCTATTTGTTTGATTTGTTGATTACATTGAGAAACAGAGATAAAACTCTTGGATATATTTCCATTGATTGAGTCTGACTGTCTAGTTTAATCTCTTGGAATTATATTGGAGTTTGTCCATACAGATTGCTAAGAAAAATATTAGGTGTGGTTGTTAGACCCCCGCTTTTTCATGAACTACCAAATAATTCTCCCCCTTTTTGTAAATATAAATTGGCAAAGGTATGAAAACTACGGGATCATAATCAAATTTTCAAAAAGATACTTCATTACTAAAAGAGAACATATCAACTTTTTTCGATGATTTCATATAGTCGAAACTTAGTTTATTCATCAAGGAGTTTGAAAAAGAGGGGGTACAACAACCACACCCAATATTTCGTTCGACAATCTAAATAAACAAACTCCAATATACTTTCAAGAGAATCAACTAGACAGTCAGACTCAAACTATAGAAAAGTATATCAAAGAGTTTATATCTATATCTCTCAATTCAATCTGCAATCAGCAAATAGGAATTTGCGAGCCCGATTGAATATAAGAGAAATAACTTGAACGGTACCAAAGACCAATGTTCAAGGATCAATCAATTTCAATCAACAACCAAAGGTTGGATTTACCAATTGATCGATTCAACGCACAACCTGTGATATTTCTATTATATAACAAAATATAATGCGGCAAAGAAATAACACAGACACCAGAATTTTGTAAACGAGGAAAACCGCAAATGCAGAAAAACCCCGGGACCTAGTCCAGTTTTGAACACCATAATGTATTAAGCCGCTACAGACACTAGCCTACTACCAATGAACTTCGGACTGGAATGTAGTTGAACCCTAATCAATCTCACACTGATTCAAGGTACAGTCGTGCTCCTTATGCCTCTGATCCCAGCAGGATACTACGCACTTGATTCCCTTAGCTGATCTCATCCACAACTAAGAGTAGCTATGACCCAAAGTCGAAGACTTGATAAACAAATCTGTCTCACACAGAAAAGTCTATTGAAATAGATAAATTTTTCTCCCACAGAAACGCCTACGAGTTTTGTTCCGTCTTTTGATAAATCAAGGTGCACAGGAACCAATTGATAACCCGGACTTATATTCCCGAAGAACAGCCTAGTATTATCAATCACCTCACAATAATTTTAATCGTATGGTAGCAAAACAAGATATTGGTGGAATCACAAACGATGAGACGAAGATGTTTGTGATTACTTTTTATCTTGCCTATCGGAGAATCAATCTCGAGCAAATCTTAGAGAAGATAATACTCAATACGATAGAACAGGGCAAGATCAGAAGACGCAACTACAGAGAAAATAGTTTGGTCTGGCTTCACAATCCCAATGAAGTCTTTAAGTCGTTAACCTACAGGGTTTCGTGAAAAACCTAAGGTTAAAGGAGAATCGACTCTAGTCGCAACTAGTAACACACATGAGGTGTGGGAATTAGGTTTATCGGTTGCTAGAGTTCTCCTTTATATAGTTTTCAAATCAAGGTTTGCAATCTAAGTTACCTTGGTAACAAAGCATTCAATATTCACCGGTAGATGAAAACCTGATTAAACCCAAGCTAATATCTTTCAACCGTTAGATCGAACTTAGCTTGTTATACACAAATGAAATGTACCCTCATTTAGGTTTATGTAACCGTACCTAAACGTGTACACCATGTTGGCTCAACAGTAGTTAACCGAGGTTAGCTATATGAACACTCTCATATCAACCTTATTCATCTTAACCATAACTATTTCAAATGACTCAAATGAAACTAGTTAAAGAGTTGTTCAATTGCTATATTCTCATAGAAGTATACAAGAACACAATTGAAGCAAAATCGGTTTGATTCACTCGAATCAATTCATGAACATCATAGCCACGGTTTGCAAAGAATACATTCCTTAATATATATATATATATATATATATATATATATATGTATGTATTAGTTCATGAGCCAACCGATTTTAGAACTTTAACCACTCAAGTATGCATACGGGTACGCATACCTAAGTAGCCGGTCTGAGTTTGGGTTCGCTAGTACGCGAACGGGTACGCATACCTAAGTACACTTCCAAAACTCAGCAGAAATTCCCGGACCTATACCTTACCCAAGTACGCGCGCACCGGTATGTGTACTTGGTACCCGGAATTCCACAACTATAAGTACGCATACGGGTATGCGTACTCTAGTACCGGTCATGGATCACATACATGCAAGAATGCACACTATGTTCATAATCCATTAGTTCTTACTTTATTTCAATCATTGAAACTTTCTTAGAGGATGACAATAGCCGTTTTCACACACTATTAGCATCAAAGCAATTTTCAAGTTATTGAAATAATCATAACGAAACATTCCAAGTCTACACCAAATGATTGTATCACTGATCGCTGTCGTATACGTCAAAAATAATTTCACTTTCCTAAGGTATATGATAAGAAAGAGTTCGTTTCCACAGAGAGGCAATTGTAGTTATTATATTTTCAATTTCCTAAGTAACCAAGTTGGGGGGATTTCTGATTTTTATGTAAGTAAAATTGGAGAAAGTAATCAATGAGAGAAAGATATTGGTCAAGGAATTCATCTTCAATCTTAAACATGTGCTTGCATACATGATTAGAATTACAATTTAATCTCTTTTATTATCAAAAACCCTAAACTATCAAGTGAGCAAGATAATCCGATAATTTTCTAAGTTTATCAACACACACATTAGAGCTGCGTGTGTGAATTCTACCTAAAGAATAACCTAACGCCTTGCACTAATTAAGTTCAATTCCTAAGAGCATTAAGTTTCAGAAATAAGCTAATCAATGCAATTGTCATGTATTACGCATGACAATTCGAACAATGGTCAAACTCTACATATGATTACAAGAGTGTATTAATACAAACCGTAATCATATCATGCTACTTGTATTTGGGTTATCGCTTGATGAAAAACCCTAAAATAGCTATGGACAAGGATGCAAGTTCAATTAATTGGCCACTAAACTAAACAAACATCTAAATCCTATCACAATACATCAATCATGTGATTATAAAAACAGTAGAGATTTGAACGATAATCAAGAGAGAAAACTAATGCATTAATCAAGCACAAGTTATAGATATAGAACTACATCCTTAACCAATAATATAGATTTTAGCTACTCATAGCTATGGAGTTCATCACAATAATAATAATGAATAGAGAAGATGAAACAAAAGCAAACCCTAATAGCGGCTATCTCCAAAAGCTCCAAGTAGAATACGTGATAACCAAAAGAAGTAGAAGTCTTCCCTTTTGTATGTTTCCAAAACTAGGTCAAGTATTCAATACCCAAGTCCAAATAGTCCACCATAAAGAAATACCCATGTAGAATTCTGCCAAAAAGATCTCGCCGGAAAACTGGTGCTAGCGCCGGAAGTTGGGCGGAATCCGTCGGAAAAGTATCTCAGGTGACCGGCAAAGTCCACCCGGTCACCGGTCAACGAATCAGCTCGGTCGGGTCAACTGAGTCAAACCGAATCAGGTCTAGTTACCCGAGTCAACTCAATGATGTCATGAGTCAGAAACGAGTCAGAGTCTAACTAGCCTGACTAAGCTGAAATAGCTGAGAAGGTTTTGGCCTGAGCCATTGCACTGGCCTAAGTTCTGTTGAACAATCATTGTGCAGCAGCATTACACCTCCAGCCATAATGGCTCCTTCCTGCACATCAACAGCTGCAATTTCCTGTCACAGCCATACATAACACCATCACCAGTAGCTCATCCTCATTCAGCTTCACAACTTCAATAACCATAAGCTACACCTTGACTGTCTCAGTTCATCTTAAGCTGCACCTGCAACATCACCAGTTGCTAAACCATTCTGCAGCTTCAGTTCATGCTTGAATACTACCAACTGATATCAATACCACCTCCTCATTCTCATCTCAGTGCCACAGTCACAACCATTAATACAGCACAATCATCAGTTGATAAGCTGCTGCTTCAACCAGTCCAGCAAACTATCTCCAATCCTGCAAATCCCCTTAATCTTCTGTAACTTCCCTGCAACACAGCAACATCATTCGCAGCTTCTCATTGACTCTGCCATCTGCATTGCATCATCATCACTCCCTTGATTTCTTCATTTCAAGCACAATTCATCACCATTCTCACTGGCAGCAACACATAGCATGAACCTTCTCCTTGCACAGCTACAAGATCACCTGCAATACAGCATCACCATTCTCAGCTCAAACACCATGTCTTCTTACATCCTTGCAACACAGCTCAGTCAGCTGCACACCCATTTCCATTGCCACCAGAACTCAGCCTTTAGTAACACAACAGCCTACTTCCCTGCAATGCACAGACTCAACACATCCGCAATCTCCATAACCAGCTGCTGCAACAACACTAACTTCTCTTCCATGCAACCTCAGACAACTCCCATCTCAGTTCATTCCTTGCTTAGCCAACTGCAACAACAACAACACAAACTCATTCTCCATACTCGACTTCAACACCAAGACAATTTTTCCATTCCTTGTACCACCTTGAGTCAGTTCACCCTAGCGACCCAAATACCAACCTTCCTCCACCACTGGTTCTAACTGCATTGCCTAACCACAACTGCTCCAATCTCTCAGCCATACAACTTCATAATCCACCATATTTCATTACTAGCAGCAACACCTGCAGCTCCACCTGCAACTAAATTCACCACTGCCTCAGTCTTGACAGCAACAACTCCTCTGCCATTTTAGCTTCACCATCATTGCAACACCCATTCAGCTATGAACTTCAACAACAACAGATTCATGTCTTCTGCATTTCCTTATACCAACATCTCCATCCAAGTCTTGACCACCATCAGTTCAGACAAAGCACCAGAATCAACTGCCATTCTTCCCTGAACCCTCTTAGTATCATCTCCATCAAATCCAATACAGACCCATGAATCAGACAACATCAATTCATCCATTCCGGATCCACCATTTCTTCTTTGCTCTTTCATTCAACCATCAGTCAAACATAAACCCTAACTGTAATTCCTTTTTGACTTCAAATTTGTAGCCAAACCCTTCAATTCTTACAGTCAACAGCATAACTGTGCTTCAATTAACCCATTTTCTTCAAATCAATAACAGCAGAAACCCTAACTCTAATTTGGGGAAAAACAATACAGCACAAACTCCCCTGATTCCTTCTCGATCCTCTCTTCAACGAATCCTTCTTTAATTCAGAAACCCATCTCCTTAATCTTCACCAATCTCTTCTGGTTCTTCTCGATTTCTCTTTTTATGCTTCAGATCCCCTTTCCTATCTTGTCTTTTTTGTCACACAACACAAATCACAAATCACTTCTTCATCTAATTCACCTCAAAATCCTTCTCAATCACACAAACCATATAAGATGTTACTCGGCGATTTTCATATGATCATCTTTTGACTTTCGTCAAGAATATAAGATGAATTCATAAACCATTAGTTCTAAACTTTATTTCAATCATTGAAACTTTCTTAGAGGATGACAATAGCCGTTTTCACACACTATTAGCATCAAAGCAATTTTCAAGTTATTGAAATAATCATAACGAAACATTCCAAGTCTACACCAAATGATTGTATCACACAAACCATGTAAGATGTTACTCGGCGATTTTCACATGATCATCTTTTGACTTTCGTTAAGAATATAAGATGAACTTGGTTGAAGCGAAAGCTTACCAACACATATTTCGAGAAATATGTAAGCGAGTTAAACTCAGCTTGAAATCTCAAATGTGTATAATCGAAGACTATAGTAATACGACTTTTGTCTCAATATAGGAGATAGAGTAGAAATAGACTTTCCAAGTGATAGATGGGTTTCTGTCTCCACATACCTTTTGTTGATGAAGTTCCACAAACTTTCCTTAGTAGTTCTTCGTCTTCAATTGATAAACGCCGTGAAGTCTAAAGCTCAACTACAAAATCTATCCTAGTCCGAGACATTATTTTAAGTAGACTAGAAATCAAGACTTATAGTTTTGATCACTAACTTTGACAAACAAGATTGAGATAGCAACGCTTGCGAGTTCGACCGAGCAGTGCTCTAAAAGAGTTTATAAAGATACAAGATAACTCTTACAATATTCCACAGCCGCACTCCCCACAAAGATATGGTAATTAAACACAAGTTCAATTAAGAACTATCCCCCATTTGATGTCATTCCCAAGAGAACAACATGAGCGACCTTACTTTTACAAGAAAAGAAGGATTTCTTTGGACGCGATTTGTTAATGTCCAAAATATCATTTATTAAACTAATCACAAGAGAACCTTATAATCTATTTGATCGGAAAACACTCAATATAAGAAAACTTAGGGAGTCATACATTACTTTCACATAAAAGTGGATCAAGGAAAGATCAATACTAAGAAATTTTTCAAAAGTTCATTCTATCTTTCATCAATATTTTCATAAAGACACAATAAACTTAACTTTTGAGCATATATGAGATAAACACAGTTCACGAACGTAAACACATATATATCTCATAAGCAATTGAAATATATGAAATTAAAAAGATTAAATAATGCAAATCATCTTCCAAATAACTTTAGAATTTAAATAAATAAATCTAAAAACATTGAAAGATGAAAATCGTTGAAATAGCTATGTGTAATCACAAATAATGCTATTCCAAACCCTAGTTATCCTTCTTAAACACAATAATAAATTCTCATAAGAAGTTTCCTAGACAAAATAAAACTACAACCAAACTGAAGGGCTTAGACACAGTCGGCAATTAGAGATTGAACAATAGTTGATCATCAGTTGCTTTCTTCAGTTCAGTTTTCAGAAAAACAAGATTCTTTGTTGCGAATAAGATTTCCAACCATATCATATGACATCTTAACAGGTCTATTGTCTTCATGATCACAAGCAAAGTACTAAGTTATGGTGAGAGGATTCTCATGAAACTCAATAACCTTTCCATTTTCAATTTTATATTCCTTTTTTGCATCAATTCATCGTGAAGTTCATGATATCACAAGGAGATTTCTTGAGGTTACGGAACGTACATATATCTAATATATATATATATTTTATTTTTCTTCATAGGAATAAACCCTAGGGTCACATATAGAACTTTCCAAACAAGCCGGTGTTGGAACCATACGTCCGATCAAGGAACTAATACACGGACCGTTCGTGGACATGAATAAAATTCAGTACCAAAGAACCAATGGAGAATATTACTTTAGGCACGTCATCTTAGCTCAATAAATAAATTTAGATCACAAGGGATTTATTGAAAAACAACAAATCAACTGCCTTTTTTGAATGAAGAATTTATTGAAGCTTCTTATTGCTTGCAACAAAGAGTTACAGATCATTCATATTAAAAAAAAAAACAAATATTAACTGGAGCAAGGCTCAACAATAAAATGATTGTTTTTTATTTTTCTTTTATACAAACCAAGAGAAGAATAGCTCAAGTACAACAAAGACTACTTTGTCAAGAAGAAGATGTCTTCTTGAGATCTTGTGCATCCTCACATGGTCTCAATGGATGAGGCACAAACAAAAGTAGTCAAGTTGTAACATGATGAGCATTTTGCTCATCAAGGTTGTTGAATTTTTCTCCCTTTCTTTCTTGAGAAACATCAGAAAAAGCAATAAATTTAATCTCAAGAGAATCAACATAAGAAGTACAAGAATTACCTGAAGTTGCTGCCTTCTTTGCCTTCCTAATGCCGCACTTGAGTTTGTTGATACTGGTTTTGAGTTCAGAAACACAATTATTGATATTAATGTATTCAGGAACAGTTGAGCCTTTCGATCCATAAATTTCTTCAACCATAGACGAAGAGTTTGAAAGTTTTTCTTTTCGTAGAACACTTTTTTTTTATTGGAGCATGAAGACAGTCATTTGTCCTTATAACATTATCCCTTTGACAATTGTTACAATTGTGAAAAGGTTTTGTATTACCCTTAAAGACAAGGATTGGCTCATCACAACACTTTCTTTGTTTAAAGGTTGGACAATTGAAACCAATAATATGAGACATAGGCTTGATCACTTCTTTAGACATCCAAACAAGAATGTTATGAAGTTTCTCATTCCGTAGACGAAAACGACATCTCCTTTCAAGGTGACCTTTGTTTCCGCAGTAATGGCAACTGAATGGAATGCTACTTCCTGATCTCATGTGAGCTATTTTTGGAGGTTGACGAACTTCTTCTCTGGTACTCCGGCTGCTGGAGGTAGAAGTAAGATTCTTCTATTTGAAATTGCTATTAGCATAAACAACACTGATCTTACTAATACTTGGAGCGTCTATTCCTTTATATCCTAAACCTCGTGTATCACGATTTTTTTTACATGCTCCCAGCATAGTGGATAATTTAGTTGAGCTAGAACTAAATTTTTTCAAGTCTTCTTCCAACAGTTTGACCTTATCGTGAGCAGCAATTAGGTCATCCTATATTTATTTATTTATGGAGAGAGAAAAGCATTTTCTCTGTCATTGAAACAACTTTGTTGAGAGTCACACCTTGCTTCAGATTCTGCAATTTTTTCTTTTAACACAAAGAGATTCCGACGAAGATTTTCACATTCAGATTTTTTTGAACGCACATCGTCTTCACGATCTTTAAGGAGGGATTGTAACCGATTATATCCAAAATCATAACCTTTAAAGAGTTTTCTCATTTTCTTGTTTTCTTGACAGAGAGGAGTCAGAAACTTAGTCAAACATGAAGTTGACTTCTTTTTCTTTATGAGATGGTCAGAAAACTTGATATATTGCGAGACTTCCTCATCAACATCTGAATCACTTTCATTTGAAAGTTCATCCGACTATTAGTCCAGGCGTGTTTCCCAGTTATACACAGTTTCAGGCAATGATAAAGATGTGAGAGAATCCTCAATATAATCCAAGCTTTGAACAAAGTCAGAATGTTTCTGAACTGGTGACGGGTCGTTTGAGATAACACTACTGTCCATAGAGTCAGATTGCTACAAACATAGACTTACGAGGTCTTAGTGTGTTTGTCGGCTCTGATACCAATTGAAAAAGTGGGGGTATAACAACCACACCCAATAATTCGTTCGGAAATCTGTATGGACTACACTCCAATTTAATTCCGAGAGCACCAACTTAAAAGGGAAACTCAGTCAAGAATTATATCAAAGAGTTTATATCTCTTTCTCAATACAATCAGCAAATAAAACAGATAGAAATCTGCGAGCCTGATGGATATGAGAAAAAACTTGGACGGTACAAAAGACCAATGCCCAAGTGTCAATCAAGGTTGGATTTATCAACTGATTGAACTACGCACAACCTGTGATATTTCAATTATATAAAAATATAATGCGGAAAAGAAATAACACAGATACCGGAAATTTTGTTAACGAAGAAATCGCAAATGCATAAAAACCCCGGGACCTAGTCCAGATTTGAACACCACACTGTATTAAGTAGCTACAGACTCTAGCCTACTACAAGTTAACTTCGGACTGGAATGTAGTTGAGCCCTAACCAAGTCTCACACCGATTAAGGTACAGTCACGTTCCTTATGCCTCTAGAACCACGCCGGATTCTGTGCACTTGATTCCCTTAGCTGATCTCACCCACAACTAAGAGTTGCTACGACCCAAATTCGAAGACTTATAAACAAATCTGTCTCCCACAGATATGTCTATTCTTTATTATGCTTTTGTTTCGTCTTTTGATAAATCAAGGTGAACATGAACCAACTAATAATCCGGTCTTATACTCCCGAAGAGCAGCCTAGAAATATTAGTCACCTCACAATAACCCAACTGATTAACATGAAAAGTTATTGCGGAATCACAAGAGTCTAAGACGAAGAACTTTTGTGATTAATTTTTATATCTTACCTATCGGAGATAAATCTCAAGTAAATCTCAGAGAAGATAAAACTCACTACGATAGAAAAAGTAAGATCATAATACGCAACTACAGAGAAAATAGTTGGATTTGACTTCACAAATCCCAATGAAAGAGAATCGACTCTAGTTTGCAACTAGGAACACATAGAAGTGTGGGGATTAGGTTTTCCAGTTTCTAGAGTTCTCCCTTATATAATCTTTTAAATCAGGGTTGCTTACAATCAAAGCTAAGATAGCTTAGTAACAAGCATTCAATATTCACCATTAGATGAACTCCTGATTTAAGATTCAAGCTAAGTCTGCTTAGAAATTAAGCAATCAATCTCCACCGTTAGATGGTCTTAGCTTGTTACACACAAATGAAATATATTTATATTTAGATATGGGTTACCATACCTAAACGTGTATATTGAGTTGGCTCAATAACAGTTACCGAAGTTAGCCATATGAACACTTTTGTCTTAGCCGTATTCATCTAACACTTTTAGATCAAATATGATGACAAATCAATCATGAAAGATAATCAAATGAATCTAATTGTGTTTCAAATAGAGTTGTTCAACTGTTCACTATCTCATAGAAATATATGTGAACAAATTGAAACAAAATCGGTTTGATTCGTAATCATACAAAGAACTTATATAAGAATCAATTCATGAACATTAAGCCACGGTTTACAAAGATTGCATTCCTTAAATCATAAATTTTTTAGTCCATGAGTATGAAAATCATACATAACCGATTTTGGAACTTTACCATTGTGTTCGCAAACTTGGTACGTGAACAGCAGCTTCGCACCTTGGCCTAGACAAGTCGTTCGCAAACCCGGTTCGCGAACAACTGTTCCGGACCCAACTCAGGTAAACCGCTCGCATACTAGGTATGCAATTTCCGGACCTTCTCAGGTAAATCCGTTCGCATACTAGGTACGCAAACAAGAGTTCCGGACCTGAATCATCCCAATACAGTTCGCATACTAGGTATGCATACTGTGTTGTATCCAGACATGGGTAATTGTTTTAAACTCTCATTTCAATCATTGAAACATCCTTGGAAGATGACAATGGTAATCTTACACATACCATTACTTCAAGTAATTTTCAAGTGATCGAATGATCAATACGAAACTTCCCAAGCTAATATCAAATGACCGTCTCACACAAATCATATAAGATGTTCAAGGTAATATTCACATGATCATCTTTGGACTTAACATTTAGTTTCCAACAAATAAATTGTTTCCAACTAAACTTGTCAAGAATATGATGAACATAGCTAAAGCAAAACGCTTCCAACACATATTTCGGGAAATAGATAAGCGAGATAAACTCGGCTCGAAATATCAAATGTATATAATGTAAAAGTATATATAGTTATACGACTTAGTCTCATTAGAAGATAGAATAGAATAGACTTCTGAGTGATAGATAAGTTTTGGTCTCCACATACCTTTTATTGATGAAGTTCCTCCAAGCTCCTTAGTAGATCTTCTTCTTTAATTGGTGAACGCCGTGAAGTCTAAAGCTAAACCACACATTCTATCCTAATCCGAGACATAGCTATAAGTAAACTAGAAATCAAGTATATAGTTTTGATCAACTCAACTTGACAAACAAGCTTGAGATAACAACGCTTGCGAGTTCGACCGAGCAGTGCTCTAACAGGTGTGATACATTTTAGGGCTCAACTACATTCCAGTCTGAAGTTAATGGGTAGTAGGCTAGTGTCTGTAGCGGCTTAATATAGTGTGGTGTTCAATCTAGACTAGGTCCCGGGGGTTTTCTGCATTTGCGGTTTCCTCGTTAACAAAACTTCTGGTGTTTGTGTTATTTCTTTTCTGCATTATATTGTTTATCTTTATAATTGAAATATCACAGGTTGTACGTTGATCAATCTAAGTTGATACATCCGACCTAGTTTGTTGGATAATACTAGATTGATTCTTGGACAATTGGTGTTTGGTACCGTCCAAGAAATCTCTGTGTGATTAGGTTCACAGACTTGTTTCTGTAAACGTTCTAATCACAAGAGAAAGAGAGATATAACTCTGAGTATTTTACCTTGATTGAGTTATTACTCTCGGAATAGTATTGAGTTAGTCCATACAAATTGTCTAAGAAAAAAGTGGTGGTGTATTTTGGTACCCCCGCGTTTTCACTAAAAAAAGTAAGTATGTGTTGTGATTTTGTAGCATGAAGTTGTGAAAGCACGGTATTTGCATGAAAAAGGAGAAGCATTCACATTTGATGAAAGCTATCACTTCATGGCATCCAAAATTCCAGAGTATGCCCCGGACTTTATGGTGGGTGATTTAAACACGGATTCCTCCGACGAAGATTGATAGTTTCAGGAGTTTTTTTGTAGATTTTGTGGGTAGATCTCTATGAAAAGAACACGAGACTATAACTCGTCCACTTGGGACGCCTAGGGTTCAAAGGCTTGATGCACGTGCTAAGTGCATCCGTGATTCCTAGGAAAAGTAGTAGATTTGAAATGAATGAAAGTATGAATGTGTTTTTTTTTCTTAGAAAAATGAAAAAATCGGTTTATATATGTGTTTGCGGGTAAAAACGACCTGCTGATTTTCTGGTAAAAAGTGGTAGAGAGGGAAAGTGCTCGATGAAGCAATTGCCTGAAGTAGAAAATTGTCTGAACCTCTAAACAAATGTACTGCACGAGAGTACTTTAAGTTCGAGAGACTAATATGTAGGACCCTGTCCTTAACCAAAACAATGGTCGTTCCAGGTTTAATTCTGTCACAAAAGGATGAGAAGGGTCGGTTTGTAGGGAGGGATGCTAAGAATGTATGGAGATCAATGGAGATTGATCAGTTGATGATGTGATGTGTTGAACTGCTTTGAAGATGATTTCTCCATGTAGAAGAGAAAAAATCTCTATAAGTGTTTGATAATTGACAGTGATGACTCTTACTCGATTCGGTCGTCATTGTAAAATTATCAAATCATAGGTTGAGAAACCTATTTATTGCAGCACATCAATCTCCTGTAAGTGGTGACAATTGAAGAGGAGTGTAAGAATAGGGAAGTGGGAGAACGTGCATAAACCACTTCCACTTTGCGTGGAAGACTAGATTGATTGACCATCCACTATTCAGTTTACTTCTTCAACTACCAGCACGACTTACCACATTTCTCATCGTGGATGTATTGCATATCACACGTGATTTAGGGTGCCATACCAAAACCCTTGTGATATCCCCCATGTGACATGAATTGATGTATCATGTGAAAGTCTGCTTTGCAGACGTATTTTTATGTATGGTCAATATTTGACCTAGTTATACTATGAGTCTTAACTGATGAACTGAACAGACAAAGTTCATAATTATGATAGATGAATCATGAAGTGCTTGCTAGAACAACAACATGCTTTGTGGACCATAGACGTTGAATTAAGTGACTGGTAGTTGTGTGGAATATCATTATGCTAGTTGAAGCATCAATGACAGTCGAACGACTTGGATTGATTAGCATAGGTTTGATGAGATTGCTAGATCGATCATAAACCATTATGATATGTCAAGCATGTAACAGGAAGTCATATGAAAAATAATCATTACTGAATGATCATAAGAGGTTCATCCTCGGTCTATATGTCATGAATCTTTCGAATGACAAAGCAGAGAGATAATATTAAAATATTGGTCACTTGACGAACCAAATGTTGGTAGATAGACCACCTGAGTATTAGTTGATGAACTAATAAAATACTGATAGCTGAATCAATATGAAATACTGTTTCTCAAATATTGATAGTTGAATCAATATGAGGAATATTGCTCTGTAGAGCAACTAAATATTGATAGTTGAATCAATATTGCCAGAAGTGGCAGAGACGGTTATGAACCTTGTTAGTCGAGCCAACACATTGCTAGTTGAAGCAATTAGGGATTGATAGATGGAGAAATTGATAGTCGAACAATATATTGCTAGTCAGAGCAAATATTGTTTGATCAATGAATTATCGAAAATAAGACCAAATAAAAATATTAATTAAAAATATTGGTGACTAGACCGAATTATATAATTAATTAGAATATTGATTGCTGGATCAACATAAAAAATATAGGTATTTGAACCTGTTCAGAATTACTTGTTAGACTTGCTTGGAGATTGCTTCATGAACTAGATGCTCCTTAGGTTAAAATTTTGGAACACAAATATTTTCCTAATACTAATCCCTTGCATTGTGTCTATGTAAATGGATCCTTTATTTGGAAATGAATTTGTATGGGCCTAGCAATTATAAGAAAACACTGTTGTTGGGAAATAGGTGATGGGAGATGTGTTTCAATATGGGATGATAAATGGGTTCCTGACTTGGGACACAAGGTTAGTGATAGGTTTAGATCAAATAACATGGAAACTGTTGACTAGTTGATAATTTAGGATCAAAAGGTTTGGAATATATATATTTTACATGTGTTGTTTGACAATAAAACTGTAGACAAGATCACTTAGATTAGAATACCTAAGTCAGGAATAGATAGATTGAGGTGGACACCAACTAAGAATGGTATTTTCTTTGTAAAATCTGCTTACAGGGTGATTAATGATGCAGCTTACAGTGCAACACAATTCAATTTTCCCTGGTTAACATTTTGTAAAGCAAAACTGCCTCCAAAAATTCTTCATTTTTTATGGAAATGTGTTCACAATTGTTTGCCTGTTAATGAAAGGTTGTATAAGCATGTTCAGGGCATAGATGAAGTGTGTCCCTTGTGTAAATCTGAATCTGAATCTATAGATCATCTTCTTATCAACTGTCCTGTAACCAGAACAATTTGGTTTGCATTAGATAGTAACTTTGCAGGTATAATTGGAGACATAACCCTAAAAGACTGGATTAAAAGCTGGTTTGTTGGTTCTGCTAATATGAATGAGTTAATAATCCTTGCAGGTACAATTTTATAGAACATCTGGAAAGCCAGATGTTCCACTATTTTTGAAAATACTGAGTTGCAGGTTACAAGATTAGTGAATCAGATTCAAAAGGAATTAAATGAGTGGAATGAACACTTAAGCAAACAGGCTGCTCATACTGCTCATCAGACAGTCTCTAGAGTTGAAGTTGAATGGACACCTCCTAGAACTGGATTCCATAAAATCAATTTTGATGCCTCTTTCTTAAAATTTAATAAATCTATGGGCATATGTCTAATTATGGTTGATGATGTTGGAGGAGCATGGAGCAAGAATGGAATAGCTATGGATGAGTAGCAAGCTGAAGCGTTGGCTGCGTATGAAGCTATAAAATGGGCAAGAAATGCCAACATTCAGCATTTACACTTAGAGGGTGATTCTCTTAATGTAGTTAATGCAATAAAAGGTGTTGTAGGCACCGTGAGCTGGAAAAATAACTCCATCATTTTAGATTGTCAAGATTTGCTTAAAAGTTTTTCAAGTTGGGAGTGCACTCATGTGCTCAGGGATACATAATTTTGTGGCAGACACTCTGGCCAAAAATGGTAGAGTCATTAGTAGTGATAAATTTTGGGGAACTGAATTGCCTGTATGGCTCAGTGATCTCATAAATGAGAAACTATGTAATCCAATTTAAGTTTAAGCAATGCATTGTTTTCTTTCCTTTAAAAAAAAAAGAGCATTAGGTTCAAAACTCTAATTTTGGTCAATAGATGATCAATGGATGATTAACCGAGAATCAACAAATGAGTGAGAGGTGGGACCGTCTTATGCAAGGCAAGAGACCGACCATGACCGACCATGGTGGCATGCTCGTGCTACTATGTATTCCACGAACCAATCCTGAGAATTTTGATATTTTCTAATGGTCCATCGAGCATTATTTCAACCTTGTATTAAGAATTTGAGTTTGACTGAAACTCTTATTTTTGCCTGAAAGACCAGTTATTAAATATATTAAAATAAAATTATTTTAATATTTTTATAGTAAAAAGACATAATGGTTGCAGGACCACTTGTTTTGCAAACCATATGGTCCATGGAGCAAGATTTGCAAAATATATGGAGATATGGAGTTTTGGTTGAAAGAAGAAGTCCTTGAAACAAGAAACTCAAATAATAATAAAATATTAGGAAATAAAATAAAAGGAAGTGGAAGCCGGCCAAGACACTGGCGGTATGGCTGGCCGGCCGGCCCGGTCCCACACATTTCTTTTATTTTATTATTTCATTAATATTTCATCTCTCTTCCTTTCCTTCTTTTATCCAACTTCCACATCCTTGTTCTTTCATTTTTTGGAGGCTCCTTTGAGCATTATTACTAAATACACATGTGCCTTTACTTGAGGCTTCCTCGGGGTGCCCCTTATGCCCAAAAGGTGAATACTCATTACTATTTCATGGGATTCAGCTGAGAAAAGCCATGAGTCCGAGTAAGTAAATATTAGGATTTCAACCGATGAACACTGCACTAGATTCAGTTAATTAGTTGCTCTATACTAGCAGACAATCCGTCTAGGAGCATTTAATTGATTCAGGTATGAGTTAATAGTCATCATATTTATTCTGAATATTATTCTGGGGAAGTTTAGACACCATAGATGAATTTCGAATTCAAATAAGAAATGCTGTAAAATACATGAAAGTTATACTTCAGAAGCCTTAATATTGTCGTCATATATTATCACATTTGATGAGGTTACAGAACTGCAATTCATTTCTCTCTAGGAAGGTGAAGACATGATTTTCTTATGATTCCGATGCTGATCAGAGATACATAATTTTCGATGTGTTTTTACGAATATGTCCTTCGTCAAAAATCCACTATCAACAATATGACGCCAAAAAATCCGATTATGGGAATCGGATTTTATTTCTGCATACTTTAATCGATTCTTGATGTCCTTCTTGAATACCAAACACCAACCCATAATCGGTTACGAGTGCATGAACGTAAACTGATTCTTAATAGTGCTATCGAAGAAAAAAAAACTCGAAATTTTTCAGTTATTCGATGTTTGAAGTTCGATTTACATTAGTTGATCTCACATCTAACAAGGTTAATTAACATCTTAAAACGATTAATTAATCAGGGATAAAAGGATAGCAAGTGAATTGTACGCCCAGGAATTTCGCGAAATTGATTTCTAACGACCCTTTTTATCTTTTAGTAACAGGCCTCAAATAAAACCCCATGACCTCAAATTAGGAAGATTTGTTTTCGGTGATGCTATTCACCTCCCTATTTTCCACCTCCCTACTCTGCTCCCTCCAATCTAAACCCCACATTTGGGAAAGATAAACCCCACCTAAACCTGAATGTGAATCAAATTTCAGATGTGTGGTTTAGATTAGGGGTAGCAGAGCAGGGTGGTGAATATCATTTCTGGTTTTTTCTTAGGTAAAACAGACGGATATAATCAGAGTCAACATTTCAAATGAAAAGGTGAAACAAAAAGACAAATTACGGATATAATGCTGGTTTATTATGTGAGCTTCTATTATTTTTGTCGGACCAGACATTGAGCTCAACTCTGTACTCGCTTTTCTCTGAGTCTTGTATCATTGTGACCTAAGTATATGGTCTCACTTTCCCTTTCTTTTTCGCTTATCTCTGTATGAATGTTTTTCTGCATCCCTCAAGTAATATGAGCAATTTGTTGCGGGGCAACTAGAATACTTATGTGCAATTCCGTGACTGTTCACGCATCTTTTGTTTAAGGATTAATACATTAATAATGCTAAAATTATACTTTCTCTTGCTCTCTTTGCAGTTTCTGATCACCAATGTTGTGCTGATACGGGTGCCGTTCTTGTTGGGACGTATTACTCTGAATTGTCTTTCATGGCTTTTCTTTGAGGCTTTGTCAATTTTCATGCCATTTATAGAATCAGCACTCTATATAGGAAATAACTCACTGAAGAATGCATCACATGCCGTTACAAATTTATCTGCTGAAATTCAGAATAATGGCCTGCTTTCATGTGCTGTAGAAGTGGTTGCTGAACCGGGAGAAACCTTAAGCAGTGTTGGCAAGCCACTTTTAGTGTACCCAAGCTCAGGCCTATATTTTGTTATTACTCTTGCTACTGGATACATGGTCGTTGCGCTTTTGGTCTTTGTTTGCCTTGGTATCCCTATTAGAACTGTTGCATCAAAGATACGTTACTATCTGAGGAAATTCCTGACTACAGTGATAAATCCATTCGTTTTGATAATTCATCTTGGGGTTGTTCCTTTGGTGTATGGTTGGTGGTTAGATGTTTGTACCATTACAATGCTTGGGAAGTCAATTTCTGATAGGGTAGATTTTTTTTCGACATTCCCTTTATTAAGCTCTTCAATGCATTGGGTGGTAGGAATCATATACATGTGCCAGATAAACATTTCTATTAGCCAAGTTCGAAGGGTATTATTCTTTAGCCCATTTGATGAAATTAACATTTTTGTTGTGTAATCACTAGTTTCTTGTGTAGTTACGTTTTTTGATGAGTTACCTTTAACGAATTGTCCAGGTTTTGCGTAGAGGAGTTCTATGCTTTCTTCATGATTTAGCAGATCCAATTGACATCATTTTAGGTGTACTTATTGATGAGGTGCAAGTTAGTCAATTATTCTCCATCGCCGTTAATGGCATTTTGATAGTATTTCTAGTATATTTTCCAGGTGTACTGGCCATGCGATTAGCACCAACTATTTTCCCACTGCATATTTCGTAAGTGAACCACATTCTCTACTTCTTATTTCTGTTTGTTATGCCAAGTAATATTTAACCAGGTTCTTTCGAAATTGCAGTGTACCTGACCCATTCACTGAGATTCCTGTAGTCATGCTCCTGCTACAGATATGCTTGCCTTATGCTATTGAACTGTGGGGAACAGTTGAAGCTCTTCTCCATCAATGGGTTACTGCAGCTTGCTGTTTTCTTGGCTTAAGTTGTTTATTGCCTTCTAGACCTGAGGACATTGGTGGGCAGGAGAAAGTGAAAGTAGAAAGACAGCAGGACGGATTGCGTGATGGACTCATTGCTGGTCAAGATCCAAACGTCAATATTTCCACCTCACAGAATTTTGATGGTGTGGAAAACTATGCAAGTGATGCGATTGATAATGGGTAAATGATTTCAAGTTTGTAATCTTTGTTTATGAGTTTGAGTACCTGAAGAGAATTTTAATGTCTACCATATTCACGTGTGGAATACATTCTGTCAAAAGATATTCATAGTGAAATATCTAGCATGTTCAGCAATTGCTTTGAAAATGTCAAATTTGGTGATACATGGTATATATTCATGCGCCTCGTCCTGTATCTTGTGTTCTGCACCAGATTTTAGCTTACTTCTATTTGCAGCTTTACTTTTGTACATCGTGTTGTGTTGTTGGTCGTTCTCGCGTGGATAACGTTGCTGCTCTTCAATTCATCCATGATAATAGTATCCCTGCGACGTGCAGTGTTCAGTTTCATTTCTAATCTCCCAATAACTCATGACATCAAGTGCAATGGTAATGTACTCTCTTGTAGGCATCGTACTTTCTGCTCAATTTCCTGCTTTTTAGATGAATTTTACTATTAACACTAAGCTTCCGGCTTCTTTCCTTAGATCTCTATGCCTTCTTTATCGGAAATTTTTCCATCTGGACTTCTTTCACTGGAGCAAGATACTTCATTGAGCACTTTAAAGCAGGGAAAGCGCATTTACGGTTCAGCGATATCTGCAAGTTGCTTTGTCTAATCGCCGAGAGTTGTGTTCTATCATCACTTTGGGTATGGGATTGATGCGGTAGATTTTTTCTGTTTGTTTCTTGGCAATCCTAGTTAGGATCTGATTTCTAGTGTTAATATTTGTTTTTTGGTTTCAGATCATTGTTATTCCAGTGTTGATCGGGCATCTATTTGAGTTTTGTTTCATGCTGCCAATTGGAGTATTGGTGGTTGAAGCCCCAGTTTTACTCTTGCGTCAGAATTGGGCAGTGGGGTTCTTCTTCTTTAAGCTGTGGAGGACACTGGTATGTGCTGTAACTCTTTAGTGTGTGTCACTTTTGAATAGCGTCTTGTGATGCTTTAGATGGAGGTGCTCACGCTGAAAATGTGATAAACGTATTCCATGAGTGGGACAAACTGGGGTGATGCCTAATTGGTTCATCAAAGAAGCATCTCGAGCATGAAACTCTAGTATTTGCCTACATTGATATACACATAGCTCTCTAGTTTTAGAATCCACTTAAATATTTAAAAAAACTTATAATGTGTGACAGTCCTAAATTAAGAGACAAGTTTTCACCGGGTGCTTATCTCCTAGCATTTGTATCTTCTGATTTGCGTTTACAGGTTTTAATGAACCATAGGATTGTTCTGGTGGATGAAAGTTGGCGTATTAAGTTTGAGAGGGTGAGAGATAATGGTTTCTTGAAGCTTCCAGGGAATTGGATGCTGCAGGAGTTACTGATCCCAATCATTATGATTCTGTCAATGTCTCTCTGTTTTCCCTATGTTATTGCCAGATGGATAGTCCCCTCGCTTGGGTTCTCGCACATAGTGAACTCAACTGTCTATCAGTTTACTTGGTTAGCCTATGTGACTATAATTGTACTGTTTTCCTGTGCCAAAAGATTTCCTGTTCCCTTGTATATGTCAGTTGTGTTGATATTAGTCCAGACCAGTATCTCAATCCATTAGGTCTTAGGTTCATCTTGGCATTGAAGTCCATTCGCAACCATCTATTTCTATATCCATCTTCTTAATCTATTCATGTGATTTGTTTGATTCCGGATATTGATGTCCATAGTGCGACTATCTGAGTAAAGCTCTGTCACTTATATATGAATTTTAGTATGCTTGAGTGCAAACTCGTATACAACAATTGGAATTTCGCATCAGGGTACTTCCTCCCGTAATCAATAAGTATGCCAACCAAGGAGGTTCTTTAGTGCATTCCAAGGTTCTGCGTAGATAGCTAGGGCCTGGAGTAAAGGTTTTGTGGGTACACCTCTGGTAAACCCTCCGAGACTATAACTCGGCCACTAGGGCCACCTAGAGGTTTAAAGGCTTGTTGCACATGCTAAGTGCAATCGACGATGCCTGCGACAGTGAGTTAGGATTTTATTTTGTAGTTTTGATTTGCTCGGGACTAGCAAATAATAAGTTTGTGGGTATTTGATAGACTCATTTATGTGTCTATTTTCATCTCTATTATGTATATTGTTAGTACCCATTTTTGTACTTATTTTGGTATTTTATTTCTTTGTAAGTGTTTTTGGAGAAATAAGCTTTTGCGGTGTAATTGGCTCGAAAAGTTGATAGATGCAACCCAAGGGACGAGTGTTATGCGGACTCCAGCAACGGATAAGGGGCGACCACTGGATAAGGGGTAACCTTACCCCTTCACGTTCAAATTCTAAATTTTGACGGGAAACCAAAACCAAAATATATACGCGTTTCTGGCAGTTTTGGTGGTAGTGATTTGGAGGAGTTTGAGGTCGATTAAACCTCTAAATTTCATAGGGTAGACTCCTTATGGGTCTAGGAATATAACATGGGTGTTTAAATCGATTAAACTGGGCTCAATCGACGGATTTTTATCTCAAAAGCAAAATATGGAAAGTCACGTGTGTGACCGATTTTAGGAAATTTTAGAGAGATTAAAGTGATATAAACCTTCCCAAAGCTTGATATATATCTAAGGAAGAGTTTAGAATCAAAAGGAAATCTCAGATACGCGTGGAAATCCTAAAACAAGAAATTGCCGCAACTTTGCCGTGAAGAGAAAGGAAGAGATTTTGGAAGATTTTGGAGAGATTTAATCGGTATTTTTGATATAAATAGGTTGGTTGGGTCATATAGAAGGGGTGTCGAGAGTTTGGGGGGCTGATAAGGGCTGAGGAGGCGAGAATCAGAGGTTTACAGGCTGCTGCTGCTGCTGTTTTCTGCTGGTACGGAGCTGAAGAACACGAAGAACATAAGACGCACATGGAACAGTCGCAAAGAACACGAAGAACTTCGACCCACATAAGACCGTCACAGAAGCAGTCTTATATTCAACTACAGAAAGCTGTTATTGTTTTTGATTGTGTTTGCTTAATACTTTCAGCGACCATTACTTTCCTTACAACAAGCTTTCTGTAACTATAGCTCGTCCTTTCTAATAAAAACACCTTATTTGATCAATGAAATCAACTTTTGAGCATATTTCTAATATGAGGAGCTAAACCCCAACACTGGGATGACGGAGGAAGCCCTATTTCACGCATGTGGTAATTCTAATAATCTTTTATGACTATTTGCATTGATTTTTAATTGATTTATGATTTTTATTAAATGGGTGTGATATTGTTTGATGATGTATGCTTGGTCAATGTATTTTTGATACATCATGCTTTTGATTTACAGTCATTGCTTTTCAAAATCTACTTTTGGCAAAGAATAAGAATCCATATTTTTTTAATATTTGAGCTATAATTGATTGGAATTATTATTTGAATCACATGAATGAAATTTGGTGGAATCCTAAGTCCCAGTAACTCTCGCACCCTTTGTAATATTTTTGTATATATTTTTATTAAATATAAAAACTCGAATCTTCACAAGTCCGAGTGAACGACAACCTTACTTACCACTTTAAAATTACATCATCCTCTCGCTTGGGTTCTCGCACATAGTGAACTCAACTGTCTATCGGTTTACTTGGTTAGCCTATGTGACTATAATTGTACTGTTTTACTGTGCCAAGTGATTTCCTGTTTGGATCGTCAACCTTCACAATTCTATGCGAGACGACCGTTATTCTGGTTTTGGGCAGCAAAATTTTGGTGAAGCAGCATCAGAGTGCCAAAAGGAGATTTGATAAGCTGGTCAGATGATTATCAGAGTCTCAAAGACACTAAAGTGTCTGATACATTTTGATTTAGCGTCATCAAGGAAGATTCCCTTAAAATCGAAGGTGAGCTGTTTGTTTAACTGTTATGTTCTTTGGTTTTCTCGGCAGGTACAGTTCTTTTCTTGATGGGATAACTTTGAGAGAAGATCAGGTGATTTAATTTGCCTAAAATTGTTAAATAATCTCCACAGTATTGCTTGTCAATATTCAGAATAGGTGCTTCAACTAGTGAGTAGGATTTTCAGTACGAAAGGAAGGTTTCAGAACTAGTTTTGTTTCTCATTTTGAAGTTTTTGTTTTTGTGGTGTCAGACTTGGTATCTTGCGCATTTCTTTGGTATTCACAGTCTGTTCAGGCAATTGCAATTTGTGGTGGCATTTTTCTTTTCTTTTCAATAATACCAGCCATGGCTGTAGATAATGTCAGGTCTTGCTATTGTATACGCAAGAATCAGTTTGGAGGATTTTTTCTGTAATCTAGTTCCTTATATCGATTGGTTCAATATTAGTGTCTATTGAACATTCAGTGCTTGCTAAACTCATTGAATTGCCTGAGCATACATCATCAGTAAAGAAGCAACGCTGCATGATCGGAATGAATGCAACAGACATTACAGAAAAGTCCGAACAAGGGGAATGGCATTGAGACTGAAGGCCCTTTTTGCCATCTGAATAGTGACATAGAATGGGAACATGGCCCTAACCCAGACAATTGCCTAACCTAAAGCTTTCAATTAAGTACAGTATTTGAGACTTCAGACTTTCGAGGCGGTGGACGCATAAGGGTGAAAAAAAAGGCAAATAGCAGAAATATCATCTGCAGCTATTCCTCGTCTTTTACGTTTCCATGCGCGTGCAGCACATTCGACTATTCGTTTAGCTGCTTTCCGTTTATCCGGTGTTGAAGAAACAATTTCAACTGCTTCTTGATTTGAGATAACATCCCATACCTGAGACGATAAGATCAGAGTTAAGTGTGTTTACATTAGCAAATTACGAATATTTGCACCATTATTCATGTGAAATTCGGAACAAGGGGGAAATGAAATTAGAATTATTTTTATACATACCCCATCGGTGGCAAGGATAATGAACTGGTCTTTACTGGTTATACTCCTTTGCGTGACTTCAGGAACTGAAATAACACCAAAGTCTTTGACGCAGAAATCTCCCAAGGCTCTTGACATTGCTAATCCAGGTGTTGCCTTGGCTGGTAACCATACTCTATGTACCCCTGGTTCATCGTCTAAGCAAAACACCCTTCCATTGCAACGCATTATCCGTTCTGCCTCTTCTGAAAAACAGTATGAAGGAGAATTTAGATATCAAGATAGGGAAGAAATTGAATGACTTAAAGCTACAGAAACTTAGAGAGAGACTCACGTGGTAAGTTTGGCTTGAAGTCGATTGTAAGCTGAACTGGAACCAACGTGCCATCGTCAGAAGCCGTTGCTAACACCGCACGAGAGTCTCCAACATTTGATATGAAGATGTTGTCACCCTAAAAACATCAATTACGAGAAGCTCACTTTATCAGTTCCCATCCCAGCCGAACTTAACAAACTCATAAACGCTTATGGATTTCCAATAAAGGAGCTCAGGATGCTGCATAATCTATTCCTAAACTATACAAAACGAAGTGAATCGAAATGGCTACACTGAGCAAAGTTGCAAATTTTCCAACGATCGATGTCTAAGTTTGAGGACTGGTTCGCATAAATTTAAGGACTAACAGAACTGCTTATCTCTAACGGAAAACAAAACAACAGATAAAAAGGAAGTGCAACACATGAACAACCAGTTACCTGTCTGACAATTGTCACAGCAGTGGTACCGCTGTTAAAGGCATCTACGGTAGGATGCTGCTTGAGCTCTCGGTCAACAGCAGCACAAGTTTTCAAGTATGCTTGTTTCCATATGTTGAATTGCCGAACATTTTTATCCGCCGTTAGCTCAAACTTGGGATCATCTGAAGCTGCAGCGAGGGTCTCCTGCCAATTTCTTAACAATGATGATGGCATAGAATCCCTTACATGTTTCGACACATAGTGACCCCATGTACCATGCCCATCAAACACTCCACAAAACATCATATCTTCTTGGCTTCCAAATTCCTATCAATCACCCAAACAAAGAAAAATAAACAAACAACCATGGAATGTGTTGCGAGTCTAACCGGTGACCGGAGAAAATCATGTTCACCGTGAAAACAACTAAATTACTAGATCAAATTACTCAAAAGACAAAATTCATACCTCCCATACTAGAACGCAGTCCTGATTCGCGGCTTTCATCCCTTGCTTAGAGTAAACAGAAGCGAAATTCTTCGAACCACAAGCATCAACGACACCCGAAGAATTCAATATCAATTCATTCTTCTTGGCTTCTCTTATCATTGATTTTAACACCTCTTTTCCAACATCATTCACACATTTCTTCCCTATCTTTATGTAAAATGACTCTGGCATTTTAGTGTTCTTACATGACAATCCACCAAACAGTGATGAAAATTTGTCCATTTGACCTGCAACTCAAAAGAAAATCATCATAAAATCTTTAGTCTTTCTTCATTTCTTCAGTTTCGAAATCAGAATTATAATCCAAAAATACACAAAACCCAACATAGACAACATGTCCTATCAACTTCTAAATCATAAATTCTCACAGAAACAATCAAATTCTTACTGAAAAATGAGAAATTTGTAGTTCAGCTCAAAAAACTAAAAACATGGGCAAAGAAAGTACTTTTTTTTTTCTTCTGTGTGGATATGAATTGTTTCTGCAAAATCTGAAGTACACACACACAGCTGAAAAATGAAGCTTTTTGGGATCAAACACTTGGCTTACACAATGAACTGAGACTAGTTATTCATCAGATGCTGAAGTACTACTTCAGATCTCTGACTATGAATCTCCATTCTCTGAATTCTTTTCTTTATATGGTTGATAAACAGGAAGAAACCAAAATTAGTTATTGTTAAAGAAATTCAGTATGCTGCATGTGTACTTTTGAAGCTATTATTTTAAGTCTCTGCTGCAATTCAGAAATTAAACCTTTAGAAAAGTGGAGAATATGTATGTCTCTATTTAATGGGGTTATCATTAATATTTAATAGAGAGAGACTAATCTCAAGCTAACAGTCTTAAGATTACGTGATAATAGTAGTAATTTTGGATTTGTCCGGTACGTCAAATATCTTTCTCACCCAACAGAAATTAGCGTGTTTTAAAGTGTTATTTATTGACAAAAGACTAATCTCTGTTTAACGGCTATAATAATTACTTACTAGCTATTTGTGATATTACCGACGATTCTCACATCATGACATTCTGGTAAAGTGAGTCCCTTTTATAGATTAGAAGTTTATGGATGGTTGAGCACGTCGACATTAGATAAAAATTTAAAGATGTTTATGAACGAAACTATCCCCAACCCGTTCAAATAAAATAACAAAAAAATACTATTTCTAACTTCTGATCAGTATTTTTGTTTCTGACATCCAAACACCTTTTAAATTTACGGCTCAATTATTGTTGTGAGTATAAGTGTGACTAGTAATGTTCCCATCTCTAATGTCTATAATTAGTATAGAATTAGGGTTTGCATAAGCCACCATTACCATCTCTAATGTCAACGACAGTGTCTTTTAAGGAGGGAGGGAATGAGAATAATACTAGTAGTTACATAAAGTAATTAAGGTTTTGATTGTTTGGTGTATATTAAATGAATGGATGATATTTCTGGACACGTTTATAGGAGACAAAAACAAGATTGTTGAACTTGACTACACAAAAGACTGAGCTGGTTATGGGTAGAAGCGCTATTATTTGGTAGGAAGTGATTTTTTTTATCAAAATGAATAAAGTTGGCAAATCTTTTATCGTTTGCCAAGATAATGTTCGTGACATAAAGATATCTGGTTATTGCTTTTGTTGGTGCCTCACCTGCTTATAAAGGTGCCTCAATAGTATCACATGTCATGTCAATTATAGAAGTGGTAAAATACATTTGGGCCAAATTTGAAATTTTGAAGCTCGGGACGTATAAGATTAAAAAGGGTGTCGAGAGAATCAGGTTACTGGCCAACTGAGCTATTTCCCGTTAACATAAGGGGAAAATGTCGCATTCCTTTCGTTAGACTATGTTCCGAGTCACCTTGCATGATATTTTTTTTGTTTGGTTTCTTTGGTGTGATACAGCTTGTTGCGTACAAATTTGGTGGCGCATGAGTCAGACCGGAATCAGCAAAATGCTGCATTAGTTTCACTATGACAACAACAGGGGGGATTGGATTGAACTTTATATGATAGAGCTTCTTGTTTAGGTAAAAGGGGTTTTCAAACTTTTGGAAATCATGGTTGGAAGAAAATGTATAGTTCCCAATTATGGCATTAGAATCCATTATTAGACTAACATTACTAGGATTTTTCTTGCCTATATATTCAAGAATCACATGAGCATGTACTTACTAGTTTGAGGGGGCCATGGATGCATACTTTTCTTAGCTATTTTAGGTGGATATAGGCTATCTAGATATGCACAAATTGGGGTTAGTTCAAGAAGAATAAGTAGCCACGTGAAGAAGATAGAAATTAGCTAGCTTTACAAATTCTATCATGGTTTATCAGACCGAACTGCGGTTCATTCTTGATGTATTTGTCCGTAGATGTCTTATTTTATTTCTCTAGTTACTCCTCATTCAGTCTGATAGATTTTTATTTAAGATGAGTAGAGTGTATACTGGTATACACCAAAAATCTACCATGATTTATCAGACCGAAGATTAATTAAGCCGAATTATTTGAAAGGCTGGACACTAATTATATGCTTTGTCTAGTTGATCGACATGCTTGGAGTCGCCATGAAAAGGGTGACCGTGGCCTGTATATGGCCGTTTGTTTAGCTAAATAATATCGACAAATAGTGACATGAGTGAATGGAGACTAATTTGCATAATTACGCTTATGTACGTGCACAAGGAAGGAATCCTAGGCGATTTTCATAGGGTCGACTTTGGACTTCGGTCGCTGTTGTAGCACAGTGGGGTTGCTCATGCATGGGGTTGAGTGTGGTACCATGTTGAATTATTCAAAATCATGAAACACTCCAAAATTTCTAATTTTCTACTCAACCCCGTACAAACTTATTACTAATCCGTGTTTGAAAATAGAGTAATTTTATGTTGGAATTGGATAAAGTACTTCTACTTTTCACATTCCAATAAAAAAGTACCCCAGTTTTCTAAAAATTTGTTAAAGTACCTCATTTTATTGAAAAGACAAATTTCATCCAGTTAAGTGGTAGGTGGTAGTTATCTTTCCAATTAAAAGTCATATTTACTCATGAACTACATCTCTTTGGTGGGGAGGGTAAACGATTCGACGATCCTGAACCGGGCTCGACGAACCTGAAAGCGTTGTCACGATCTTGAACCGGGCTCTACGAACCTAGAAAAATGTTGTAGATTGTCGATTTTTTTCCAAACAAAAACCCCAAAACACTTGAAATGATGAACCTTTTTTGGGCACTGATGTAACGAACCTGAAAGCGGTGTAACGATCCTGAACCGGACTCGACGAACCTGAAAAATGATGTACAAAATCAACGTGGCAATAATTAAAGGGCAAATATGTAAAGTAAATTAGTCTTAACTAATAACACTAGATGGAAAAACTAACGTGAGGGTACTTTAACAAATTTTAAGAAAACGAGGGCTTTTTTTTAGTGGGTATCCAAAAAGCGGGGTACTTTATCAAAATTCTCTTTTATGTTCACACCCGGGTATTCTTCCAGCGGGTAAGAGAGAACCTCTTTTAGCATTGGGATTGTAAGAGGTTAAAGTGTGTCTTCCACTCTCTCATGTGGTTCTGGGATTTTTCTCTAGTATATATCATTTTCGTTCCCAAGTGGTCTGGTAGTTGGCATACTCCCTCGCACTGCGGAGGTAGGGGTTCGAACCCTATAATTGCTGAAATCCACTTCAATTTAAGGAGTTTCGATGTAGTCTGGAGACCACCCGTCTAGGACATAAAAAAATAAAAAAAATAAAAATAAAATTCGTTGAAAGTAATTCTGCACTCATCTAAAGAAAAACCAAATTTTCATCGGTGAAACCCCTATGAGACTAGTCAAATTTTCATACTTCATTTTTATGTTTAAGTTCATTTGTTACCATGAATTGTTTTCTATGTTCTGTCTGCGTCGGGCGGCATATGAAAACATAAAACAACTAGTCTTTGGACGACCAATCAACCACACATGACATATACACGAGGTTGAGACTTGGGAGGTCGGTAGGTACGTAAGACCTATTACCTATAACTAGGCCAGACCCCACTACAGAATAAAATCTTATTCCAGCTACTCGCTGATATTATTCTCATTTTCAGCTTACAAATATAGAGAAGAATTAAATACAAAAGCACTACCAAAAACTGCAAATATCATTTGTGGAATAAAATAGGAGTTGAGTCCAATGACGAAAACGTGATTGTGATTCAAATCAAATTTCTTAAAATGTAGTTGTTTTCGTGATGCAAATATCCGGATTGTATATGATCCGCTTGTATCGAGGAAATGAAGACAAAAAACAAGTGGACGAGTTCAATATATATATATATATATATATATGTGGGCGGACAGTCGCAACGGCATGTGCTTTGTTTTGTTCTCCTCGTGGCTGTCGACTGTTAATTTCTCAAAGTATTCGTTTTAGTTCTCGGTTCAGGTGATGTTTTTTTTGTTATTTTTATGTATATTTAACACACCAAACTGTACGCAGTAACTTTTCAAACTAGTCTGTAATTTAGTTTTCTTATGTTTTTATTGTTTGAAGTGGACGGAGATATTTCTAGACTCGTTTATCCGTAGGACGGTAGGAGACAAAAACAAAATTGTTAAACTTGACCATACAAAAAGCCGAGCTGGTTATGGGTAGAAGCGCTATTATTTTGATTTTTTTATGAATAAAGTTGGCAAGCTTTTATGGATGATCGAGATAATGTTTGTGACATAAAGATATATTCGGTTGCTGCTTTTGTTGGCGTAGCACCTGCATCTATAATAGTATCACATGCCAATAATTGGAGGTGGAAATTAGGCCGGGCAAGCATGTTAAAATTCGAGCACAACACCGCATAGCACGTGAGCAGCATATCATGGGCACAACACGTTAGCTTAATCTGTTATGCTGTGCTAAACGAATAGACACATCAGCACGGTACAACACGTGACACAGCACGGCACGTGAAAAAAACACGCCAAATCATGTATAAAATACTACACAATACATCACATTTGAGGCATATTTCACAAAAGAATCATTGTTTTAGCCAGTTTTTGACATTTTACTTTCCTTATGCTAATTTATTTCTATAATAATATAAATAGTAGCTAAAATATCTAAAAAATATTTACTTTGGAAAACATAAAATAAGTGTGCTAGCACAACACAACACAACACGACACAACACGTTTATTTTTCTGGCACAGCACAACACGACACACCCTGTAGCACGACACATCACATCACGTCTGCATTTCTGGCACAGCCCAGCACGAAACACGTTAAGCACGTGACTTCGTGGGCTGGGTTATGCCGGGCCGACACGTTTTATACCTCTACCAATAATAATTGATGGTCGTAAAACACTTTTTTTTAAAACCAATGTGAAAAACCTGTATTTTTAGTAGGGTATTCAGGACATCATTAAGTACCACAGATCAACTCAGAAAGTTTTATTTCAGATTCCTAAATAAATTGTTGTTGATGACAATTTAGACATATCCAACGGCTGAATTAGGATTATATATTGAGGGACGGCTTGAGCTTCAAAAACAAAAAATAAAAACATAAAAAAAATTCTTCACTAGATTTAAGCCTACATGTATCTATAAAACCAAAATTTAGCGCATGGAGCAAAAGACTGGGTTGATCTACACGCAAACAAAATAGTTTCCTTTCTTTTCCTTCTCTTTTTTATTGGGTTTCTTTGATCACCACTTAAAATTCACAGCATGTTTTTTTCAAGAATCCAATTCCGAGGGAATCTACCCAATTCCTTAAGCCGAACGATGCAAATGAACTTTTTGTAATTAAGAATTTTAATTCCTAGGAATCCAATTCCTTCCAAAATAGTAGAATTCCATTGCATTGATCCAAGAGTGCAATGGAATTGGTTTCCGGAGTCAAAACAAAGATAATTGAATTACCTCAACCGAACATGAATTTTTAGGATTTGAATTGCATTCCTTGGATTCCAATTCCAAGAATTGGATTACCCCATAATTCAATTCTTATGTTTCCAATTCTCCAGCCGAACGAGCTATAAGTGATATACAACTCGTTATATACTTTAGATGAGTCAGATTTCAGTCAGGAAAACGCCTAATTCAGTAGAAAAAGAAAATTTACTCTTAAAAGCTTGTTACGATGAGAAGAAAATGTATAACTAGTATTAATTAGCACCGATAGAATTTACTTTTTGAAACTAGGCATAGGCCCGTCCTGCCCCTGACAGCGTAGCCACCGGCTTACTCCCCCTGAGCAAACTCGGCCCCCTTCCCCACAGTTAGTCAGTAATAATTACACGAGATCTCCAATGTTTGAGCGGAGACTCAAACTACTGACCTCCTACTTGAGAATCAGACTCCTGACCAACTGGACTAACTCCAAATTACGGTTTCTTCTTTCGTATTCGAAAAATAGCACATACACTTGATTGAGGGGACCATAGATGCACGAGTATGACTCAAATTAAGCTTAATTGCTGCATAGATTAGATAGGATAATATGCACAAGAATAAGTAGCCAAATACAAGACTGGTTAAACAGTATAGATAGTGACATCAGTCAATGTAGATAAGTATTATTTTTTTTGCATAACTATACGCTTATGACTGGAACAACTTTATTCACAAGGAATTCTAACGGAGTTTCTTGCTGTCGACGTTGTTGTGCGTACGGTGGGGTTGGGCATGTACAGGGTTGAGCAGCCTACATTCAGATGGAACTATCCCAACATAATCTGTCAAACAGTTCAAGAGATCTATTCAACTAAAGACATGCATACAATCTTAATTAGTTTTAAAATCCAATTTTGATACGAGTTCAGAAAAATAAATAAATAAGAAAAACCACTTGACAGCCGCTTGTTTTGCTAGTAATGACCTACGTGGTGCGTTTCCATCGTTCACGTGCATGCACATGACCGGTAACCCTTATGAAACTTGGTAATCCTTGTAACAGCGCCGCCTATACATGTACCAAAAAGGTGAGTTATAGTAGCAGCCAATGGGTTAGGGTTAGGGTCAACCCGGCCATCGCTTGCCAACCCGTGGTATAGAAGTCTGAACTTGCATATTTATCCCACCATTTTTGTATTAAAAAGCCACGAGTCTAAAAACTAAAAGGTGCACACAGATACAGTACACTAAAATTAATAATTAAAATGCACCAAACCAAAGTTATCAAAGTACCACCTAAGAATTTATGTCTCAAAAAAGAGCAAATTTAAAGACAAAAAGCACAAAAGCTTAAGGAAAGAAACAGCGGAGACATTCCCTAAAGAAGGTAATATGATAAGAGAACATGAGAAAAAGACCTAGTAATACCGAAAAGGTTAGAGTCTTTTCGGTACAATTTTTAAAAACAATTTTCAAAAACAATTTTCTACGGTTTTAAAAATATATCTTTTTTTCCTTGTTTTCATTTTCTAAAAATTGTTTGGTAGGATAAAAATTGTTTTTGAAAACCAAGTCAAATGTAAAGACTCGTCTAAGAGATAGTGATACTGACTATGACTCACATGCAGTCATTCCCCCGATCTCTTACTTTGTTCTGAAAAGAAGAAGAAGGAACAAAAAAAAAAAAAAAAAAACAATAATTTTTTGTTTTCAAAAACAGAAAACAAATAGAAAACGTTTTCTGAAAATGTCCCTACCAAACGCATTTTCTTCTGTTTTATGTTTTCTCTGTTTTTGAAAACAGAAAACTGTTTTTGAAAACCATACCAAACAGGCTCTTAATTTCCTTTTAGTTTCACAAATCCAATTATTATACTACTTAAACTTGGTTCTAATTTAATCCCAATCTTCTTTTTTTTGATAAACTAATTTAATCCCAATTACTATACCTATATAACTTTAAAAAGGTAAAAAGTTAAAAGAGCAAATGCAATTCCACTTGTTTGGTCGGGTTTGTCTGAGTCATTTCGCACAATAAACTTTTGCCATGTCAACAGTGAAAAAAAGATGGAATGAATCTTGGAAAGAATACAAGAAATAGAGGTTCTTGTTTAGTTATATTGGATTCCCACCTTTAAAAATATTATGACGTGAAGAAATGTATAACTTCCGATTAGGGAAACCATTAACTTGATTAGAATTGCTAGGTTTTTGGTTCTTGTTCAATGATATGTATACAATCTCTGTTTCAAAAAGATTGATTAGTTTCATGTACAAATTACACGTAGATTGATTGGATGCAACTATACAGTCTTGAGTTATAAGAGCATGGTTCATTAAATATTTGGATTAATTTACCCATTGCAATATGGTGGTACTCAAAAAAAAAAGGTGCAAAAATCTTGCACAACAGAATAAAATATTTGACAAGTGCCAGCATAATATTTTGGCATGCGGAGTAATAAGGATGTTTGTTGTCTTTTGCACACTGCTTCTTCTTTTACTTTTCTATTGGCAGTCATTGTTCAGCTGTGGGGCTACATTTCAATTTACCATTTGGAATCCTCGTCCTCGTGGAATGCGTGAGTTCTCTTCCCATAGATTGATTAGTCAGGTTAATCTGGATACCGCAGTTTTCAAAGACGAAGAAATAAAACTAACCAAGACTTATCAAGTCAATTGACATGCTTGGAATCATTAATAAGACATCGCCCGGTGACCCATTTTTCTCCGTTTGACTTTGTCCGGTAAAGGTCTGTAAATAGTGCTTAATTACCAAAGTCGACATCAGTATTTTAAAGAAAGGATCCCAAGCGATATTCATTCTTAGCGTCGACTTCACTTCAGGTGGTGTCGTAGTACAGTGTGGGGCTGCCCCAATGTGGGGATCATTTACATGCACATGCAGATGGGGTCAGGCACCGTGTGGTGGTGGTGGTACGGGTACCCAAAATTCAAATGTTTACAAGTTTCTACGAAACCTTGTAAATGTGCCACATTCACAAGTAATTAACAACCATTTCAGAACAACCATTTCAGACATCAGACCTGTGAAGGCACCACCTAGAACGCGTAACTACCATTTCTTTTCTTCTTCTTTTTTTCTTCAGAAAAAGAGATAAGCGTCGTACATTAACTCAAAATGGGAAAGGTTACAAGGGTTACGATACAGATCACTAGGGAGTTTTCGAGTGACTCCAAATAATTAAACAAACAACATAGACTTTCAAGATTCTTAGCTTCACAGAATCACAGTAGCAGAATAAATTCCGATGATTAAATCTAACCATTCCAGACCGATTGTTTAGTAACAGGGCGGGTTTAAATGATATTGTTTGGACTAAGTGTGATACATCCAAAACAAATAACAAGCCTACTGATAGTAGAGATGTTAGGATACAAAGATCCAACCATTTCTCAAGAGTTTTTTCATAATCATAATAACACAAGTGACCAAGGCATAAGAGTTTCTCAAGAGTTTTTTCATAATCATAATAACACAAGTGACCAAGGCATAAGAGGGTCCATAGATTCAGCCACTTGACACAAATTTTTTTCAAAAATAAATAATACAGGTGGCAAAGATAATAAAAACCGGTTATCTTCGGGCGGAATCGGTCGGAGGCGGGCTGAATGTGTAACTATTGGCGCTTAACAGTTTCAACCATTGGATCTCCAGCGTCCAACCACCCTCATCCTCAGCACGCAATGGTTTCGTGTTATAAACTAATTTTCCAATGCGAAACAATTTAGCGTTTTTCCTGCGATTTACAACGTCGTCTCTAATTCCGAGGAACAGAGTTGTAAAGGTGGGAAAAGCATTCCCTAGTGACGGGCTCATGAACCTCCGTAAAATTCAGTCTTGGGAATAATTATTAGAAAATACTCCGAACACTAAAAAACCTGTTGTAAATACATGTATAGTGATAGCAAAGTGGTATATTGAACACCCAAACCGCATAATATATCTTAATATATCACCTTTAAGACAATTTTAATTTCGTGCAGGTACTCTCTCCAAGAGTGTCAATTTAACATTTATATTTAGTGTTGGAAAATTATCTTCGTTACCGATTTCTTATCTTTTAGTTTTAGTTACAGTAGGTGTTGAGTCTTATGTGCTAGGGTTCCTTAAGTGAGTACGACAGTTAAAGTGTAAGCATATGATTTCATTAGACGAGTTGTTATTTCTCAATAATATAATTCAGGTATTATCTACCGATTCATTACAACTCTTTGTAATAACGGTCTTGTCTGTGTATTACATCAGTAATACCGTTACCGAAATAAGAAAAGAAGAATAGAAAAGATCAATCTAGAATATCTTAAACAAAACTGACTTGAACCGAGGCGAGTAATCTCTTTCCTTAAGACGTTATTCTTCCCGTATATATATTACAACAATTTCATAACGGCACGCCTGCCAAGATATAACGGTTTCATTCTTCATTAACACAACATTGGAATAACGACCAATACAACGAACACAATATGATGTAATACAAACTCTTCTTTGACTCTTGACCAAGGTACGCAGATTATATTTTTCTAGTACTAGTGTATGTTTCTAAAAAACCTTACTATGCAATAAGAATGAGTGGGGTTTATATAGGTTCAAAGGTGACTCTTGGAGAAGTTCTTTCGTGGAGAGTCACATCCCCTAGGAGAAGAGACATCATATTAAAAAGGTTTAAGTGAGTGGTCACATCCATTTACACGAAATCATATTTCTATTCAAAAATTCCGACAATCCCCAAATTGAATAGAAATTCATGCAAATTTAATGCAGACACTAGAGAGAGTTTGTACACGGAACATCACTGCATCAGTATAGATGACTTTTGGCTTTGAATCTTCCGCAGTGAATACCTACCGGGTTTACTAGTTGCTCAGTAAACATGATGTATTGAACTGCTCAACTTGATGATGTAAACCAATGCAATAGATATCACACAACTTATTTCCTCACATAATTGGTTCTCGGTTGTGTTCATTTTCGGTCTTGAACGTTCTCGGTATTCTATAAGTGCTCTAGATTAACATAGCTTATAGTTACCATAGAAGCGGCCCCACTTCTTACTTATATAGGTGATATCTTATTTGAAAGTACCCTGCCATACTTTTCTTAGTCAGACTAAGCTATATGAATCATTAAGAGAAATTCTCAACCTCTCACTTTACAAGTGTTGATGGTATAGAAAAATTATGTATCTCTGATCAGCATCAGAAGCATAAGAAAAGTTAATGTCTTCACGTTCCGCAACAGAAGTGAGTTGCAGTTTTATAACGTCATCAAAGCAATAATACATGACGGCAATGTTATAGTCTCTGAGGCAAATCTTTTAATATTCTATTTACTTTATCATTTATGATGAGCGGCTTGGCATCTCTTTCGATATTCATAATTCATTTGAAAGATGTCTCTGGTGCTGTAACTCATCCCAGAATAATATTCAGAACAAACATGATGCTGTCATCTCATATCAGAATCAATTAAATGCTCCTAGAAAGATTGCCTGCTAGTATAGAGCGACTGATTAATTAAATGTAGTGTTGACTATTCATCAGATGAATTCCTAGAAAAACATACTATTTTACCCTAATATTCATCTACTTCCATTCATGGCTTTTCTCTGTTGAATTCTATGGATTAATAATGAATATTAACCGTTCAGGCATAAGGGCCACCACCGAGTAAGCCCCGAGTAAAAGGCATGGTTAGTAATAATGCTCCAAAGAGCATCCAGAAACATGAATGAAAGAGGATATGGAAGGCTAATCAAAAGAGGAAAGGAGGAGAGAGAAAATATAATAAAAAAAAAATTCGTGTGAGAGCGGGCCCATCGGCCGGCCATGCCGCCGGTGCCCCAATTTCTTTTTATTTTTTAATATTATGTTGTTATTATTATAATTCCTCTTTCGAGGACTTCCTCTTTTAATCAAAACACTTTGATTTTTCGTATCTTCTCAGTTCTTGATCCATGGACCGTATGGTTTGCAAAGCAAGCGGTCCCGCAACCATTATGACTTTAGACCATAAACATATTAAAATAATATTACTTTAATATTTACAAACATTGGTCTTTCAAGCAAAAATTTACTTCATCCTTCGTGCAAAATCAAGAGTTTCAGTGAAGATCAAACTCTTCTGAAAATACAAAATAATGCTCGATCGACCATCAGAAAATACCAAAATTCTCATGGATGGTCAACATAGTGGAACGTGCACCACCATGGCCGGCCATGGTCGGTCCCTTGGATATCAAAATCTGGTCCCACTCTATTCATTTATGCGGCATATACACATACAAAGGGTTTTATGACTCCTTACTGGAACAAAAGATACTGGATAAAAGATTTTTGACGTGATGGTCATCCTCGAACGAAGAAGGAGAAATTTAATCAAGCACATTCTCAACTTAGAAACGTGATTAAAATGAGCTTTGGTGTTTTGAAGGATAGATTTCTAATTGCGGAGAAAATGTGCAGGTTTAGTTTCACCACCCAAAAGTATTTAGTTGTTATAACCATGGCTATACATAATTTTCTTAGACGTATTAAGTCAAACAATACATAATTTTATTCCGATGGTTTAAAGATGTTGATCTGAAAGTGAACAATACAATTGAAATGTATGTGAAAGCGCAACATCGGCTACTCAACATATATTTAGACCACAAGATCAAACATTTATGCATGAATTAGATGTACTTGTTAGGGTTTAGTGTAGAACAATGTAGTGGTTAAAATGGGAAATGGTTGATTACTTGGATCTTGATTAGAAGCGAAGGAGAGAGAAAGTCTGCAAATCGGACTGACTCGGGCGATCAACTCAGTTCAAAAATTCTCAAACAATCTCTCGTTTTCAGTGTTCAACATTAATTTTGTCTGTAATTCAGGTGAGTTTTCAATGATTTGTGGTATGGTTTTCACCAAATCTGGTCATTAATAAGTTTTAGTATGTCGGAACAAAACAAATCTCGATCAGAATCTGATTCTGGATCGGAAACAAAAAATATTGGATCATATTTTAGGGTTTCTTCTTTTGATGTCGATAAAATTCTTGAGAGTGGAATGAAAGGAAAAGATCCAGCTCTCTATATTCCTGATGAGGATATTGAAGAAAGTGTGGAAGAATGGAGATTTAGTTTGATTGGGAGATTTGATTTTGTGAAATTGAAAGTAGAAGTTGCCGAATCTTCCTTGAGGAGGCAATGAAAATTGAAAGGTGAATATCAAATTATCCCTCTTGGTAAAGGTTTTTTCATTATAGAATTGGATAATGAAGAGGATTAGAATCATATTTGGTGTGGGTATTGGGTGATAGAATCACAAATATTGAAACTCAGAGCCTTGGAAAGAGATTTTAAACCTTAAAATCAGAAATCATCAACAACCTTTATATGGGTTATGTTCCCAAATCTAAGTATAGAATATTGGAAGGAAAAGATTGTTATGTCTATTAGAAGACCAATCCAAGTAGATGAAATAACTTTGAAGAAGGAAGTTGGATACCATGCAAGTGTGTTGGTGGAAATGGATTTGTCAAAAGCAATTCCATCCCAAATTTGGATTGAAACAAAATATGAGGTTTTTTTTACCAGAAAGTGAATATCCCCAAATTACCAAAATTCTGCAACCACTGTAAGGTTGTAGGACATTTAGTTGCTGAATACATGAGTAAAAGAAAAGAGACAGACACAAATGAGGTAGAATAAGTTGCAGCCAAATATAAGACAAGAAAGATATATAAACCTAAGGAAGTTCAAAAGATAAATCCAGGTGGTTTTGATATTTGTTTCAGTGCTACTGAAAGCTCTAGTAAAACTGATCAAATTATGGATGGTGATGATGAGATTGTAGATGCCATTGTTCCTCTACTTGAACAAAATGCTAAAGTAATATCAGTCTTGGAAGGTCAAGGATCTACATGAAGGTTTCATGCATTATAGGGTTTGAATGAAGATATTTTAGGCTCTCATACAAATTTCCTTTATTAACAGTTTCTAAAGTTCTAGAAGTTGTTTCTAGTTCTCCTTCTATAAACAATGTAGTCACAGTGATTCCAACTTGTGATGAACAGAGAAGGGAAAGTAACAGCAATAAGGAATTCTCCGCTTCATCACTTGTAGTGCAAAGAACTAAAGCTGGTAGAAATGTAAGTATAATTACAACAAGAAAACAAGCATCAAGTTTAATGGGGAAAGGAAGTAAAAATGACCAAGGGAGGAGAGTTTCAAACTCTTCTCAAAATCATACTTCTAAATGAGAGTAATCTTCTGGAATGTCAAGGGTAGAAGACAAACTAAGAAGTATAGTTAAAGACAAACTAAGAAGTATAGTTAAAGGTTGTTGTCCTTCTTTAGTAATAATAGTTGAGCGCAAAGTGACATCTTCTTCTGAAATCTGTAAAAAGTTTAGACTTCCTGGTATTTTTTATAATTTCTTTCACAATTCAAGTGAGGGTAGAAAAAGGTAATATTTGGGTTTTATGGAGTTCTGCAATAAGTACACCCTCAATTATTTCAGTTACTTCTCAAGCAATATATAATTGTTGAGGTATGTGGTACACTAATAACTGGTGTTCGTGCTCATTCTTTAACAATAAATAGAAGAGACTTGTGGATAGAGCTTTCAGAAATAAAAAATTATAATAAACCTTGGATGGTATTGGGGGACTTCAACAAAGTACTGAGATTGGAGGAGAAAATTAGTGGATTGAGACCATTGAGAATTTCTATACTAGAATTCACTGACTGTTTAAATAGTTGTGAATTAATTCAAGCCCCGAAAACAGGTTTAGACTTTTCTTTGAGTAACAATAGAGTTGGAGCAAAGAGGATAGTATGCAACCTGGATAGAGCAGTCTATAATGACAAATGGCTTGACATTTATCCTAGTTGGGGATACAAGGTGGGTGTAAGAGGGGTTTCTGATCATGGGGGTTCTATATGGTGCAAATGCAGATATTCCCAAACCCAGAAATGTTCCATTTAGGCCTATTCCTATGCACATGCCAAGCAGCTGATTTTTCCACTTTAGCATCCACTATGGGTATCCCAAAGTGCCAAACATATATGGCTATGTGCCAGGAATAGCATTTAGGCATACACGATGGAATAGCTATGTGCCAAACATATATGGGGGTTCCAGCGATATTCAAGCTGCCCCTCGCTGGAAACATCATCACTCATCAGTTTCGCATCCAACGGCTACAATTTCCCCCATCTATAAATAACCAATTTCAAACTTATTTCAACTCACACTATCTCAACCTCAAATTCATTTCAACATTTCTAGTGGTCGCATAACCGAAGTGTCTAGTGCTCCCTTCACGCGAGAAGAAGATGTTTCTCTAATTCGATGTTAGATTTCAGTTGCAAGTGATAGAGATTTCAATTTAGATACTTTTAAGTTATGGGACACACTGTGTTTCAAAGGTTTATGACGTTAAGTCATGTAAATTCAAGAAGAACAAATGAGTGTCTTCAAAATCGTTATTATTTCATCAATAACGATGTGAGAAAATATGCGCAAATTATGTGGATGATAAAGGGGATCATCCTGGGTTGTCAACTGAAGAACTAAAATTAAAGCTCATACCAATTTAAATTTGCAGAAGACAACAAAAGATGGTTTAATCATGATGAATGTAATGAACTCTATAAGGTTCATGTACATGGGTTCTTTATAAAGTATTGTGTTATGCAATTACGGTTAATTTTTAATGACATGTAAAACTATTTTCGATTTGAATATTAATATAAAAGATTGTTTTCATTAATAAAAAAAAAATTACATTAGAAATATTTAAACTAAATTACGTCCATAAACTAATCATTTCCTTGACTATTTCCTCCCTGACCAAAGATCCAATTGCACCAATTTTCTGGATCAAAAGTGTTGTTTAACATATCAGTTATTGAGACGGTTTGAGACTAACTTGGTGGTTGAGTCTCTTCAGAATCATCATAACCTTGATAAGTAATGGGTTCACTCGGGCGCAGGGTTACATGATACAAATCTTGAAATACATGTGATTGAAATGCTGGAGCTTAAGCTTGATGAAATGGTTGAAATGATGATGCGGTTGAGGAAATTAGGGTTGAGGCAATTGGGGTATATATATTCGATTGCCTAATGTTTTCAATCTTCACACCACCACTAGGAGTCATAGTGTTTGTTGGAAATTGGTTAAACAAACGTCTAGGAGTTGTATCCATTCTAATGTCTGCATCATCTGCACGTACTACCTGAGTATCTAACACTTCATTTGGAGTAGAACTTTCTGGTACGTCCTGCATAATACGAATTCTCAAACTTCTTCTGTCACTTTCATGACTTCGTTGACTTGATCCACTGGGACTCATACCTCTAACAGTAGGACTCATGCCTCTACTACCAGCAGGACTCATGCCTCTACTACCACCATGACTTGTACTTGCACCATCATGACCGGTAAATCCTGGACTCATGTCAAACATCATGCTTTCCCTCACTTTTTGCAACTCTTCCAAGTGGAATCTCTCAAATCATTGTAGTAGGGCATGATAATCGTTCAACTGGCTCTGATACTCCTCTGGTGTAGCATTGAACCCCCAGTATGGATAAGTCCGTTCAAGTGCACTAGAAATAATTAGATGAGTAACAATTTGTCCAGATGTGGTGGATAAAGTCTGTATATCCCAAGAAAATGGTGGCATATTCGACGATGAACCCGCTTAAGTAGGATATGCAAATGCGTCACCCGTCTCTGGTGGAGGTTGTGAAGGATGAAATTCATCACCAAGTGGCATCCTACCTAAAGATGGGAAATCCATCTGACCCAAATTTAGCGGTTGCATAGCAATATTGGGCTTGAAAATAGTGTTAAACCAATACAGGTATTCAGTTCTGTTCATCGTCTCCTGGATCAAATTTTCAGCTTTTTCCCAATGATGACCTTCTCTTTTCAATTTCTCCCAGTCATCTCAAGAAATCTCTTCACTTGGATAGGGGTTGATCGCTATCACCGTTCTTCTATGAAATTGAAGAAGTAGTCTTTCACCGTAATACCAAACACCCTTTTTAGAAATAGAGTTGTATAACACAATCCTTTTAAGGCTTAGCTGTAGTATTCTCTAAGCTTGTTCTCTTTCGAACTCAGGGATTGCTTCATACGACATGGAGATAAGGTTAAGGATTGTTCTACACAACTGTTGAATCCTATGAACAATAACAGTATGTTGACCATCTTCAATCTGTCCTTGCCAATTATTGGAATTGTACTTCAGTATGACCGGAAAAACATTGGTGAAATTGATAAGAGAAGGTTCCAAAACACGGAAATATGTATACCACTAATACTGAAAATAATAAAATTATTGGTTAGTAAATTTTCCATGTCAAATAGTGTGAAGCATATTGGTTCTTACCTCCAACACTCTGCAAAAAGCATTAAAACTATCTTTGACACACGTCGAGCAATTACCGAGGGATATGTAAATCTCTGATAAAATTGGAGACCCCCAGTCATATGTTGGTGCTTTCTCTAAATATAATGCTTCAAGAAACCCAATTAACACCACTGAGCTAGCATATGTTGGTGCTCCTCATAATGCGCAGGGAACAAATATTCATTATTTCCTAACCTGTTTCATTTTCCAAGCATAACGTTTCAAACAAAAAATTTCAACCCAACCACTTTTAATCCATTTATTTTTATTTGTCTATATGCATTATTTCCTTCTACATAATTTGAGTATAAAGGAAGTCTTACTCTCCATCTATCTTCTGATATCCAATTTAGTCTGTTAAATGGAAATAAGTCTCCTTCACATGGAATTCCCGTTAACATGTACAAATCTAACGGTCTAACTCCTATTTAACAACATATTCATTATTAGAGTTTGTTGAATTTTATAAAAAAAAAAAAAAAAAAAAATTACAAGAAAAAACTAACTCACCGCATTCAAAATATTTGGAAAAAAAAAACGTGTTTTGTAGTCTTCCACCATCGTTTGAATATAACTTGAATTATTTTCTAGGTTGTATATGATATAAATGTCGCCAAGGATATCTTCGGACTCTCTCTTGAACAGCAGGAGGAAGTAACCCAAACACCGTACGAAACTCAAACCACCCACCTCTTAGAAATACTGAATTAACTCGCTCTGGATGGCCAGATATGTGATTAGGGAGCACACTATCACCGGATATTAATTGCAGCGCTGGCGATATTATCTATCTCGTTCGTTAGAAACTCTGTTGCTCAGTGATTTTCCCATAGTGGCACAACTCGTTTGCCATGCCACTTGGTATGTCAAACATGTTCTTTTATGGCATGTGCATATGAATAGGGATATAAACGATCAAGGATGCTTGGAACGAGGAGATAAATAGGAATCCTGGTTTTATTTTCATGAGTAAAATGAAAAAGTTTAAGGAAATTATCAAAATATGGAACTGAAATGTATTTAAGGATATAAACGAAAAACTAAAAAAACCAGTGGAAGATGTTTTTCAAGCCACTCAAGTTTCTGATAAAAATCCTGAAGATATTATTCTGTTAAAAAATTTGGCCACTGCAAGAGGTATTTGTGGAACAACAAAAGTTATAATGCAACAGAAGTCTAGAGTTAGATGGTTAAAATATGGTGCATCAAACTCAATATTCTTTCATGTCGATACGAGGATAAGACAAGCACAATATGTAATGGTAGAACTGGAAAATCCTGCAGGTGAAATTGTAATTGATCAAAAAGAGATTGCAGAGGTTTTGGTTCAATATTTTAAAGAAAACTATAAATACAGAGATGTTCGTTTAGCTGAGGGTATATTCAAAGTTGTTTCAAATGTACTTAGTTAAAAGGAAAACAAGAAGCTGGAGAATATTCCTATCGATGAAGAAGTGAAAGAAGCAATATTTGATATGGATCCTGACAGTGCTCCAGGTTCAGATGGATTTGCAGGTTGGTTCTACAGAATGGCTTGGGAGATAATTGGTAAGCATTTCACAAAAACAATACAATACTGTTGGAGAAAAGGTTTTATACCTAAAGGCTTAAGTTCAAATTTCTTACTTCTATTACCAAAAATAAGTAATGCAAAAAAGGCCAATCAATTTAGACCAATTAGATTGAAGAATTTCAGCTTCAAAGTATTTACAAAAATCATTACTACAAGGATGAGAAGTATGATAGAAAAAATAGTTTGTCCTCAACAGGGTGCTTTTATAAAAGGGAGAAATATACAAGAGAGAATATTGTTGGCATTTGAGCTAGTGAATGATAAAGAGACTAAAACAAGAGGTGGAAATCTTGGTTTGAAAATAGACATCACCCAGGCATATGATTCCTTGAGTTGGGAATTTTTATTTCAGGTAATGAAAGTTTTTCTGTTAAAGTCATTAGTAGATGAGGGTGTTGCTTGAGTCTACTATAATATCTATACTGGTTAATAATGGTCATGTTGGCTACTTCCAAGTGGAAATATGTTTAACACAAGGAGATCCCCTGTCTCCTATTTTCTTTGTGATAGCTGGAGATATATTAAGCAGAACATTAAATCAAATGGTTCAAGAAAAGAAATTAATCCCAATGGTGAATAGAATACGTACAACTCCTACACATATTTTGTTTGTTAATGATATCTTTCTCTTATGCAATGGTGAAAAAAGGAACGTTAGGAGGTTAATGACCACTCTAAAGGATTACCAAGATTCATCAGTTCAAAACATAAGTTTGGAGAAAAGTAAGTGTTTTATGGGTGGTACTAATAAGGTGAGAAAGCTGCAGATAACACATGAATGTAATATACCCATCTCAGCTTTTCCAGATAAGTATATAGGGGCAATAATAACACCTGGAGCTATAAAATCTCACCATGTTTGGGGGTGTGTAGAAAAGATGTTGGATAAACTTGCTGGTTGGAAAGGAAGGTTACTCTTTTTCCAAGAAAAACTAATCCTTGCGAAATTTGTATTGTGTAGCCTTCCTGTGTACAACATGTCTGTGTATAAATGGCCAAAAAGAGTTCTTAAGGAATGTGATGATAAAATCATAAAAAACTTTCTCAGGTGATCCAGCAACAAGAAAAATGGTTACATTGAAGTGGGAATTGGTGTATTCTCAATTATAGGAAGGTAAATTGGGGTTGAGAAGACTAGAAATTATTTATAAGTCATTTCTTATGAAACTCTTCTGAAAAATGCAAAATGGTACCGATGAGTGGGCTAAATACTCCCAAGTAAAGTTTCAAAATAAAAATGGAGAGTGGATAGGATATTACAAGAAGTCATCTATTTGATCTAGAATGAATTGAGTGATTGAATATGTAAATGAGTACACCAGATGGTTAGTGGGTGATGGATCAAAAATTTATGTATGGAAAGATGTTTGGATACAAGAGAAATCTCTACAATCTCTTTATCCTGAAAGTGAGTTCATGGTACAACATCCAAATATGCTTGTTCAGATATGCTACTTGATGATGAATGGTAATACCAGATGAGTTAACTCCAATGTTCTCAAGTAATGAACTTCCAGTGGTTGATATCAATGAAGACAGAAAAGTGTCATGTGGTACTTTAACTGGAGAATTCTCAGTTGCATCAACAGTAGAATGCATCAGACAAAAACATCCCAAGTTACGTAAGCCAAAAAAATGTATGGAACAACTCCATTCATCCAAGTATCTCAAGCAATATATGGAAATTAGTTCACAATGTTTGTGCTACAGATAAGAACTTAAAAACAAAAAGTTCAATTTTGCTTCTAGATGTGCATTGTGTAAAAACTCAGAAGAATCTCTAGATCACATCTTATGGCACTGTGAAAGAGCAGAAAAATTTGGCACTAGCTTGAGAATATATTCAGTTTTTAGGATCCAACATCTTTTGAGGAAGTCCTTCAGTCAGCAAAATATCGAAGTCCTTTAGTGAAAGAAATATGGAGGAATGTTGCATTCATTACTACGAAAGAGATTTGGTTCATGAGAAACATCTGTGTTTTTGAGGGAGGAGAATTCAATGAAGGTGTTATAAAAACATAACACTAAAGCTTACTTTTGAATGTGATGTGAGAATGAATGGTTTCATGTGGAACACTGGTTATGATATGGAAATACTAAGGTACTTTGGACTGAAATACAGGAAAGCTAAAAGTGTTGGAATTTGAATGTGTCGCGTTCAAATATTTTAACATATTTTGTGTTACTTTGCTTAATTGATTTGGTCTTTTGATTTAGGTTGCATTAGTCTTAGTATTTAGGTATTTAAACATGTTTTGAATAAGTAGTTTAGTCGTGGGATATGGATCCTAAAAAGTAGATAAATATGTTAGTCGTGGGTTAGTTTAAACGTGTGCGTGTAATGCCTATTTAAGGCTTTTATCAATGAATGGAAAACTTAACCGAGTTTAGGAAATATAAGATCTTCCATATCTTCTAAGCATATCTTTATTTCCATATATATTCTTTGTTCAAAATTTACATTTGGTATCAGAGCCAGGAGATCATCGAGCAAGTTATGGAGAATAAAGGAGTTGCGCTACAAACAAACGTTCCTATATTCAAAGAAACAACAACTCAAGAGCATAAAAAAAAGCACAAAGAGAAGGTGGAGAAGGATGCTAAAGCGACAAGATTTTCCAAAGATTTCCTTTTGCAAAAAATCAAAGGAGGCTTGGGAACTTTTGAAAGAACAATTTGAAGGAACGGATAAAACGATTATGGTAAAGTTGCAAGCTCTTCGTCGTCAATTTGAAACTTTTTCTATGGGAAATTATGATTCATTTCAAGTTTTTTTTTTTTGATAATGTTATCAAGATTGTTAATTCAATGAGGGCTTATGGTGAAGTAATTTCTGATCAAAAAATCGTGGAAAAAGGTATTACGTTCTCTTCCTCACAAATACGATCATCTTGTGCTGCTATTGAAGAGTCAAACGATTTGTCAAAATATACTTTTAATGATCTTATTAGTTCTCTTCAAGAACATGAACAAAGATTAAACATGTTTGAAGATGTAGGATATGAAGATAAAGCACTTTGGGCAAAGAAAGGTGGAAACCAGTCTCTTGTTCAATTTGTAAGAGAAATAATCATTCTACTGAAGAATATTACTTCAAGGACAATAAAAAGAAGGCAGTACAGTGTTACAACTATAAGAGATTTGGTCATATTGAAAAATATTGTCGTGACAAGTCAAAGGAGGAGCATGGAAAATTCTGTGTAATAACAAAAGATGATGAGTTAGTTTTGTTGTAGAAACAAAACATGATGATGATGATGAATGATGATGATGATGATGATGGTAGAAGATTTATGATTGACACATTCAGGGAGGGTATTGGAATTTGAATGTGTCGCGTTCAAATATTTCAGCATATTTTGTGTTAGTTTGCTTAATTGATTTGGTATTTTGATTTATGTTGCATTAGTCCTAGTATTTAGGTATTTAAACGTGTTTTGAATAAGTAGTTCAGTCGTGGGTTATGGATCCTAAAAAGTAGGAAATTATGTTAGTCGTGGGTTAGTTTAAACGTGTGCATGTAATGCCTATTTAAGGCTTTTATCAATGAATGGAAAACTTAACCGAGTTTAGGAAATAAAACATCTTCCATATCTTCTGAACATATTTTTATTTCCATATATATTCGCTGTTCAAAATCTACAAAAAGTTCCAGAATAGTAGAAGTATTTTTCCAGTTACCAACAGGAAATCAAATTCTTTTGTGTTGTGATGTGGCTTCAAGAGGAAATCCAGGTGATGCAGGATATGGATTCATTAGAAGAGACAGTAAAAGAGAATATATCATTGCAGTAGTTGGGGGTTTAGGAGTTGCAACAAATTACTTTGCAAAAGTGATGGCTGTTCTAAATACAGGGGAATGGGCAGTAAAGAATGGATTTACTTCTCTAATATTCTGAACAGACTCACAGACAATGTTAAATTCATACAGAGCCAATCAGAATCCTTGGTATGCTATCACCAGATAGAAGAAGATATGTGAAAAAACAGTAAATTGGGAATTTGTTCACAACTACAAAGAAGTAAACCTCTCTGTAGATAAACTAGCCAAGAAAGGAGTGAATTTACAAAGAGGGCATAGTCTTGTTTTAGATATCAGACCAGATTTCTTGGAGAGTCTTGAAAATGTTGGGTAATCTTACTCCAGATTCTGTTAAAACTGTACATAGGATAGGTGCCTAAAATATAAAGGAAATTTTTTGATTTTATTTTCTGGTTTCCCCCTAGGGTTTTTGTATGCTTTTAGCATTTTTTTATTATCAATAAAATATATTCTTATCGAGCGAAAAAAAAGAGGAAATGGTGGTGGGTCGTGAATGAAGTGATGCTAGACTAGTGGCGGTATGTACGGGGTAGTGATGGATGAAGCAGGTGGCGCTATGAAGGTGGTTATGATGAGGAGCAAGGTTTTTAAAGCATGAAGCGAAGTGTGACTCGTTTTTCATTTTTAAGAAGCGAAGCATATGTTGAATCGTGAAGCGTCGTTTCATGATTGATGTTTGAAGCATCTATAAATAACATTAGTTGTTCCTAGCTAAGTGTGAGATGTAAATTTAAGAAGATAATATTTATATAAACTAATTATAATTCCAGTTAATATCAAAATAGTAGCCGTGGGTCAGTGGTTTAGACGACTATACGGAAGTTCGTATTTTTGAAGATGTTAAATTTTTATTTCAAAGTTTGTATTTTTAAAATTTTGAAGATATTTGATTGGAATGAATCTTTATTGATTTTTTAAATTTCACGGGGATAAAATGAGAAAAATAAATTTGTTATAAATGTAGAGTTATTAGACAGGGATAAAACAAAAACAAACACAAATTCTAAGAGACATTACGTAGTAGTTTTTACATAAAGATAGAGGTAAACCTCTCTGTATTTAGGTAAACCTCTATATTCTCAAACGGGATAAATGTGTTTGCATTATACCAACAACACATTATCTTGAATGATTTATAGATCTGTTGTTCGTTACATAAAAACACCATTAGAAACAGGAAAAAGACGCACAATGTATTACTTCCAACACAAAGATCAAATTAATTTCCAACTAATGCACATATTTCTCAAGCTAGCTTGTGATACCCAGTTGCAGCGACGAAAACGCCATCCAAAGAGAAGGCTAAATCAAGTCTTTCAAGCCAGGTGTTGACAAGCTAAAGATAAGACTCTCCAGCTGGAAAATTTCCCCCTTAATCCTGCTGGGAGGGAAGTTCTCATCAAATCTGTCACTTCTACAACTAGTATTTATCAGATGAACTGCTTCAGGTTTCCAAAACTAACCTTCCAGGACCTCAACAAACTTCATAGGGATTTCTTCTGGGGAAAAACTCTGGAAAACCCCAAAGGTTATTACCCAAAAGCCTGGACTGCAGTCTGCAAACCCAAAGAAATGGGAGGTTTAGGCTTCATGAATATGAAACTCTTCAATAGCTCTATGAGCAGGATAAGGACTCTCCCTGGTACCAACTAATGGATGCAAAATATCTAAATGGTAGAAATGTGCTTAATATGGATCTCAAACCAAAAGATGGAGACTCCTGGATATGGAAAGGCATTTTGGAAGGCATCAGCAACATCCAACAACATTGTGCTTGGAGAATTGGTAATGGGAGGAAGATCAAAATTTGGGAAGATATCAGGATCCCAAGTATCCCTACAAGACTCAGCAAACCTTATCACTGCCCACATTTCATTGAGACAGTTGAAAATCTTCTTCTACCTAATGGAAACTGGGATAATACTCTGGTACAAAACTACTTCAATCCCATTATTAATTGCTCAGGCCATTCTAGCTCTAGATACTCACTTAGGGGAGGAACACAAGATCTAGTGGAACCTAAATGACTCTGGAAAGTTTTCTGTCAAATCCCTCTACAACGCCAAGATGGATAATCTATACAGAAATGATACTATAACAAGAAATTAGGGAGCAATCTGGAGTATGGACATTGCTCCAGTTATTAAGATTTTTATTTGGAAATGTGCTCATGAAATCCTACCCACTAATGCTAAAACAGCTAGTATTCTGCACTACATCGATCCTTCATGCCAAATATGCAAAAGTGGGGAGGAAACTATGACACACATGTTCCTAAACTGTCCTGCTGCCACAGCTGTATGGCATGAAATCATTGGCCCCTCTCATGATCAGTTTGATAACACAACAAACTTCATGGATTGGTTAAACTCCTGGTATCTGCCTGGGGCAGCCAGTAAAAACAACAATACTTATGCTACTACATGCTGGTTCATCCGGAAGGCTAGAAGTGGCCTGGTTTTCAGTCACATCCAGCCAAATGCAGACAAACCTCCACCTGCATCAAGAAGCACTTATGTGATCATAACAGAATTCACCACTTACCGGCCCATATTATGAATACTCTCTCTAAATACTGGAGAGCTTGAAACAACAATGGAAAACAACATTGCTCCTTACTCTTTGAACCAGTATCCTAGAGTGGACTATGGCTTAATCATAAAGATATGCACGCTCCAAGACCCTGAAAGCTTGATATATTTCTCTGCTCTAACTATTATGGATTTTGCAGGAAACCCCATTGGTACCAGAGGACATCCAGGCCACTCTGGAGATTGGGGAGCAACAGGAGGAGCAGATTTAGCTTTTCAATGGGCTAAGTAAATGCATCATACCAATATAGAAATACAGGCTGAATCCATGGAAATCCTGGTCCGATTTAAGTTATCATATCACAAAGCTGTCAAGGGAAGATTTCATCTGAGTTATCATGAAACTTTAAACACTGAAGAAGAAGACAATGTCACCAGAATAAATCCAGTTACTTTTATTTTAATTAGTCTCAAAATTATCCATAGACTTCAAAATTTGGATACTCTTAACAGAACTAGTGGCAGAAGTAATGCCGACAATTTGTACTGGCCTTAGGCTCTTTTGGCCTAAGTTTTTCTATAAAAAAGAAAAGAAGAAGAGAAGGCTAAATAGCAAGAGTTCTCAGTGGTCATAGTCTAGCACCTTCACTTGCCCCCTGCTGTCTTTATTGCGTACAATACTGATGAAATCATCCACAAAGCGAATCATGTGGTCATAGTCTAGCACCTTATTATATAGTGATTTATAACCGTCCTCAGCCTGCTGCAGTAGTTCTTGATGCAAAGCCTTAAGGCGCTGTTCATCAGGTTCTTCCCTCGGTATCTTGCCCTTGTTCTGAGCTATTATTGTGCCGAGTGGTTCGAAGCCTTTGGAATGCTGGCATATCAACAACGTGAGGATGCTTATTAATAAGTTCTAAGATCCCCTCAGAATAAGATTTTGCAGCGTCATCAATTTTTTGTTTGATAGGTTGGTATTTAAGTTGCGGAGCATCATGTAATACCTTCATAGCATCATCAACTGCAATTATTTTATCATGCACTTCCATTTTTATTGGCAGTTGGCAAATAAACTGGAAGAAACTGTTTCGCATATCCTCAACTTTGTCCAGTGCAAAAATCTCTCGCAGATGATCCTTCATTTGATTAGCTTCACTTGCCCACTGAGACACGGGAATAGGAGTTGCTGTTGGAGGCAAGATCCATCTCATCCAGTCCTTGTGCCTCCTTATCATATCACCCTTGGTCTCTACGGTTGTTGATCCTCTCACTGCATCCAACATAAATTCATTACAATCTGGAATTCCTTTCAGTAATTCCTTAACCGGGTGGAAGCCTGCTATTAAAGAAACAGGAACCCAGCCTTGTTCATCCATGTGCCGCCGCAAGTAAATATTTTTCCATAGACTGTCAGGGCTGAAGTAGTATTCTATCTGTTTTGCTGTTGTCAAGTACAAATTATGGTCTCGGAGTGGAGCAGCAGGAGGAAGACTCATCTGTTGATGCTGCTGCTGAGCTTCTCTACTATTAAAACTGCAATGAGAATTCCAGTCTCGCCTGCCCCTATTATGACTTTGATTTTGACGGTAAGAACCATGGGCGGCGGCTGAAGCATTATTACTCAAACCAAAACCATTAGAAGTAGATGATGTTGTTGTGGTGGTGGCGCTGATCACCATGTTTCAAAACCCTAAAAATAGCCAATCTATCTTATTTTCTCGATCTCTCTTTTCAGAGGTAGATTTTGAGGGGTATTTAAAAAAGTTTCCCTTTAAATAGAAAATTATGGAGAAGATTTAAATAAAAAAGTAAGACCAGAACTGCTAATAATATACGCCACTTGCACCAACTTCAAGTTTCACTACATTTACAGCCAATTTCAACACCAGGTCCTCTGTGGGTTTGAAGTATACCTTATAACAATCTGATATGAAATCATTCATACAAACATTAGGATGTCCTCTTCCGCTTAAGGGTCTTCACCTGTTTCAGTAGATGAGAAACTACTTCCTTCAGCGACGCCTTTCTCCCCTCCCTGAAGTTCCAAAGTTCTGAAACAACAAACCTCCCGCTTGCATTGTACTCATTCATCTCCATGATGGCAGTTGTGACAGCCCTGTATACTTCCTCACCGAACTCGTTTCTAAGGCCTCTCAGCTTCTCATCGTCTTCATTTATTGTCTCCTGCAAATCAAGGACCGTATGCAGGCATAAAATATACTAGTATATTTGTTCTTATTATAAAAAACAAACAGAGTTAAAGCCACTGATTATCTAAAATATGGAAATCAAAACTGATTTTCCAAGGATTGACAACATTTGGACTAATTTTTTACATTGGTATTTGAAATGTAGATGAAGTTGTATTAATCAAATCAGTCCAGACTCTCTTTGGGTTCCCTGAAGTCTGCAGTTGTCTTAACCGTATACTACCCCCTTTAGTCAGGGTAACTCCAAGGAATCAGTGACGATAATAAGTGACTATTTCATTCTATATGATATGAACATGTACCGTTCCTCCAACCAATATTACACTCTATTAACAAAACCAATGAAACGGTACACAATTTAGAAATAAGAAACAAAACCGCTCAGATGAGAAATGAACCAATGGACCTTTGATAAAACTACAAAAGCAAGCTTTCTGCCCTCCCAAACATAACCAAGGGCAATACAAATTCTTAGGATAAAAGGAAAAGAAGTTTGACTATAAATTTCATAAATTCATGCATAAAGCAAGTGCAAACAGAAGTATAGATTGGAGAAAGATACCCGATGGTTGTTCCCAACTTCAATGATTTTAAAAAGATGCCAATGTGGGTCTCTGAGACATGCTTCCCAGGAGGTGCAGATCTCTACGGCTTTCACATATGCTTCGTCACTACAATATTTCCTTTTGCATATATCATAAAATGGTTTCATTTCAAGCTCTCCCATTCTCTTAACCCCAATAGGAGCACGACTAGACATTTCTCTTAGTTCCAACAAGCCAATGAGATGTTTGTTTATCCACCACAAGAATATTAGTTCATCTACAAGTCTAGCTACATCAAGGAAACTATGAAGAACCTACCATCCAAAGACTCTTACAGTATAACAGTTCAGTGGCTCACATGTCAGTTATATTGGGTGGCTCCAATTGCCACCCTCCTATTGAGCCTCTTAATAAATACAAGATTAACAAATGAAAACTGTCAATACCTATATATATATATATATAGAGAGAGAGAGAGAGACAGAGAGCTCACCCTGGTCAGTTCATTACGAGCTTCCTGCAGCTCATCATTGCTTTTCCGCTCCTTGGCAATAAGAATTTGGTTCAGATCTTCAAGATATTCATGTTGTCTTTCCTTTTTTTCCAATTTCTCACTCACCTCTTTTTCCTCAAATTCTAATTCCAGTTTATCTCTGGCCATATCTTTTTCTAGTTCAGTTTTTCCTTGGGAAGATCCTCTTCTATTCTCTGGTATAAACTACATGATATCCAAGATTGTCAGGGTTTGTGTATCAAGTAATTCCTAATTATCAAATCTATCACTAAATCACAGCAGTTAGTTCAAAGTTTAACCTTTTTCTCTGCAGCAACCCGCACTGCCATCTCGAGTACCTCCCTCTGTTCCCATGAGAAAACCATTTCAAGATTACTATTTTTCATTGCAAACTGAATACTCAAAACAATCATTGCAAACTGAATACCCAAAAAAAAAAAAAAAAATGTATATGAAAAACTGTTTACTGGCTCTCATAGATAGTATCAAAATTCTATATATGAATCCTATTACGTCTCTCTTTCAATAGTGGAGACTTACTTGAGTGCTTTATAACATGTGAAAAAGTACGATCCTCCATCATGCTACTACAATAACTCGGTTTTTGGTTTTTTTACTAGCTTCAATCCTTCAGCAATGTCTACAAACTTATCTATTGGGCTAGATATCATACAACTAATTTGAAATGGATCATCATGGCAAATTACCTCTTTCCTCTGCGATTCCATTTCCGACTTAAGTTCTTCATGCTCCCTATTGATCCTTTCCAAATGATACTTATGCTCCTGTTGCATCTTGTTTATTTCTAATGGACATGTATACAAATAGCAAATTAAATATCACAACTATTAAAGCATTAAACTATCAAAACAATATGTTTTCATTTTACTCGGCTTTTAAGGGAAAAAGGAGGGGAAAATGAAAAAATAAATCACCATTCCAACAGGAGCTAGTAAGATCCGGCTATAGAATTGATGGAAGTTTTTACAGCTTCAGTATATACGAATTCAGAAAACTCAAAACCAGCACATTATTTTGTGGTTCATTTGTCGCAAACTTAAAACTGAAGTATATCTTAAGTTTTTTTGAATTCAATCCAAATCTAATTCTAGAAAATTTTAATCCCATGACAAAATAGAGTACCTTCATTATAATGTTTACGTAGCTCATCATTCTGATAAATCAAGTTCTTATTCTCGTACTCCATTTCTTTCATTTTCGTTTCCAGACTCTTGATTTCTTTATCATTTTCAAATCTTTTCTTAAGGGTCCTCCACTGTTCCAGTGTGAATGAAGCAACTTCCTTCAATATCTCCATTCCACCATTCCTAAAGTTCCTCCATTCAGGAACACTAAACCTTCCGCTCAGACTGTAGTCATTCATCTCCGACAGAACAGTTATGATGGCCTCGTACACCTCCTCACCCAAGTCATCCGTAAGGCTTTTCAGCCTCTCATCTTCATCTATAACCTCCTGCTACAGCAAATCACCATTTTAGCCATTTTTTAAAATAAATATCATTGTAATCAAGACCGATTTTATGAACTCTATCAAAACATTAGGCATTGTTTTCAACTGATTTTGCACATGTCATTTCTGTTAAGCTAGCATCACTCCACCACGGAAACCTATCTTCAGGAAGAAAATGGATAATTTTTTTTATCCATTTTACCTGCAAAAGGCCCCCACATTCCATACTTCACAACTTTACCTCCAACCCAAAAGTACATAGAATCTGGATCGTCACCTGCAAAAGGCTCAACCATTCTTCGAAGCAAAGAGTTGATAATTGCACCACTTAATTTGGTCGGCTCCATATTAAGTAAATGCCCAATTGACGTCTTCTTGAAAATTTTCAAATATTCATCGTTTAAGCCTCCTTTAATTTGCTGTATCATCTTTAGGTGCGACGTAGAATTCACACGGGATAGTGAAAAATCTCCTTGAGGATAAATGTACTTACTATACCATGCAAATCACAAACAAAAAAACAGAACAGCACATATTATTAAGAACCATTGTTAAAAATTCAAAGATTGTTATGAAAACTAGATGGCTGATAACATTGTAATCTTTGCGACGCAGTAGTTACAGCGATGACATGTTTCCCTCAGACGCATTTTATCAAACAATTTGTGCACATACATGATTTTTGATTTACAATCCACAAACAAAACAGAAGAAAACCCAACCATACATCATCCCATAGAAAATTTATACACTAAAAATGTAGTAATTAGACTTCATTTACTCACCGGTTTCTTTCAGAACCACATTTTTCTTGCGTGATGCTCATATTTGCCGAACCCTGAATAATGTTGGTTTAAGCAATTTGTTTTAAATTTCTGGAAAAACCGGTTCAAACAATGTTTCTGTGAGTTTATCTCTTTCTCTCTGTATCTTTAGTTGGTTCAAACATTCAACATCAATAACTCTTATAAGAGACATCTCTGATCACTTCTTTGTTAGTACTGTACAATTTTCTTCTTATGGAAATTTAATTACCGTTGAAGAAAGCTATCTTTTATTCTCATTTTGAAATCTTCGAAAGTACCATTTCAGCCCTTGTTGTTATTTTGTCCCAGTCCTACTTATTTAAGGGTGTGTTTGTTTTCACAATTCTATCGACTATCTCATAGAGTTGATGGTTCTAGACTCGTAGTTGTTACTTGAGTCTTGAGCCAGTAGGCCCAGTACCACATGTAGAGATGTAGAGGTAACTTTAGGGAATCAAGCCGATACGCAGCAGGGATGTGCTTAAAATGGTCACATGTCCGCATCTAATTTGCATTCGATACTTGGGCGCAGGTGTCTCTGCAACAGACACGTCGGTGACATCACATAATATGTCACACACTATTTTAATACGTAGTCTTACTTATCTAGTGGAAATGTTTGAATTTTTTGTATATGTATTATTTCATTAGTATATATTTTTATTTGTACAAAATTTGTTATTTATCGACAATTTATTAGTGTTGTTGAGAAATTACATTCATAATATATATAGTTTAGTGGGAATTATCACTAATTTCATCATGTGTCTGCGTCCTAGTTTTTTGAGAATTTGATCATGTCCTCATCCGCGTCACTTGTCCGCGTCAGTGCTACCCTTACCGGAGGTAATTAATACTCCTTGAGTTCCCTCGTGCTTATGATGGTTTCTATAACAATCTAGGGTCGCACATGGTATGGTTTTGGCCTTTACCAGAATCGAAGCCATGAGGAACAATGTCTAGACCCTTAAAGAAGATTGGATATAGAATTTTTCTCTTTCTCTTCCACAACCAATATGTACAGACTAAAGGTGCTTGTACCTGATTGTGTAAAATAGTTCTTGGGCGATCACAGAAATCAATATCCAAGATCAATTTCGTCGTATCCGAATTAAGAGGATCTGAATTCTAACAAGTGTGAAACTTGCAATCTATCTTTTAAAATACGAATTTTAACAAGAATAAGTCTTGATTTTAATCTCAAATAATATTGACTGAAACTATATATTGATTCACATACTCAATGCGTTATTCATATTATAAAGATAAACAACATAATGCGAAAAAGGAAAAAAAAAACATAAAGCACCAGAAATTTTGTTAACGAGGAAAACTGCACCTACAAAAAAAAACTGGGACCTCGTCCAGCTTGAACACCAAACTGCATTAAACCGCTACAGACAATAGCCTACTATTATACTTCAGACTGGAATGTAGTTGAGATCGAATTAACCCTCCAACCAATTCAGCTGCAGTCATGTTCCTTACTGAAAAGAAGAGGGTATCAAGTACACCGCCAACTTTTTCGTTCGGCAACCTGTATGTACAAAACCTAATATAATTGCAAGTAGATTTAAATTAAAGATCCTTGAACATTAATATGTATATGGAGTTTTATCTTATCTCTTCCACAATCAATATGTCTAGACTAAGAAGTTCGTGAACTTGACTGTCTAGAAGTGTTCTTGGACGATCTCACAAATCAATATCCAATATCACAATTAATAAGGACTTAACTAACCTAGATTGATTATGTACTACTTGTGTTATTCCTATTATAAAGATAAAACAATATAATGCAGAAAAGGAAAAACATAGACACCGGAAGTTTTGTTAACGGGGAAAAATGCTCCTGCTAAAAAACGCTGGGACCTCGTCCATCTTTGAACACCAAACTGCATTCAGAAGCCACAGACACTAGCCTATTATCGGACTTCGTACTGAAATGTAGTTTAGACTGAATTAAACCTCCAAGCAATTCAGCTTCATTCGTGCTCCATATGTCCCTCGAACCTCGCAAGGCTTTACGCAATTGATTCTCTTAGATGGCATCCTTTACAGCCTAAGACTTACTTCAACCTAAGTGATGAAGACTTTTGATACCAATCTTCCTTTAACATATATGTTATTTGATTTCCCTGTTGATCTTTAGATTTAGGTTTGGAAATATGTTTGCAATAGACAAGTCTAGCAAAACCTCACGAATCTTGAACACTTATACTCAGTTAGCTGAGAATCCCGTATTACTAACTACCTCTCAAGAACAATCTAAAGGTATCAATGAAAAGAAGTTTTAGATATCTATCTTGAGGAATCACAAAGTCTGAGACGACGAGAACTTTGCGATTTTTATCTATCTCATTCCTGATCTAGATAACAAGAACCTTGAAGATCAATAAGAACAAGATCAGGACACACGAACTATCAGGTAAAAAATAATTAGACCTGGCTTCGTGGATCCCTAAGTGAAGTCTTTAAGTCGTGACCTAATTATATTTCTTAGATTCTCAGCTTGTGTAACAACATCATCATATATTAAAAAAATATTAAACCTAGGTTAATTGAGGACGACTCTAGCAAGCAATTAGAATACAGAAGTGTCAGGGATTAAGAAGTCATGTTGCATGAGTCTTTCTATTTATAGATTTTCAAGGATGTAGGTAGATTTGAATTCAAGCTATGGTAATTATAGATTCAAGAATACACTTTCTGAGTTTATATGAAATTCTTATTAGAAATTCATGTAAGTATGTGAGAAGTTCTCCTTGAAATTACACACAAGAATATGCACTATAATCAAGGGATCTGGAACCATGTACAATGGTAGTTCCTGGAAAATATGTCTTACAACTTACGAGCATAAATCGTTTTCATTAACACTCAATACTTAGACCATGATTTACAAACGCAGAGTAATTGAGGGAACAAAATCTTCTTAGAAAGTGTTTATGAGAGTTGAAAAAGCGGGGGTCTAACAACCACACCCAACATTTCGTTTCGGCATTCTGTATGGACTAACTCCAATATACTTCCAAGATAATCAACTAGACAGTCAGACTCAATCAAAGAAAATACATCCAAGAGTTATATCTCTGTTTCTCAATGTAATCAGCAAATCAAACAGATAGAAATCCGCGAGCCTGGTTATTATGAGAAACAACTTGAACGGTACCAAAGACCAATGTTCAAGTGCCAATAAAATTACATCAACAACCAAACTTTGGATTATCTAATTGATTGAACTACGCACAACCTGTGATATTTCAATTATATAAAAATAATGCGGAAAAGAAATAACACAGACACCCGAAATTTTGTTCACAAGGAAATCGTAAATGCAGAAAAACCCCGGGACCTAGTCCAGATTTGAACCCCACACTGTATTAAGCCGCTACAGACTCTAGCCTACTACAAGTTAACTTCGGACTGGAATGTAGTTGATCCCTAACCAATCTCACACTGATTAAGGTAAAGTTGCATTCCTTACGCCTCTGAATCCCAGCAGGACTCTACGCACTTGATTCCCTTAGCTGATCTCACCCACAACTAAGAGTTGCTACGACCCAAAGTCGAAGACTTGATAAACAAATCTGTCTCACACAGAAAAGTCTATTGAATAGATAAATCTGTCTCCCACAGAAATACCTACGAGTTTTTGTTCCGTCTTTTGATAAATCATGGTGAACAGGAACCAATTGATATAACAGACTTATATTCCCGGAGAACAACCTAGTAATATCAATCACCTCACAATAATCTTAATCGTATGGTAGCGAAACAAGATATTATGGAATCACAAACGATGAGACGAAGATGTTTGTAACTACTTTTTATCTTACCTATCGGAGATTGAATCTCGAGCAAATCTTAGAGAATATAGTACTCAATACGATTAAAAAGCGGGGGTCTAACAACCACACCCAATATTTCGTTTTGGCAATCTGTATGAACAAACTCCAATATACTTTCAAGAGAATCAACTTGACAGTCAGACTCAATCTTTAGAAAAGTATATCAAAGAGTTATATCTATTTTTCTCAATTCAATCTGCAATCAAACAAATAGGAATTTGCGAGCCCGATTGAATAAGAGAAATAACTTGGACGGTATCACAAACTAATATCCAGTGTCAATCAATTCAATCAACAACCCAAAGGACGGATTCAAGAACTGATTGATCTTAACGCATAACCTGTGATATTTCAATTATATAAACAAATATAATGCGGAAAAGAAATAACACAGACACCAAAAATTTTGTTAACGAGAAAATCACAAATGCAGAAAAACCCCGGGACCTAGTCCATCTTTGAACACCACACTGTATTAAGCCGTTACATACACTAGCCTACTACCAATGAACTTCGGACTGGAATGTAGTTGAGCCCTAACTAATCTCACACTGATCAAGGTACAGTTGCATTCCTTACGTCTCTGAAGCCCAGCAGGATTCTACACACTTGATTCCCTTAGCTGATCTCACCCACAACTAAGAGTTGCTACGACCCAAAGTCGAAAACTTGATAAACCAATCTGTCTCACACAGAAAAGTCTACTGATATAGATAAATCTGTCTCCCACAGAAATACCTTTGAGTTTTGTTCCGTATTATGATAAATCAAGGTGCACAGGAACCAATTGATAAACCGGACTTATATTCCCGAAGAAAAACTAAGTATTATCAATCACCTCAAAATAATCTTAATTGTATGGAAGCGAAACAAGATATTGTGGAATCACAAACAATGAGACGAAGATGTTTGTGACTTCTTTTAATCTTACCTATCGGAGATAAATATCAAGCAAATCTTAGAAAAGATAATACTCAATCACAATAGTATAAGTAAGATCAGAACACGCAACTACAGAGAAAATAGTTGGGTCAGGCTTCACAATCCTAATGAAGTCTTTAAGTCGTTAACCTACAGGGTTTTTGAACAAAACCTAAGGTTAAAGGAGAATCGACTCTAGTCGACATTAATATCACACAGGAGGTGTGGGGATTAGATTTCACAGTTGCTAGAGTTCTCCCTTATATAGTCTTCAAATCAGGGTTTGATAGCTTTGGAACAAAGCAATCAATATTCACCGTTAGATGAAACCTGATCTAAGAGCCAAGCTAAGTTTGCTTGAAACCAAAGCAATATCTCTCCACCGTTAGATGGTCTTAGATTGTTACACACAAATGAAATGTACCTTCATTTAGATATGGATAACCGTACCTAAACGTGCACACTAGGTTGTCTCAACAACAGTTAACCGAAGTTAGCCATATGAACACTTTCATATCAAGCTTATTC
>JAJJMB010014022.1:406623-628201 GCA_023531105.1 Papaver atlanticum | reverse complement strand
TGGAATCACAAACGATGAGACGAAGATGTTTGTGACTTCTTAAAATCTTACCTATCGGAGATAAATCTCAAGCAAATCTTAGAAAAGATAATACTCAATCACGATAGTATAAGTAAGATCAGAACACGCAACTACAAAGAAAATAGTTGGGTCTTGCTTCACAATCCCAATGAAGTCTTTAAGTCGTTAACCTACAGGGTTTTGGAATAAACCTAAGGTTAAAGGAGAATCGACTCTAGTCGCAACTAGTATCACACAGGAGGTGTGGGAATAAGATTTCCCAGTTGCTAGAGTTCTCCCTTATATAGTCTTCAAATCAGGGTTTGATAGCTTTGGAACAAAGCAATCAATATTCACCGTTAGATGAAACCTGATCTAAGATCCAAGCTAAGTTTGCTTGAAACAAAAGCAATATCTCTCCACCGTTAGATGGTCTTAGATTGTTACACACAAATGAAATGTACCTTCATTTAGATATGGATAACCGTACCTAAACGTGCACACTAGGTTGTCTCAACAATAGTTAACCGAAGTTAGCCATATGAACACTTTCATATCAAGCTTATTCATCTTAACCACAACTAGTTCAAATGACTCAAATGAAAATAGTTATAGAGTTGTTCAATTGTTTATATTCTCATAGAAGTATACAAGACACAATTGAAGCAAAATCGGTTTGATTCACTTGAATCAATTCATAAACATTATCGCCATGGTTTGCAAAAGATTGCATTCCTTATTATATATAAATGTATTAGTTCATGGCACAACCGATTCTAGAACATAACCCACTCAAGTATGCAAACGGGTACGCATACTTAAGTAGCCGACTTGGACTGTGTCTGAAAGTACGCGAACGGGTACACATACTATCACACATCCAAAACATCATTTGAATTCAGTACGCATACGAAGGCTCCCGGACTTTTCCTGACCTCGCCAGTACGCATACGGGTATGCATACTATACCGGTCTTTGATCAACATATATGCAAGTACGCATACTATGTCTATAATCCAATAATGGTTAAGTGTTCTAAACTCTATTTCAAACATTGAAACATTCTTAGAGGATGACAATATTTGTTTTCACAAACTGTTAGCATCAAAGTTATTTTCAAGTGATTGACATAATTAATACGAAACATTCCGAGTTTACATCAAAGTAGATGTTACAAGGCGATTGTCATATGATCATCTTTTGACTTTCGTCAAGAGTATAAGATGAACTTGGTTAAAGCGAAAGCTTACCAGCACATATTTCGAGAAGTGTGTAAGCGAGTTAAACTCAGCTCGAAATATCAAATGTCTATAATCGAATACTATATTGCTATACGACTTTTGTCTCAATATAGGAGATAGAGTAGAAATAGACTTTCCGAGTGATAGATGAGTTTCATTCTCCACATACCTTTTGTTGATGAAGTTCCACAAGCTCTCCTTAGTAGTTCTTCATCTTCAATTGATGAACACCGTGAAGTCTAAAGCTCAACTACACAATCTATCTTAGTCTGAGACATAGCTATAAGTAGACTAGAAATCAAGACTTATTGTTTTGATCACTAAACTTGACAAACAAGCTTGAGATAGCAACGCTTGCGAGTTTGACCGAGCAGTGCTCTAACACAAAGTAAAATCAGAACACACAACTACAGAGAAAATAGTTTGGTCTGGCTTCAGAACCCCAATGAAGTCTTTAAGTCGTTAACCTATAATGGTTTTAGAAAAACCTAGGTTAAAGGAGAATCGACTCTAGTCACAACTAGTATCATAAAGAGGTATGGGGATTAAGTTTCCCAGTTGCTAGAGTTCTCTCTTATATAGTCTTCAAATCAGGGTTTGCAATCAATGCTACCTTGGTAACAAAGCATTCAATGTTCACCGTTAGATGAAAACCTGATTAGATTCAAGCTAATATCTTTCAACCGTTAGATCGAACTTAGCTTGTTACACACAAATGAAATGTGACTTCATTTAGATATGGGTAACTTTACCTAAACGTGTACACTTAGTTGGCTCAACAATTGTTAACCAAAGTTAGCCATATGAACACTTTCATATCAACCTTGTTCATCTCAATAAAAACTAGTTCAAATGACTCAAATGAAACTAGTTATAGAGTTGTTCAATTGTTTATATTCTCATAGAAGTATACAAGACACAATTGAAGCAAAATAGATTTTGATTCACTCGAATCAATTCATGAACATTATATCCATGGTTTGCAAAAGATTACATTCCTTATTATATATTGTTCATGAACAAACCGATTTTAGAACTTAACCCACTCAAGTATGCAAACGGGTACGCATACCTAAGTAGTCGGATTTGGTCTGGGTTCGCCAGTATGCGAACGGGTACGCATTCTGTTGTACATGACCAAACTCAGTTGAATTCCCGAACTTGAACTGTTAATCCGGTATGCATACGGGTATGCATACTAAGTTCCCGGACTTCAACTATCAAACCAGTACGCATACGGGTATGCATACTATGGTTCCCGAACTTGGAATAACTTGCAACAGTTAGCATACAGGTACGCATACTGTACTATATCCAATCAATGGTTAATTGTTCTAAACTCCATTTCAGTCATTGAAACATTCTTGGAAGACGGGAATAGCTATCTCACACAAACTATTAGCTTCAAAGCAATTTTTAAGTGATTAATAGATCAATACGAAATATTCCGAGTCTACATCAAATGACTGTCTCACACAAATCATGTAAGATGTTACCAGGCGATTTTCACATGGTCATATTTTGACTTTCGTCAAGAATAAAAGACGAACTTGGTTAAAGCGAAAGCTTACCAACATATATTTCGAGAAACATGTAAGCGAGTTAAACTCAACTCGAAATATCAAATGTGTATAATATAAAGTCTATATAGCTATACGACTTTTGTCTCAGTATGAGATAAAATAGAAGTGGACTTCTGAGTGATAGATGAGTTCAAGTCTCAACATACCTTTTTTTTGATGAAGTTCCACAAGATCCCCTTAGTAGTTCTTCGTCTTCATTCGATGAACGCCGTGAAGTCTAAAGATCAACTACACCTTCTATCCTAATCCGAGATATAGCTATAAGTAGACTAGAAATCAAGACTTATAGTTTTGGCAACTAAACTTGACAAACAAGCTTGAGATATCAACGCTTGCGAGTTCGACCGAGCACTGCTCTAACAAGAGTTGTATCAATTCCAAACGTATTTGTTAAAATAGTTTATGAGCATCTACATAGTTCGATACTGGGTAGGTATGTGTAAGGGTACTCATACCTATAGAAAAGTCCGTGAACTCAGGATGTTGGGGTATGCATACCGAGTATGTGTACCCTTGGCCATTCACGAACTCATATCCCAAGGGTACGCGTACTGGGTATGCGTAAATCCTTTTCATTCACAAACTCAGAACCTTAGGTAAGTGTATTGGGTATGCGTACTTACCCTATTCCGGAAGAAGATCACTAGGGTATGCGTACTCTGTGTGTGTAAGTACCCTGGGTCCTATATTTTAGTAAATTATGAAAACTGTCTTTAAACAATTTTAAATATTCTCATATATAATATATATCATTGCTTTAGCAATTTCCTAATGATCCTTGAAACAAAAATAGTTCAAGGACAATAAATTTTCCTTAACCAAGATTGTCAAGTATCTAAAGCATCCATTGCTTGAAACATATTTCCATAGATTTATCAAGACAATATTGACTCGAAATTTCTTCTTTGCAGTATTAAATCTACTAAAATCATACGACATAGTATCATAAGATATATTGATAAATGTCACGAGTAAACAGGATAGTTCGGTCTTCACATACCTCTTTGTCGATGAAGTTCTTCAAATATCTTTGTTTGATCTTTAGTCTTCAATCTTCGATAATTATTCAGTGATGTCTGATAATGAACTACCATACTATAACCGTAGTCCAATACTTGACTTTACTACTTTAGTAGATTAAGAATCAAGATATAGTTTTATGCATCCAACATTGACAACAAGCTTGAGATAGAAAAACTTGCGAGTTCGACCGAGTAACGCTCTAACAATCTCCCCCTTTGTCAATTTTAGTGACAAAACCAATAACATGTATTCAATAAAATAAACCTTTTATCTCAAAATCCATCATGGTTGATTTCCTTGAATCTTTAACATCGTCTTGAATTTTTCGTTCTTCAAGTTCTTATATGGTTCTGCATATGATTATTTCAGCACCTTTGTTGTTGAAGATCCGTAGCGATAAAAACTTATGACAATAATCATTTAGAGAATGGTTGTTACGTTGGTGCATAGGTAATCCACAAAGTTATATTGTACCAAAACTTTGAAGCAATACTATGGTGATATGTTTTCCCCCTTAGTGTTTACTTACCTCTTTTGCATAATAGGTAAAACCTATAACTTTTAATCCACCCCCCTTACATATTACTCCAAAAACCCATATGTTATAGTAAAATACTACTAAATGATCCCCCCCCCCTTTTTTGTCAAAAAAATTGGTAAAGGCGAAAAACAAAGGATCGTAATGAAATACACAAAAAAGTTATCAAGACTAGAGATAATATACCAGCTTTTTATTTGGATGATTTCACCAAGTAAACTTAGTGTCCTCGATAAATGTACATTCATATCCTACAAACCCACAACCACACACCCCACAAAGATATATCAATTAAGCAGAAGTTCAGATTGAACTCTCCCCCACTAGATGTCACTCCCGAAAGAACGACATGAGAGAACTTTCTCTAACTACAAGAGAAGGATTTTATTTGACATTAAAAAATTTGCAAGTAAATTTGTATCCCAAATATTTTCTCTCTTCTTGCCAGTTACAAGCAAATAAGTTAAAACCAACGATCTTAATGTTAGAGGCACTAAGATACATTACTTTCATGAGAAAAATAATCATCGGTAAAAACTATTATCTAGGATAGTTACGAACAAAGAGCATAATTTTAGCGATAAGAGTCGACATAAAGATTATGTATTTTCTAGACATATACGGACATAAGGATTAAAGTTCTCGATCTTATTCCCTGCCAGTTAAGGTTTCGGGGAAAAAAGGCGACAACTAAGAAGATCTTATGGAGTGCCTGCAATATATTCACAAATTATAATCGTGGGAAGGTCAATATATTGCAATTTTCAAAATAGTTTACTCCTCTTTAGTGAACAGCAAAAAGTGTTAGGAGCTTAAAGTAGAACATGTGAGATGTCCATTTTAATCACCAAAAATATGATAGCAAAGAACAAATCTCACAAAATAAGCAATACACATAATAATCGATAAGATTGGGTATTGCAATCATCTCCAAAATAAAATTTAACTAATTAACTTTAATGATTACAAGATGATAGTATTTCGAATAGCTAATGTAAAACACATTAATAGGCTACTCCAAAAGCTAGTGTTCCGCCATAAAACGGTAATAATAAAATTCCCACAAGGAGTTAACTAAAAATAAAAGAAGAAGTAGGTAAAGGAGCTAAGCATCATCTTACTTTCCGACTTAATCCATGTGGCTTGAATCTTTTACATATCATCCTTGATCTCGAGAAATTTTGTAGCAATCATACCCAATTGTTACATCACATGTTTTACATTCTTGTTTACCTTTTCGATATTCTTGAGAAATTTTTATGAAAATGTCCCAAGGAGGTAGGATCACAAGAAACGATCGAGGAAGGTGAATGACTTATTTTCCTCTTGTAGTTGTTCATTCTCATTCGTCTAAAGGTATACTTGAGAATGAGAAGTACCACTTGGAGCAATCTTGAAGGCTCAACAGATCCTCTCAATTAAACAAGGAAATCCCGATTTCTTTTCATAAAGAGTCATGATAGTCGTTTGTTATATGATCCAACCAAAAATATCAAGACCTTAAGTTTCAAAGTCAATGAAGTAAACCAACTCTTGACTCCAACGAGAACTTTTTAATGGTGGAAGGATAAATATTTGGAATACCAACCTTTCCAAAAAATCTTTAAAGGCATGTAAGGATTATTCGGTAGCAATATAAAAAAAATTATCTTTCCAACCAACACTTCTACCAATGAGCTTATAGGAAATAATCTTGCAAGAAGGCTTATCCTCGCTTCCAAGGAAATGAAAATTTTCCCATAGGTAGACTAGTAAGGAATTTCAACAAATTCCTATCAACTTCAATAACTCTTCCTCCAATTTCAGTTCTAAAGAACAATTTCTCAAGATCAACATCATGAATGTTAGCACAGAATACTCTTGTGAGAATATCAAATCCTTCACCATCAAAGATGTCACCAAGATTATACTTTTCAAAACAAGATAATTCATCAACATCCACATACTAGTTGACCAATTCCTTTTCTGATACGAAACCTCTAGAAATAATTTTGTCATAGGTTTTGGAGCATTCTTCATCAATAAAAGTAATTATACAAGATGTTTGATTACTTTATTATCCTTTCTCCTTGAGGGTAAATGTCTTTTGTGAAAATACCTTATCCACTTTCTTAGGTTTCATAGCATCCCCTTTGATTATAATCATGCTTACTATAAATTTTAAATTGAGAAGGAGAAGAAGAAAAAACTTACTTGGAGGAGGCCCTTTTTGAGAATAATCACTTCAATTGACACCCTCCTTGAAGAATACATTTGACTCCGAGCAAGATGGTATCAAGATTTTAGAAAATCAACTCCAAAAACATGAGAAGTATAATAAGTACCATAACCCTAGGTTTTTTTTTCCACCGTTCGTGAACTATTAAGAAAGAAGATGATTAAGTGGTTTACGTACCCGTGGACCTTATATTTTCCTTAAAGGGCTTAACTGGTTACGAAATGGATAGCTATTCTTAGGGAAACTCTTCTTGATAACAATCGATATGAAAATTTGGATGCTATCATTGAGACTCACAAACAAGTCTTAATTGATGAGTAAGAACTCAATCAAAATTGTGATATAATTAAAATTGGACAATTGATACATAATCCGACAAGAGTATGTATTTTACCAATATAAACTGTGTTACCCAAATATTTCTGATAAAAAGGGATACCGTTAAGGTGGTAGTTTTTTCTTTTAAACACAAATTAACCTAAGTTTAAATATCAACATGATGATTAAATAATAATGTCTAAGAGCGTATCTGATTTTGGCTAGTTAACAAATATTCCCATGGATCCTGTTCTTATCTATTGCTTAAGAGTCATAAAGGAAGGGAAAATGATTTGCTAAGAGCATAAAATTTGTTGATACCACATTGAGTTAGTACATTTTGGACTCACCAAAAGTGATGTGGTAGCACCCAAGTCGTTTTGATTTTCTTTTACACATACAAGTGTATAGGAGACAAATATGACACCACATAGGGATTTAAGTCGTAAAGTCACATCGTTATGAAGCAAGGCTTAACATGACAAGATCACGGATCTTTTAATGTCGTCACTACTCGAAAGAATTCACGTTCTTCATTATCCAGTGTAGAGTATCAGGAAATACTCAAATCCCACTAGAGACACTTGATAGGACATCAAATGGAAAGATCACAATAAACCAAAAAAATAATCACAATAATAATAAGAACTACTTATCTGTTACTTTCCTCATCTCAAGCTGTTAGAGCATTGCACGATCGAACTCACAAGTGTTGCTATATCAAGCTCGTTGTCAAATTTATCTGTTACTTTCCCTATCTCAAGTTGTTAAAGCATTGCTCGGTTGAACTCACAAGTGTTGCTATATCAAGCTTGTTGTCAAATTTAGTTGTCAAAACTATATCTTGATTTCTAGTCTACAATTAGTTAAGTCTCGGTCTAGGATAGAGGTAGTTAAGAAACGAACCAGTCATGTAATGAGCGACCCTCCACGGATACTGTCCCCACTTATCCATTGCGGTTATCCGGCAGTATGGGGTTTTCAACGGGCATCGCTGCGGTAATCCGGCAAAAACTTCCCGGGAGGTCACCCATCCCTAGATTGCTCCCTCCCGAGCACGCTTAATTAACTACAGAATTTTCTACCAACTCTGGAGCCAATTGTGCTGAAAAGGCCTCGGTGTTAGGAAATGACAAACCATTACTTATATTCCATTCGGCCAACCACTGCCGAATATCGGGGTATAACAATACCACCACCTTAAATTGGAGTCGTTCTCGGCTCCAGAATATATTCGCAAGCCGAGATCTTCGACCTTCCCTGCCCCTCATGAGAAGCACCTGGACCAACCCCGTCTAGCGTACCTTCCCACCCTCGGCAGGTGACCCATCGTCGACTCGGATACCATTTGTAATGGCCCGACCCTCAACCGATATTGTCCCCACTTATCCACTGCAGTTATCCGACAGATTGGGGTTTTCAACGGACTGCGGTAATCCAGCAGGAACTTCCCGGGAGGTCACCCATCCCTGGATTGCTCCCACATAAGCACGCTTAACTGTAGAGTTTTGTGCCAACTCTTGAGCCAATTATGCTGAAAAGGCCTCGGTTTAGGAAATGACAAACCATTACTTATTTTCCATTCGGCCATATTACAAGTCATCATTTGTGTTCTACCATTTGAAGGCGAAGATCAACCGAAGCTTTTGGAGAACTTCATCAACAAAAGGTAAGTGAAGACTGAACCACCTATTTCTCAAGTTATATTCACCTTTCTATCCTTGAGGCGATTGTCGCATAACTAATTAGACTAGCCTGCATAGACAAGAATTTCGAGTCGAGAACTAATTATTTAGTTTACGAATTTCTCGAAAATAATGACTAAGCTTAATGAACATTTGTTCATACTTGATCAAATTCGGTAGAGAATATTTTATTGTTCGGAACCATTTCTTGATTCAAGTTTATCATTCGAAAATAGCCTGGAACGGTGATATGTGTCATTGATGTTACTCAGGAATGTTTCGAATTGATATAGAGAAATATAGAACTACTATATTCGGAATACAAGACAATGTTATCAGTCTTACAAACTGGGAAAGCTGTTATATGTCTGAAGCCGCATTACATGTACCCGTACACGTAGCAGAGTAGCTATATATCTACTTTCAGATTTGTGTGATAGCATATTTGTATGCACATCATGGGAAAATCTGTTTGTTTCGTGATCCAGATAGGTATGTATTTCATATACAAAGCATTTTGGAAATGTGGTAAGGGAACCAGCTTGAAGTATTCAAACCGGTAGGCGAGCCAATACAGTTTTATGTTCTAGAACCAGTTTAGTACCCAAATCGGTACGCAAACTAAAAAGGTTCTGTGAACTCTGGAACCGGTAAAGTTCTTAAGTTTGCAAACCGGTACATGAACTGAAAAAGTTCTGTCAACTCCGGAACTTAGTGTTGCACCTAAGTTTGCAAACCGGTATGTGAACTGAAAAAGTTATGTCAACTCCGGAACCCTGTTTTGCTTGTAAGTTTGCAAACCGGTTCGCGTATCTTGACTCAACCGATTCACGAACTACTCAAGTAACTGACTTTGTGCATTTACCAACTATGTCGATTGTGATTCAATTGCGATTTAATTATTTCTCTGAGATAATTTTCATTTGATCAATTCTCTAATCAACACTAGACTCATTTGATCACATGATTGTGACTCAATATCAATGTTTTGTGTTCATGGAAATGAGTGTTAAGCTTTTAAGACCAAATCGGGTAGTTTCGGCTAACCATGTTGGACATAGTCTTTATACACGGTTCGGTTATGGTTTACCTAACCACAGTGTATATCTTGTTTATGTGAATGAGATTCAAAGATTTCATCTAACGGTGAATATTTTTTGCTTGGTTCCAAAGCTATCTTAGCTTAAACCTAAAGTAACCTAGGCTTTGATTGTTGATTTATCACTTGAACAAGATAGATACAAATCACAAAGTTCCCTCGTCTCAATCTTTGTGATTCCACAAGTTTTATGCTTGTGAGGTGAATAATAATCTAGGATGCACTTCGGGTTTCATAAGTCCGGATTTTGAGGATAACTAGACTTTTCTCAAGTTGTTATCCATCTCCATCACATGGATCTTATGTTTGATATGATGATCCGTTTCGATCGTAAATAAGAAAATCAATAATTTTTGGCTTAATATGTGGGAGAAAGATTTGGTTTAAAGTCTTCAATTGAGTTGAAGCAACTCTTAGTTGGTGTGAGATCATCTAAGGGAATCAATTGCGCAAAGTTCTGCTGGGATTCAAGAGGCGTAAAGAGCGTGACTGTACTTGAATCAGTGGGAGACTGAGTTCGGGCTCAACTACATTCTAGACCGAAGTTAATTAAGATAGTGTCTGTAGCGGCTTAATACAGTTTGGTGTTCAATCTGAACAAGGTCCTGAGGTTTTTCTGCATTTGCGGTTTCCTCGTTAACAAAACTTTTGGTGTCTGTGTTATTTCTTTTTCCGCATTATATTGTTTATCTTTATAATTGAAATATCATAGGTTGTGCGTTGATCAATCATAGTAGATAGATCTGACCTTGTTTTTTGGATAAGGCTTGATTGATCATTGGATATTGGTCTTTGGTACCGTCCAAGAACTCTCTTTGAGATTAGGTTTACGGATTCAATTATGTAAATGTTTAAATCACAAGAGAGATTGAGATATAACTCTAGACACTTTTCTTGATTGAGTTTTGACTTTCGGAGTTGTGTCGAGTTTGTCCATACATATTTCCTACGAAAAAGTTGGTGGTGTATTTTGGTACCCCCAATGTTTTCACAAGTTATATACATGATGGGGTGGCGCAAAACTCTTGGTACCAAGAAGTTGGGTGGGCGATAAGATGCTCACGAGCATCTCTGAATGAGAGCTTTCGTCTCTCGTACTTGGAGCATGATCAACTTGGTGATATTTATTGATCAGGTTTAATATCCTTAGTCCAGTTTCATTTCTATTGACGATGTGTTCAATCTATTGAGTTCCATAACCAAATAGAGTGGTCAACATCTTTGCAGTCTTCCTTTTAGGAATTTTGCAAGACTTCGTAACATGTCCTATTTCCCCATTATGATAGCATGTTTTATTAGAGTCGGAACTTTGCAAGGATTTAACCTTGTTCTTGATCAGGGAAAAATGTTCCAAGAATTCAAGAGTATCTTTAGACTTTTGTTATAGGGAAAGCCAATATAGATTGGGGAAAGCTGATTTTTTGTCAAATATGATTGACCCGGAATAAATTTGGGTTCAAACAGAAAATCCTCTAATACACGCACATACCTTCTTCCATCAAGCACCTACCAGATAAAAACATCTTTCTCTCATGATTAGCTTAGACTTTAGAGTGATTGATTCAAAACTAACCAAAGTAAACATATTTTCTTTCCCCACCATGGATTTACGACAACTTCGCAGTAGTTCTCCGAAAGCATTGAATGTGATTGATCAAGATAAAAGGAAATTTGATTTTTAATTTTTTATCATAAATCGTCATTTACAAAGCAGAACACATCTTGTAAACAAACATCGGCACTAAGTCTTTGGTTTGTACTATTATTTGCTTTGAATGGAATTGATTAAACTTTTTCCTTATTTTCTAATTCCTCGTATTGTATTTTCATCATTTACTTACCTACAGAATAAGAACCCTAGTTAATAATGCCTCTATACTTTCCAAAGAGAAAGATTTCACCATTTGATTAGGTGTTCTGGAATTGATATCAACTTAAAAAGATATACGAAGAACAAATATTGCAAAGAAAAATCTAAAGAAAAATAGATGATTTATGACAATTGAGTAGTTACAGAGGAGATAAATAAGTTAAACTAAAAGAAAGAATGTCGAAGACGTGAAGGTGGTGCTGGGAAGAGACGGAGGGACGATGATTAAAGTTATTTCGTTGATTCCACCCTACTGGCTGCAAGTCAAACTCTCCTTACTAGAAGTCAGTTTTCCCCCAATCAATATTGGCTTTTCCTATAACAAAAATCTATCTTTAATGGATTTGAAGATATCTTCAACTATAGACACCTTCATTTATCAAATTTCTTAAGAAGATTGAGAGATAACCTTTTAAGATTATGAAACCTAGTAGTCTTGACTTTTGCTCTTTCTGAGGAAACTTTTTTTTTAGATTCTTTTTCATCAACCATAGATCAGAATTCTTAGTTGAGTCGAGAGTATCTAGAGAGACAAAATAATCATTCGATCCCCTCCGAAAAAGGCTCTGAAGAATCTTTAAGGCGTACGTTACAGGTGAACGAAACAAGCATCCCAAAAAGGTACCCATTGGATAATACTTTTAGGAACAATACAAATACAGAATTATTAGGTTCTTAAGAAGATTGATAGATAATATTTTTTTAAGACAACGAAACCTAGTAGTCTTGACTGGTAGATTCTTGACTTTTTCCCTTTCTGGGGATTTTTTTTTTTTTTAGATTCTTTTTCATCAACCATAGATCAGAAATCTTAATTAGTTGAGTTGAGAATATCTAGAGGGACTAAACAATCATTCGATCCCCTCGGAAAAAGGCTCTGAAGGATCTTTAAGGCATTCTGGTGTATGTTACATGTGAACGAAACAAGCATCCCAAAAAGGTACCCATTGGATAATACTTTTAGGAACAATACGAATACAAACTTATTAGGTCTACTGGTGATTTCCGGCTCTGATACTAATTGAAAAGGAGAGGGTACCAAGTAGACCACCAACTTTTTCGTTCAACAACCTGTATGGACAAAACTTAATACAATTGCAAGTAGATCTAATTAAAAATCCTTGAATAATACTTCCTCCGTCCCACTATTAGATGACCTAGTTCGAGTTTGTACAATTCTTAAGATAAGGAAGGGATAAAAGTACTTTTTAAGTTTTTTTTTTTACAATTATACCTTTATGGATAATGACTAGTGAAATTTTGAAATGGTTTATCTATCAAGCTACACCACGGATGTTCGCAAACTTCATACCATTGAAAAGCATTTTAAAACACCTACATAACGAATATAAACATTCCTATAAAATTATGCATATTTTTTTTATATTTTTTATAATCAATTAAAAGGATAATTTTCGAAATATCTCCTTGTTTAGTGATATAGGTCATCTATTATGGGACAAACTCTAAAGAAAATAGGTCAACTAATAGTGGGACGGAGGGAGTATGCATATAGAGTTTTCTCTTATATCTTCCACAATTAATATGTCTAGACTAAGAACCTGATTGTAGAAAAGTTCTTGGACGATCTCAAAAATCAATGTCCAAGATAGATCAATCTAGTCGTCTCCAAACCAAGAGGATCTGAATTGTGACAACTATGATACTTGTAATTTGTCTTTTCAAGATACAAATTCAATAATAACAAGACTCTTTTCTATCATAATTAATAAAGACTTTAACTACCTAGATTGATTACGTACTACTTGTGTTATTTCTATTATATAGATAAAACAATATTATACGGAAAAACACAAGACACCAGAAGTTTTGTTAACGAAGAAAATTTCATGTGCAGAAAAACCATGAGACCTCGTCTAGCTTTGAATGCCAAATTATATTAATTCGCTATCAGACTTCAGCCTGGAATGTAGTTAAGACCGAATTAACCCTATAAGCAATGCAGCGGTAGTCATACATGCTCCTTACGTTTCTCGAACCTCGCAATGCTCTATGAAATCGGTTTCCTTATCTGACGTCCTTTATATCCTAAGAGGTACTTCAACCTAAGTGAAAACTTTTGGTACCAATCCGTCTCTAACAAATAAGCCTATTTGGTTTAACTTTTGATCTTTAGATCTAGGTTTGGAAATATGTTTGCAATAGACAAGTCTAGCAAACTTCACGAATCCATATCACTTACACTCAGTTAGATGAGAAGCCTGGATTACTAACCACCTCTCAAGAACAATCCAAACAAATCAATGAAGAAGAGTTTTAGATATCTATCTTAAGGAATCACAATATCCGAGACGAAGAGAACTTTGCGATTTCTATCTATCTTGTTTCTAATACGAGATAACAAGAACCTCGCAGATCAATAAGAACAAGATTAGGATACACAAACTATTAGGTAAAAGATAGTCGGACCTGGATTTACGAATCCCTAGGTGAAGTCTTTAAGTCGTAGCCTAATTATGTTTCTCAAATGAAACCCGGGTTAGTAGGGGATGACTCTAGCAAGCAACTAGGACACTGTGTGATGGATTAAAAAGTCATGTTGCATGAGTCTCTCTATTTATAGATTTTTAAGGCTCTAGGTAGCTTTGAATTCAATCTAAAATAATTTGAGATTCAAGAAAACACTTTATGAGTTTAGATGAAATTATTATTAGAAATTACACACAAGAGTATACACTATAATCCAGGGTTTTGGAACCGTGTGAAATGATAGTTAGTGACAAATATGTCTTATGAACTTACAAGTATAAATCGTTTTCATTAAAACTCAAGATTTAAACCATGATTCATAAACACAGAGTGATTGAGTGAACAAAGTTGTCTTAGAAGTGTTTATGAGAGTTGTAGCAATTACAAACATAATTGTGAAAATAGTTTACGAGCATCTGCTTATTTCAATAATGAGTAGGTATGTGTTGGGGTATGCATACCCAAGGTAGTTAATATCGCGTATCGGTCGGGTCCTATACACCTATACAAAAGATTATATCGGTTTTTATCGGTGATACATCATTAAAACTAGAATTTCAAATATTTTTAAACCATAGTAAAAAAATAATAAAAAGTATACTATCTCAAATTTCCGAAATACAAGGCGGTTTATTAGCCAGCGTTGTGATTGTTGTCCCATTATGCCGGTAAATCTGTCTTATTATCCTTCACTTTTATCTTTTATGTTTCTCTGCCTTGCAATCGAATATGATTTCCATCTTATACCCTACCATATAGTCATTGATTTTCTATCATAAATATATTAGGGACTTTTACCTTCTCCAATTGACGTTTTACTTGTTTATAAAGACTAGATGCATGTTGATGGAAAATTTATTCACTAAAACCGATACTATTGGTGTATAGGTAAAACCGATATATCGGTCTGTACCGGCCTGTACAACCGATAATATCGTTTCGTCCTTGTATCGCCGATATTTTCGATATCATATAGGTATTTTCCGATACCCGATAAAAACCTATAATATCATCATGTACAACCGATATTAACTACCTTGCATACCTATAGACCATCCTGTGAACTCAGGTTGTTGGGGTACGCATTCTGGGTATGTGTACCCCTTGTCATTCACGAACTCATATGTACGCATACTGGTATGCGTATCTCCCTCTCATTCACGAACTCAGAGCCTTAGGATAGGCGTACTTACCCTATTCCGGAACTCAGATCACTAGGGTATGCGTACCTACCCTGTATCCAGAATTTTATTATGTTCTGAAAACTTTCTTTAAACATTCGAAACATTCTATCAATTGTTATAGATAACAAAAATATCATTGCTTGGGAAATTTCCAAATGAACAATAATTTATCTTTAACCAAGATTGTCAAGGATTTGGAACATTTATTGTTTGAATCATATTTTGATAGATTTATCAAGACAAGCTTGACTCGAACTTTCCTCTATATAATGTTAGATCTAATAAAATCATACGACATAGTCTCATAAGATAAAACGGTAAATAGGATGGTTCGGTCTTCACATAAATTTTTGTCGATGAAATCTTCAAATATATTCGTTTGATCTAATCCTAGTCCGAGACTTGACTTTCGTAGACTAGAAATCAAGGTATATTTTCGTGCATATAACATTGACAACAAGCTTGAGATAGAAAAATTTACGAGTTCGACCGAGCATTGCTCCAACACTTACATCTCTTTATATACTAAGAATTTCTTCAACCTCAGTAAAGAATTTTGATACGTATCCGCCTCTAACAGACAAACCTATTTGGTTTACCTTTTGATAAGTTCAATCTAGGTTTGGAATTCTGTTTGCAGTAGACAAAGTCCGGCAATATTTACGAATGTGGAACACTTACACTCTGTTAGCAGAGAAGCCTGGATTACTGACCACCTCTCAAGAACAATCCAAACAAATCAATGAAGATATTAGATATCTATCTTGAGGAATCACAAAGTCTGGACGAAAAGAATTTTGTGATTTTTATTTATCTTGTTCCTGATCTAATGTTCATGAAATTCAATATCTAGCAGAACAAGATCTGCATACAAGAACTATCATGTAAAAAGATAGTATGATCGGCATTCATGAATCCCTAATTGAAGTCTTCAAAGTCGAATACAATTCTAGAACCTATGTTATAAAGTAACTTTGCAACTAGGACACAAGGGTGCCTGGGATTGAGAAACCTCTGTATTTATAGGTTTTCAATGCTACAAGTAGATTTGAATTCAAGCTAAGGTTAGATTGAGATCCAAGAAAATACATGTAAGAATGTGGAAAGTCCGCCTTAAAATTACACAGAAGAATATGCATTATGATCCAGGGTTCTCGAACTGTGCACAATGATAGTCCATAGCGGGTATGCCTTTCAACTTACAAGCACTAACGGTGTTCAGTAACACTCAAGACTAAAAAAATGATCCACAAGCCCAAAGTTATTTTATGAATAAAATTGTCTTATAAGTGCCTATGAGAGTTGTACCAAAAGCGAACATTGTCATATGACTCATATAGAATAGTTCGTGAACTTCTGCTAATACTGAAAGTGGGTAGGTTTGCAAACCTTGGCAGTTCTCTAATTCAGGTGGAAGGGTTTTGCAAACCTTGGCAATTCGCAAAGTCAGATGGTAGGGGTTTGTAAACCTACCCCCATTCCCTAACTCAAAAGTAAGGGGTTTGCAAAACTATACAGTTCGCGGAATTAAACTGACCAGGTTATACATACAAGTATTATACCTTACGACAAGCAGTTCAGAATCTCTCATAATTTAATTTGAAAAATTCCCAATAACCATAGAAAGTATGCAATGTTTCTTGGGGAATTTCCAAATTATCAAGTTGAAAGAAAAAATAGTTTGTGAACAATAAATTGTTCTAACTAATTAAGATTGTTAAGGATCTACGAACATCCATTGCTTGAATTGTATTTCAAGAGTTTAACCAAGACAAGCTTGAACTCGAAATTTCTTCTTTGCAATATTAAACCTAATAAAATCATACGACATAGTCTCATAAGATAGAATGGTAAATGCCGTGAGTATATAAGATAGGCCAGTCTTCACATACCTCTTTGTTGATGGAGTTCTCGCAAATGTATTAGCTTTTTCATCAATCTTTGAGGGTTATTTAATGATGTCTGATACTCAACTACCATACAATAATCCTAGTCCGAGATTTGACTTTAGTAGACTAGAAATCAAGATATAGTTTTGTACATATAACATTGATAACAAGTTTGAGACAACAAAACTTGCGAGTTCAACCGAGCGATGTTTAGTATCCAAATTTCTCTAAATGAGCTAGACGGACGAGAAACCTTGAATATTCACAAGCTCAGTAGTCTTGAATTGGCTCATCAGAAGCTTTCCATAATCCCCAAAAGTATGCCACTTTTTATTCTCAAACTGCAAAGACGGAAATGGATTCATGAAAGCGATTAAGGAATACAACTTAATTACCTTCATGTTCACTGTAAAAATAAAGGCACAACTCTTGGAACTAAGTTTTGAACTTTAAAATGAACCATATTTTGGGGAATATACCCAAAACTTTTATCTTCTACTTAATAAGCTTAAAAAAAATAGTAAAATGACATAGACCAATATCCATCAATTTTTCATAATAACAATACCGCCCTTTGTTAGAGCATTGCTCAGTTAAACCCACCAAGTGTTGGTATGTCAAATTTGGTTGTCATATTTTAGTATCAAAACTCAATTAGAGTCGCTTGATTAAATGTATTAGAATCAGCTTCGTTTAGGTTAGACTAGAAAGTCTAGGAATGTTGAGACATACATGTATTACCTTGAAGACCTGAAGATCGTGAAGACATGTCGACTACAATGAAGACATCATCCTTCCACTTGAGGTTAGTGATACTGACTTGACTTGTTTCCATTCCCGTCGTTACTTTCAATTCGTTTAAGATTGGAAACATAACATGCGAGGTTATATTTAATACTCTAGTATTAGACTTGGTCATTTTATTACGATCAAAGTGTCAATGAAGAATATTTGATTACGAAGTATAACGTTTATCTTTTGAACTTCGTAAAAGCGACATCGACATAATCTATGTAACTTTTTACTTGACTGTGTATTGGATATAGGTGTGATTTTATCCTAGTAAACTATGTTTGATTACATATGTTTAACATATACGAAACTTGTTTCGTAATCGAAAAAAAATCAATATGTGTTTTGGTCCGGTTTTCTATGAAGATCTATTGGATGACCGATTCGAACCTAAGGTGAGAACTTTGGTAGAACCGATCTCAACTAATGCTGAGAGTTATGGTAGAACCGATCCTTACCTAGTTTGGGATACACGGTAGAACCGATCCTAACTTTTGTTGGGAGTCTTGGTAGAACCGATCGTTACCTATATTGGGATACATGGTATAACCGATCCTAGCTTATGTTGGGAGTCATGGTGGAACCGATCCCTACCTATATTTGGAGACTTGATAAAACAGATCTTAACTTATGTCAGGAGTCATGATAGAACCGGTCCCAAGAGCAAAACTGATTTCCAACATTCACATATTACTTACGGTCTTGTGTGAGTTTGGAATTAGGGTTTGCTAAATAGGAAAGTTCTAGATGTCGACATAATTTGAACATGTATTGGTTTAAAAAGAATAGGAAAAAGATTAAAAAAGGAAACCAATTTCAATTTAGAATTCATGACGTGACAATATTTAAGTGAGGACACTTGGCAACGTATGATTGGTTTAAAAACTACAAACTTAAAAGGGAAACCTAACTTACCGTGTTTGGAATTTTATGGAAGTCCAAATTCAATTTGGAAATCGAGTAACTACCATATTAGGACTCTTTTTTCCAAATTAATATATAAAGGGGGAAAAAACCCACATATTTTCTGCACATATTCTCCACCATTTAATGTATTTGCCACGCCACACCAAATCAAAAATACATCGTTACGGGGCGGGGCGGGGCGAAGCCTTGCGCACACCAAATCAAAAATGCATCACCACGGGGCGGGGTTAAGCCCCGCGCACACCAAATCAAAAACGCATTGTCACGTGGCAAGGCGAAGCCCCGCGCACACCAAGTTAAAAGAAAAAAAACAAATAAAATCTGCACATATTCTCCACCTATTTAATGTATTTCCCCCGCGCATACCAAATCAAAAAATGCATCGCCACGGAGCGTGGCGAAGCCCCACGCACACCAAATCAAAAATGCATTGTCACGGGGCGGGACGAAGCCCCGCACACACCAAATTAAAAAGAAAAAGTAAATAAAATCTGCATATATTCTCCACCTATTTAATGTATTTGCGCCGTCACACCAAATCAAAAATATATCGCAACGCCATATCAAAAATGTATCGTCACGGGACGGGGAGAAGCCCAACGCACACCAAATCAAAAATGCATTGACACTGCGCGCACACCAAGTTAAAATAAAATAAAAATAAAGGCACAAATCTAGTGGGATTTAGAAGGGTCTTCAGGACCCAACCAAAGATTGTTGGTCTTACAATGGCCCTCGAGTTTGTTTGTTTTTTTCTTTATTATTATTATTATTTTATATTTGTATATTATTGAATAATGAATATATTACATGAAACTAGTTGGAAGCCTAACAAATTAAGCTCCTTATTTGTCATATGGAGTAATGAATGTTGTATAATATATTATTAGTTGTGTACCTCTAACTCCATATTTTATGGTAATGTTAAAGTCATGCCGTTGATCCATGACTGGCAAGAAAAAAAAAATTCTACATTTGTTAACTGACGGGGAAAAAATAAAAATAATCACAATGTGGTGCATAATAATCAAAACTAATTTACTACTCTTTTTGTCCATGGTCCTTGGCCGGCTTTCAAGAGTGAAGCATACATCAATTGATTCCAGACATCAGGAACTCCAGGTAAACACCAGTGGCTGCAATCTTGAGAATGCAAAGCTGCAACTCGTTCTTCTTCCGTCTTATATTCCGTTCGATATATTGAAGGGTGTCCATCTTTTCTGTAGTCTGTAAGCCTGCTTATGTTCATATATATTACAGGAGTTTTCATTTTCTGTAGCACATTTTCTACAATTTTCATCTTTGTTGGGTACTTCCTTAGAAAAGTCTCACTAAAGTTCGGCTCCGTTTCCTCATGGCACTGACCGCCGGAGTTCCATTGACCGCCCCTGTCATACATCAGTATGCAAATTCTCAATCAAGATGTATACACATACAAATATTTTCCAGCGGTAATATATAGACATATTGGTGAAAAAGTTTGAATATGTTATCTTACTTGAAATGGGTAAATGAGTATCCTCTGAAGATAACCTGTGTTCTGTTAGTATCGATGTTTTCGTCAACCCAGTTTCCCCATGTATTGAGAGCCTTCTCGTATGCTTTCAGTACCTTCAGTTTTGGGTACACGAATGTTCCTTCTTGGTAATAGTTCTCTCTGTAAAAACAACATCAGATACATATGAAAGAGTTAGAATCTTGTTGCTGCGTCCGGTGTTAAATTCTCGACTCGTCTAGTTCTCACCCTTTAGAGGTTTTCTCGTAATTCCACCACTGGCCTGTATTGAAGACTATCACATCAGCATCACGGAATGCCCATGATTTTTTATGCATCAAATCCAACCTTAAAGTCTCGGTTGCCGTTGTGCCATTTTCAAGTTTAACTGATGTTTCTCTAACAAGGAAGGGAGCACTCACATACTGCACAGAACAGTTGTAGTCCTGCACAAAAAAATAATCCAGCAACTTATTCACATGCATCCCGGTATCAAAGATATTACTTTACTCAGGTCACTGGTATCATCATCCAATAACTTTACCACTGTACTACAATGACACCGCCATGCTCTTACATTTTAAAAGCTAGAAATATGCAAATAGAAACTTGCCTCGTATATAAATCCCATGAAGTAGTTTTTACCAGGGATCTTGTGAACTCTGCTAGTATTTGCAACACCATGCCTCAGCATACACACCAACGATTTCCACATATTACGATTCTGCGAATCCCCGACAAAAATAATCCTCTTTCCACGCAATCTCTCAAGAAAACCAGTAGCATTTAAGCTGTAGAATATTGAATTTGCATTATTCACAGTACAGTTAAAAGTGCATCGAGTATGTACATATACAATGATGAAAGGTGAATGGTGCTCTCATTACCTGGGTAGATTGCAGTCATCCGGTTGCCATCTCCATCTTAGATAATCTTCATTAGGTCTTCCATTTACATGACAGTTGAAACCCTTATCAATATGAGGACATGAACCAACAGGATAATATGGTTCAACATTTTCATCTCTTACCCACTTACCTTTATATATATCACAATTCTCCATATTAGAACTCAAACGGCTTGCATTTTTTGATTCTTCAGAAAAATTCTCTTCATAGGTTCTTCCCATTTCTCCGAAGTCATCAAAACCAGAAGAAACGTCGGTAACGGCCGATGCAGTAGTAGTAGTAGTAGTATGAATAGTACCACCAATCCCATGAAAAAGTGGTTGAAATACAGATGTGTCAACTGAGCCATAAAGAAAAATCAAACTAAGAATAAGAAATGAGGAAGTTCCTAGAAGTAAACTAGAACCCGAGACTACCTTTTTTTTCTCACAAAAACCATAAGAACATGCTTGCTCTGATGAGGGTGGAAGCTTTTTGAACTCCATTGTTAACAAATGAGACAGTAATTTGATTAACAGTACCGGAAGTTTCAAAGACTAATCAAGTAAAGAATGATTAATATCAAGGTTCTGCAGGTATTGCCGCATTGGATCTTTGGCAGCTAATGAGCTTGTAAGTTGACTAAGGCACGATGAAATGCGTGTTGAGCATGGAGTTAATTCTTGGGAAGGTTCCCGTGACAGAATGAAGAAGATAAGGTGACGATTATATTGGCTCTATCTCAAACCTGCATGCATATAAATGAGCTGCTACAAGATCGAGACCTCATTGAGCAGTGTGCACATGCATTGGCAAAGCAAACAGGAGTGAGTGATAGACTAATTAATATAACTAAGATCCAGCCTTATTTTCTTTATAACAACTTGGTCAGCATTGTTGATTGTTTTACTAACCGGTACCAACAAACAAACAGTTTTGTGCCTGAATGTTAGATAGCTACCAAAGTCACAACTAAAAAGATGTACACTGAAATCATTCAGTAACACGTGGTGTTGTCACAAGCATACACATATTAAATAATACTACACTCACTATAAAAAGGAAAAAGTAAACGCTACATTTGATTTAGCAATAACTGGTTTCCAAGGGGCTTCTGAGTTCTGACTTATAGAAGCAAAAAAAAATTACCTCTAGAAAATACTTCTACTTCTGTTATCCAAATGCACTATTAGAAACCGAAACCTTTATAAGGGTATGCAGGAAACATACTCCGGAAAATATTGCGGAAGGTACTCAAGATTCAAGATTCAAACACAAAAACGATCCATTCATCAAGTTTTAGGGAATATAACATTAATAAAGAGTGTTTGGAATATACTACTACTATTCACTACAGTTACCATAAAAGAGGAAGAAGTAAACGTACACGCCACTTGATTTAGCAAGAACAGGAACCAAGTAAGAAGAATATAAGACAATTAATCAATTCATCGAAATACTACCCAATTAATTGATCATCAGAGTTGAATTATTTTTCCACTTCTATGATATACCCAAGTAGGTCTAATTACTAGTAGTATAATCCACAATAGTCTTACAGTTTCAGGGACGACCAGATGTAAACGAAAATGGAAAATGTCAGTGATTTAAGTTTCTAACCACTACACCTGCACAACTTGTTAGCAGTAACGCACTGCCAAGATTTAAGTCATCAATTCCATAAGAAACAGTAAAATAGGAAATCACACTTGCAGAAAACAGGCCTTCAAAGTTCAAACAAGCCAGAGAAAAACCTGACAAATGTACTCATTTAATGAAGCCAAAATCATGGCTGTTCCTCTATTTCCTTTTATTGTTTTGAATTATAGATACAAAAAGACTATATATCAATATATGCAGGTTCCACCACCGCGTGAGACGGTTTAAACATATTACATACAATGTATATTTTTGTTGATTTGACAGGGAGTACAAGTGGAGTGGAGATATCAAAAATTTCTTCATTTTAATGGAAGACGTGAGTTGATGCATAATATTCACTCTCGTTGAACACGGGTCTTAAATCTTCTTGACACATAAAATCTAAAGGAAACGAAACAAGATGACCTCTTATTGTACCTAGTCTCTCAATTGGATCTGTTGCTTTAACATCTCCTTTCTGATATGATTCTAGCTTCCCTGGAACTGTTCATAAATCTATTGTCGTATGTCCTAGTTTCTCCTTCCAGTATCCCATACTCTGTCTAATTCATAGTTAGTAATTCGGGGTACGGGTAGTAGTTCGGGACTACATACGTACGGGAATTATACGGATTCGGATAGGTCGGATTCGGTCAAAAATCTGGTCAACGGTTCGTTGTTCGGACAGTAGTTCGAAATGGCATACGTACGTGCATATTCGTTTTATAAATGTGAGTTCGGCACTTAAAATTCGGCTTACATATATGATAAATTGATAAGTATTATGACCTTATTACAAGACTAATTTTATTCATATATGATTTATAAGATGGAAAAAAACAATTTAGCGTGATTATTTAACAAGAAGTAAACAATTTAATCGCATAAATGTATCATAAAACGAGTTTATAGACTTTTAAACAAAAATCAACACATAAAACACTGGTTAAACAACTACCAGTATAAAAATTTAACTGAATAATTGTATTTAAATATAAAGTATATACAAAATCAAACAACAACCAATCAACAGAACTCTGGTCAGAGAGTTACCTATGGGAGTTCTAGTTCGGAAATATCATTCGGATTCGGTCAGTTCGGATACGTTCGCGAATCATTCGTGAGGTCCATATAATCCGCGAACTAAGTTCGGAGTTCAAATAGTTCGGAAGTATCATTCGGATTCGGTCAATTCGGATACGTTCACGAATCATTCTGGAATGATTCGGAGAATTACTAGGGTCTAATTGCCGCTCTGCAAGTAATGAATAGTTGACATGACATCAAAATAAAAAAACCATGCCTTTGAAATTAAATAGAGATGGATAAACTTCATATCGGAACTAAATCATACCTGGTGTGTATAAGATCATTGGGAACACAAGCAAAAACATCTTGGTATATCGTAGTATTAGCCTGGAAGAATGATTACACAAGTTTAGCAACATGGAGTCTTGGACCATTGCAAGCAAGACTAAACTCCAAAAAAGAAACAACTCTTTCTATTTTATTCAAATAATTTCTTGTCATAATGACTTCTCCGATAGTTTTAAGATTTATAAGCAATTTCATTTATGATGAGAAAGCTTGCACTATCTAAAAAAGCTAATTATTTTTAAAATTGGACACGCTAAATAGCGATACACCGAATAAGGCCAAACACTATTCATATTACCGAATCAGGCCTTGTAGGACAAAAAGGGTTAAAAACAATAATTAATTACGGTCATATCCCAACAGGTCATGACCCTCAGTAGTACACGTATTATTGGGTGCCCTGTCAGCTGACATGCTGGAAACACGTCGGAAGGTCAATCCTAAAGCAGAAATAATCGTCTTTCTCTCTCTCTTTCATTACTTTCTCCCACCGAACCCAGACAAATATTCTCTAATCTCTCATAGTTCCTCATTTCTCTAACATGGATCTGATTTATTAAGTAAGTTTTTTTGAATTGAAATCAGATCTCTCGTATGATTAATTCAAAGATGACACTAGACTTATTGATGTTGCTCTTACTATTCAGTATTTGATTAGTCATGTTGCTACTGTTGTTCTCTCTTCCAATCTCGTAACTCTTCTGTTGATTTAATCTTTTTCATGGATTGAAATTTATTATTTTTCGATAAAGGGATTTGATTTTAGTTTAGATCATGGGTCGGAAATCATCAATTTGATGTTTGTTTCTTAATTATAATAAACCCTAATTCAGTAATTTCAAATTTATGTTGTTATTTTTTTTTGTAGAAGCGTGTTATTAGGGTTATGATGAATCTCTGTAGTTCATTTTTTTTTTTTTTTGTTCATTGTTAGGTTGGATGTAGGTATTACTAGTGATGATGCTGTAGATATGGTTGGTGGTGATATGGTTTGTGCTAGTGTTGATATTAGTGATGTTGTGTTGATATGGCTGGTAGGGGTTACTATGGGGTTGTGAGTTATAATATGTAACATTTCTTACAATTTGGTAAATTCAATGTCTTACTCGATTAAGTGGGATTGTAGGAATCTACAGTGGAACCTTCAAACTATTAACGTTAGTCATATTGTATGACCTAGTCGATTGAGCAATATCTTCAATGAAACACTAGATGATGTTGGTCATATTCTGCTTAATAACCTAGTCGATTGAGTAAGCATCTTCATCTGAACCTATGAGATTAACCTAAGTTTATATATAATTCCTTAAAAAAACAATCTAATCGGACAAAATTTTTAAGAATACATGTTTTTGCAATGCACCACGAAGAAAATCTCCGATAAAGTTAACTAAAACAATGTAAATTCATCTGCTGATAGGTATCCAATTGACATGAGGAATCTCCATTTGAAGCTGCACAACGACTGAAAAACCAAAATAAGTCCTCGAAGTTAAAGTTACCTACTTAAATCAAATCGAAACATATCAGAACAGTTTTTTGAACAAGAGCAATTGGGTTACCTATAAAATCAACAGCAGATATGAACTCAAGCTGAAAGTTCCCAAGGTAGTCAGAAAACCTACACAAAAAATCGTAATTTCAGTCGTATTTGATTGAAATCAATCCAATTTAAGAATATACCAGCACAAATATAGGAACCTCCGATCAAAAGACCAAATAACTAACAATAGCATGGATAACATCAAATAGATCGGTCCCAGCTAGCATTACCAAATCCAAATCCAAAGCCTTTTCCAGTAGAAAGTACCGGGTTGGCTAGAGAATATCTCATAAAAGTATAATATAGTTTTTACGCCGGCCTGTCAGAGCCTTGCACAACTTGCACTACGGCAAGCAAATACTTGATGCTACCCGCGTCGTGATTGTTTTTTTTTTTTTGACCAGATGGGAAGTAATCACCGTGTTTATCGGATTACGAATTCTCGACCATTAATGCGGATGCTTACACCATGTCCTTATTGCAGAAGCTACGGGGTGTTTCCCCTTCACAATCCTGCCAACTGCAGCGCTACATGGGGATTTCCCCCCTTCACAATCTGCAGGGTTGCCTTTACGAGTTCGCTGATTGAGTGGCAAAGAAATTGACGAGAAATAAAGAAAAGGGGTTTGTTAGTCTTCGTACCTGAAACCTACCTCTTCCACGCGTATCGCCGCCTTCCATGTTTGTCTGTCCAATGCCTGCTCTGCTGAAATATTTCGGTTGCTCATGTCTTTCTTTACGCACTCATCCCAAGTTAGCTTCGGTCGGCCTCTGCGTTGCATCCTTCCTTGAGCGTGCCTAATGCGACCTACTCGCACTAGAGCATCAGGCGGTCTTCGCTGGAGATGCCCAAACCAGCGCAGCCGATGCTGGGCGAGCATCTCCTTGATCGGCGCTACCATAAGTTTCTTACGTACGTACTCATTCCTGATACGGTCATGCCTCGTATGTCCGCATGCCCACCTCAGCATCCGCATCTCGGTACTCTTCAGCTTCAATGTGTCCCGACTGTTCGTCGCCCAACATTCCGCACCATATAGCATGGCAGGCCTGATCGCTAATTTGTAAAACTTACCTTTAAGCTTTAGCGGGACTTTGCGGTCACAAAGGACGCCAGAAGCCAGACGTCATTTCCCCCAGCCAGATTGAGTTCGATGGCGAATATCCTCCTCGATTCCCCCATCACTTTGGAGCATCGATCGCAGATAGCGAAAAGAGTCTTTCCTTGGTACAGGTTGTCCATCCAGCAGAATGTCCCCTTCAACTGCCCCGGAGTCGCTGAGATCGCACTTCAACTCGGTTTTGGTTATACTAAGTTTGAAGCCCTTCAATTCTAGAGTAAAAAAATGTAAGTTATTTACGAGAAAATATTCTTAATTATTCTGACCCTATCTAATACCAATGTGGAGCTTATGTGTAGCCAAATTTTCAGTGTCATGATTTTTAGAAACGAGGGTCACCGAGATTAACAACTTTGTGTCATGATTTTGGGTTAGCCATGTCACTGACATCAAAAAAAAAATGTAAGTTGTTTACGAGAAAATATTCTTAATTATTCTGACCCTACCTAATACCAATGTGGAGCTTATGTGTAGCCAAATATTCAGTGTCAGGATTTTTAGAAACGAGTGTCACCGAGATTAACAACTCTGTGTCATGATTTTAGGTTAGCCATATCACTGATATAAAAAAAAAAGTTATTTACGAGAAAATATTCTTAAATATTATTCTGACATTACCTAATACCAATGTGGAGTTTATGTGTAGCCAAATTTTTAGTGTCATGATTTATTGGAGGAGAGAGTTTTTTTGTTTTGAGAAGAAACCACAGAGAATAGAGAGAGTGGAGCAGATCACAATGGTAGGGGTTGATTTTGAGCCATCGAATCTTTCACATGGGAATTTAAGATTTAAAGCTTCGCCAGTCAAAACCAACCTGCAAGCTTCTCAGTGGTTCGATCTTTTGTACGGTCCCGTGTGAAGCCATCCATCTTCTTGTCACCGTGTAATGCTTTCATTTTTGGTGCACCATTCTACATCAAGTCTTCACCTTTTCCAAAACGCGTCAGAGATTTTCTCTTCAATCATATATTGTCCGTTTTTTCTTCCTTATCAGCCGGCCCCCACTTGGTTCTTTCCCGTCGATGGAGATGGAATAGACGTGGTCCGTCAACGTGAATTTGGGACGTCACACTCATGAGCCCCACTGACGTCACCACCAACAGTAAACAAGACTTGTCTTCTTTTATTTCACACCAACATTTCGTTTTGTCCTTATCAAGCAGGAGAACATTTCACAGCAACACTTTTTGTTTGTCTTTATCAAGCACCTCAAACTCCCTTCTTAATAACAATTCAAATAATGATGTTCCATGAAATATGCTACCCTGGTCGTGATAAATGAAATGTACCTGGTTGCCCACTATCCAGTTTGGGGAATCCGAATAGCTCTTGTCCATAAAATGATCATTTTGCCCTTTTTGGAAAATTTCTTCCTCCTCGCACCTGTAAGCTCCAAAACTAGAAAATAAGAATAATAATACAAATGTTTGCAAGAAAATAGCAACAAAGCAAGGAAATATTATAATAAAATAATGCAAATTATGCACTTATTATAAATTCACTAAGGAACCATAAAATCTGATATTTGACATCTCCAGTTCATCTAAATGAGAACCCGAGGTCTATCTCTAGTAATATTGTAAGCTGGGTTCCACACTGGTCGGCTAAATCCGCTAAGGAACCATGAAATCTGGTAGTTGACATCTCCATTTCATCTTAATGAGATCCCGATCGAGGTCTATCTCTGGTGATATGGTAAGTTGAGTTCCATATTGGTCATTTTTGCAGACACATGGATTCATCGTTCTTACAAAGTTTCCGTCTTATAGTAGTCCAGTACATGCCAGGTTTCGATCTCGGAGCCAGGTTATGCATACAATATGCCCGAATAGGGTTTGTTTAAGGTTTCGGAGAATATTCTGAAGCAATCTTACCTGTAAATTGATGGATTCATCGTTCTTACCAAGTTTCTAACTTATAGTAGTCTACTTAGTCCAAGTTTCAATCTCGGAGCCAGGTTTTGCATACAATATGTTTAAGATTTCGGAGAATATTTCAAAAGGATCTTACCTGTAAATGGATGGATTCATCGTTCTTACCAAGTTTTCGACTTATACTAGTCCACTCACGACAAGATTTCGATCTCGGAGCCAGGTTATGCATACAATATGTCAGAATAGGGTTTGTTTATGGTTTTGGGGAATATTCCGAAGGAATCTTACATTTAAATGGAAGGATTCATCTTTCTTACCAAGTTTCCGACTTGTAGTAGTCCACTCCCGGCCAGGTTTCGATCTCGGAGCCAGGTTATACATACAATATGCCATAATAGGGTTTGTTTAAGGTTTCGGAGAATATTCCGAAGAAATCTTACATGTAAATGGATGGATTCATCGTTATTACCAAGTTTCCGACTTATAGTAGACCAATCACGGCCAGGTTTCAATCTCAGAGCCAGGTTATGCATACAATATGCCAGAATAGGGTTTGTTTAATGTTTCGTGGAATATTCCAAAGGAATCTTACCTGTAAATGTATGGATTCATCTTTCTTACCAAGTTTCCGACTTATAGTAGTCCACTGCATGACAGGTTTCGATCCCGAAGCAAGGTTATGCATACAATATGCCAGAATAGGGTTTGTTTAAGGTTTCTGAGAATATTCCAAAGGAATCTTATCTATAAATGGATGGATTCATCGTTCTTACCAAGTTTCCGACCTACAGTAGTCCACTCACGGCCAGGTTTCAATCTTGGATCCAGGTTATGCATATAATATGCCAGAATAAGGTTTGTTTAATGTTTCGGGGAATATTTCGAAGGAATCTTACCTGTAAATGGATGGATTCATCGTTCTTACCAAGTTTTCGACTTATAGTAGATATATGATTTATAAAATTCTTTCGATATCATCGGGTATGCTATTAGATTGACCTAAGACGGTATATGATTAATATATTTCTTTCGGTATCATCAGGTATGCTACGAGATTGATCTAAGTCGATATATGATTCCTATAATTCTTTCGATATCACCGGATATGCTATGAGATTGACCTAATTCGTTAAATGATTTATACAATTCTTTTGGTATCACCAGATATGCTATGAGATAGACCTAAGTCGATATACAATTCGTGTAATTACTTTCGATATGTCCGGGTATTTCATAAAATTGGCTCAATTCGATATATGATTCTTCATATTATTTCGAGGTTACTATGTACGCTATTAGATTAACCTAATTCATTCGATATCACCTGGTATGAGATTAATCTAAGAAGAAATATGACTAATATAATTATTCCGATATCACCGGGTATGCCATCAAATTGACCCATTTCAATAATAATTTCTCAAATTCTTTATATTTTATTGAAATTGGGATATGCTATGATTTTGTCCTAAATCGATATAAGATTCCAAGAATTCTTTAATATCATTTCAACAAACTAAATAAATTATACTTCATAACTCTATAGACTCAAGTTGTATAAAACAACTGATATATCTTTCTTCGATACTTTGATCATAATAGAATGACCAAGTCATCAATACTCTTGTAAAAAAACTTTATTTTTTGTGTTATGTTTTCAATAAAAATCGACTTGAAAGAACAGACGACAGAATGGAACAAGTCAAGTCTATTGTTGACCATATTCTACTAAAGTCATTGGCCTGAATATACGTATTTTGGTCATATTTTGCTTAATAACCTATTTATTTAAGTTTGAATTTTCACCACAATGTCCGATGTTGATCATATTCTACTCAATTACCTACTCAATTGAGTATGAATCTTTCTCGAATTCATCGGATATCCTTTGAAATAAAATAAAATAAATAATAGATGTACATCCATTGCGCTATTTATTTTAATTTAATTTGCAATTAAAACAAGTTAATATAATTTGCACAAAATTTTCATAAATATTCTGTAGATAATCATATTCCTACTTCACCTTTATTCCATGATCCGTATGACATTTATTTGACCAACTTTTTTAATCCAATGGTTAATAATGGAAACACAAGACTCACTCTTATATCCAACGTTTACTAAATCTTCAAGTTGTTTTTTGGCGCTTAGTTTTTTGGAACAAATTTCCCTCCTATAGTCCCGCCCAAATTTTCATCACTTATTCCAAAACGATATCCGGTCTCGTGTCATTACAAGAGAGATTCAAAAAAAATTCTATTTTCTTTTCTACTTTCTCAGACACACTCACAGGGTTTTTCTACTGTCTTATTTTTTTCTCTTCTGCTCGGTGTCTCTCTCTCCCCCCCCAAAACATTTTCCCATTTCAGTAAACAGAAAAAGAAAAAACCTCTTCTGCTCGATCTGTATATATACTTCCTTTGTCTAGGGCTTGTTGAACTTGTTTTCAGGTCTAATTGCAGTCGTCGATTTTAGATTCTTTTTTCGTCTGAGCTCCATGGATCTGATTTCCCCCAAATCCCTGAGAAACCCTAGTACCCTAATATTATTTTTGGTAACCCTCGGTGTCCTAATGTTTATGATTTTTTTAATATAGTAGTATACACTTATGATCTAATTGCAATCGATTATACACTACACTTGTCGTCTAATCTCTATATTTTGGATCCGATTTGATTTTTATTTATCTTGAAGTGATGGTCATTCTGATGGTACGGGTTGTAGCTTTTTTATTTTCAATATTCCCCCCCTGATTTACCAAGCTTTTGTTTTAACATTAGTTCCAGATTTTCTAACTTTTGTTTTGAAATTATATTTGATTGTGCAGACAGATTGAAAGGACTTTATCCTCCCGTCAGAAATAGGATTTGCAGGTTGTTTTTGCTTTGACCGCATCTTCTATTTTATCTTAATTACATAGAGAATAAATAGGTTTTTGATATCAGAGTTTTTATTTTTTTCTCACAGGTTGCAAATTTTAAAGATGGTGAATGGAATCTTAAACATTTTTAAGAAGAAAACTGCACCTAAAGGTAAGATCTTTACTGTGTTTTATTAATTAGTCGATTGAATTTTATTGGGGGTTTGGTGTTTTATTATATAATTGAAAGAGGGTTTTGATTTGATTAATGAATGGAAACGGTATTGATTGGAAGAAAAAAAAATAGTGTTTTTATGTTTGTATTTGTTGTTGCATAGGCAATTAGGGAGACTAAACGAGAGATGTCTACTGCTACAAGAGGTAATAAAATTGGGGGGTTTTGCTCTGCGGTCTTAATTTTGTTAATTAGAATAGTAGAACTAATATATATGGATGTGATTTGATTGAATAGCAGCTGTCTTACTTCTACAGTTATGTGTAATATAAAATGTGCAACCTATCTTTACTTGCATTCTGAATTGGCTATATTTTTTTTATGTTGTAGATGATACCAGATGATATGAAATTCCAGGCTGGAGATGCCCAAAACTTTTTGGGTGCATGATGGGTTAGGTTAATGTTCAATGCCGAAATGAAGAAAGATAAGTGATACAAGTTTAGGTGATGCGATTAAGAGGACTTCTGGAGTTCTAAAATGACTAGAAAGGTTGGGTTTGATTCCAACTCGAAGTTACAACAAGAATATGGGATAAAAGTGATGATTCTGTCATTAGTTTTTGTGGCTGAAAAGTTGTTGCTGCTGCCATGGTTTTAGGGGATGAAGGACTGTGATTATTGAATTTTAGAATATGATAATGCTTTGGAAGATTGGGTTTCAATCCAATTTTAGAATATGATAACATAAGAAAATCGCCCATCTGACACCAAAGAGCCTGCACCCCAACTGTTTGTGAAAAGTTTTCAGAGAGGGGAGATTTAGCTCCTCTCCAACCTTCACAACCACCGTCAGTAGAAACAGTATTGAGTTCAGTTCTCCACCTTTCATCCATCAATCATCATCTCTTCCATTTCACTTAGCAATTCATAGTCATCACTAGATGCATACCACCTTCACCACCAACTAAAGAATCACCAGCTGCTTCCCAGGTTTGTCCTTAAACTGCCACTTACTTGACTAGTATATTTATTTGGTGGCTAGTGTGTATCATCTCTTTTTATGCTTCTAATTTGGGTGATTTTAATTGTAGGTGAATTCGCAATGATGTAACTTGCCGAAACCGTTAAAGAGGTCAGCTATTCTTGAACTCAGCCTAGTAGATTGGTATTTGATATTCATCTCTAATTGAATGAATCTGACAATCTGACTAACTTGAAAACTAAGGTTGCAGCTAATTAATCAAGACGTGAAGATCAAGAACGTGGAAAACACACCAGATGATCCGCGCCAGAGGAATCCATAGTACCTGAATTACCCATTCACGGATTTTCTTTTGGTTGCTTAATGTCCTTCGTGCCATGCTGGTGTTGAGAAGGAACCCTTTGAGATTTGTCCTTGATAGGGGGTTTGATTCAGTATCAGAGTTTCGAAACCCTGTGTGTCTTTCACCTTAGCAAATGTGATTTGCAAGTAAAAAAGAAAGTAGATACTGATGTTATTTTATAGATACTTTGAAGATCATGGTTGTTCTTACAGTAGCATTAAGTTGTTAGCTTGTTGTCAAGATCTGATTAAGTTGGGTCACTTCACCTAAACCTAAGTCAAATTTTGTTCACCAACCCATAATGCGCTAAAGAACTCAGTCATGGTTGGATGTCTTGAACTGTATTAATTACCAAGCAGAGACATATTAGTTACATTATGACTGACTAACACGCTGTGAGTCTGTGACCTGTATAGTTTGTCATGATTTTTTCTCTTTGTTTATTTTAATTACATGTTGGAAGTATAAACTTTCGTACTCTTGAGTATCCGTTAAAAGGTTTCAATTTATTATTATTTGCAAAAAAAAAAAATTGCACTAGTGGTTGGGGAAATTTCCTACTCTAGCAAGATGAGTTGGGCAACTTAAGATGTAGTTTTAACCCAACAGACCGATATGGATTGTTAGAAATGAGAGTAGCTTCGTGTTCTTTTCACTTAATTTCTTGGGCGATTTCTGATTTCTCTGAGTGAAAAACTGTGGAAGTGATTGTTGAGTTGAAATTGAATTTTGGTCAAAATCGGATAATTTGGTTTGTGACCAGATGATCCAGTAACTGTCTGATTATGTCATACTAAGATCATATTTTCTTCTCAAGCCTTAATTATGGCATACTAAGTTAATATTTCTTTTTAAACCTTGATGGTTTGAGAAGTTTGAATAAGAAACTGTTTGATTAATGTGCTTGTTTCTCTATGCAGGATATTAAGATGGGTTAGAAAGGAGGAAGAAAGGATTCTAACATGCAACTATGTTCAAGTCACTTTTATAGAGACTTGGTGGGTTCTTTCTAGCTTAATTATGATCGATAAAGTTCATTGGATAGGTAAAGACAAGCCTTGCTAGGTCATTCTAGATTGTCAGGTACCTACCTCAGTTTCCGTGGGGCTTTTTCTTATCTTATCTTGATTGATTTCTATACCAGATTCTCAGTTGGTGGTGTTTTATATAGTTTATCAACATGATCAGAATTGTGTTCAAAAAATTATAGGATAAAGAGACTGGAGGAATGCCAGATAGGCCAGATGATGCTCTTGGTGTTTTCCACACATATTTTGATGTCGATGGTAATGCTACCTGGGACCCCTCTATTTGATGTTATCAATGCTAGTTCTTTTATCACACACCCACTAGCTTAAGTATCACATCATTGAAATATACAGAATACCATCTCTATTGGCCCACTTTTGCATACATCGCAGGATAACTTTTTTCTTCTTATTATGGGATCAAGCCTGTTATAGTGCTATTTTCTTGAACATTGATGATGGTAATTGTGTGGAACACAAGAGTATGAAATCCTGTTATCTACCTTTTACCACCACCATATTTATTGTATCCTCCCTTTGTTAATCTAAAGCCGAAGGTCTTTACGGAAGTAGTCTGTGCTGAGCATCTTGAATTGCGACGAGAAATTCTCACATTACTTAACCTTCAGAGACAGGTTCTTGTTTTATAAGATTCAGTATCAACTTATTTGCCATTATTTCAGCCATTGTCTTATCAATAGTGATAAGGGTCCAAAATTTTGTATGTTATCCTGCTTCTCTTGGTATTGTTATTTTCTCATTGGGTATTCTTGTTGTCTGTATGCTTTGATATTCAGTTGCAATACAAGGAAGCTGAAGCTTCGTCTCCCGGTGAAGGTTTATATTTTGAGACACCAGGCACACCAAGGAAAGGATAGGGTTTTGATTTGATTAATGAATGGAAACGGTTTGATTGAAAAAAATTGTGTTTTATGTTTGTTGTTGTTGTTGCAGAGGCACTTAGGGTTTAGGTTTAGATTTTTATCATCAGACCTTCCTCAAATTTAATGGATGATGAATTTCAAATAAGGTCATCAGATCTTTTAACCCAATTAATGGAATCCCAATTGCAACTTACAACGGTATGATTACTACATGACTAAACGTGCAATGTAAGTACACTAATTAGCTGTGTACTCAGTAGAGAGTGCCATGCTTAGTCAAAACAGTGTGCGGGTTTCGAGGTCTAATTATGGGCATTCTAGTGAACTGATTTATTTATTTTTTAAATGTGTTTAGGTTGCCTGATGATTTTGATAGCCGTGCGTTTTCAACTGTATCTATTCAACGAGAACGTCTCTGATCCTTCTCATATTGATTTTGCTCATCACAAGGTATGCATTTGTCAATATATTGAGACAAAGTTTGTAGACTTAAGTTGACAGATTAGTTAATGGATAGATTCGAGAAGTGTTTAATGTTTCATTGATTTCAATAATTAAATATCTCCAATGAGCGTCAAAATAAGAATAAAATTTTGAAATAACTGCTAGACGAAAAATGTTAGATGTCGCCAAGCAACTATTCTGTGGGATGAATGAAGCCCTTATGACTTTATTTAACCCTGCAACAACTGCTTCAACAGCTACTCTGGGAGGAATGTTTTTATCTAGTGTGAATGATGTAATCACATTGTATCTCAAAATGTGTCTTCATGTGATCCTAGTTTATATAACACCTATATAGTGCAGTACTAAACTAATGAATATGGTAGCATTTTGAGTTAGGATAGATAATATAAGGAAGTCATTGTTGTTTACAGGTAAGGTTTAAGATTGCAGAATGCTTGTTTTTTTATTCTACAACGATCTTCTTGCAAGGAAGCAATTTTTGAAAACTTTGTAATGTCCCTTATAAAGTTTATACCAGGTGTGGAAAGCGAGTCATGCCAACCATGTGATGGGATCAGATGTGTGCTTGAAGTTACCACTTGTCACGAAGAACGGATCGTTGTATGTTCTGGATTATTCAATAGAAATTATCTTCTGAATAACTCGTTCACTTCTCTGATTAGTTCCGGTTCCAAAGATTCAAGTACAGAAAAATAATTCTATCAGTAGCTCTATTTGTTAATTTGTTCAGTGTGGTTTATATTTGTCTAGTAGAAGTTTAGCTGAAATTTATATTCAAAGCTTACTGTCTATCAAAAATGGTGAACATTGAAATTATTTTGAATATTTTATTGTCCAGTGTCAATCTCCGGAGTCATGACTCTTGAGGAAAAATAGTTTTTTTCCTAAATAACTTCCATGTTTTCTTCAGTATAAGTGACATGCGGTACCTAAAACCATGACATTGGGTTTGAGTGTCACCAACCTTTGTTCCTCAAAGTTATGACGTTGAAGAATTCGGTATGAAATTGGTTTGGTTTCAGCTAAAATTGTATAGGATTCTAAATCATAATATGGTTATGTTTCAGATCTTGTAAGATCAATTGGAGGTGCTTATAGAGAATACCATCTCCATTAGCCCACTCTTTTTGCATACATCGCGGGATTTTTTTTTTCTTTTCCTGAACTCGATCCCTGTTATAGTGTTATTTTCTTAAGCGTTGATAATGACATTTGTGTGGAACACAAGAGTTTGATTCGTGTGAAATCCTGCTATGTATTGCAACCACCATCTTTGTTATATCCTCCCTTTGTTAAAACATGAAGGTTAATGATGATTGGAATCTATATTACTTCGTTGGTCCTTGAATCTTTTTGTAAATCTTTTTCCAGTCTCATCTCAATCTTTTTATTGAGACAGTGTGCAATAAACTTATTTATGTTTTATAATTGCCGTTATTTTGCTTTTTTCCTGTCACATTCCATTAATATCAGTATTATATAATACCATTGTGTTGTTTTATGATTGCAGTTATGGAAAATCATATTATATGAATGGATCAACTCTAAAAGAATAAACAAAACTGGTACTTAAAGAGGAAGTTTCTACCAAGAAATCAAGTGACGGAAGCTTGACGGGGGTAGATCTGGACAGGTGCATTAATTAATGCAGTGTTCTCTGTTTTAGTTCTTAATTCTCATTTTAGTTCTCAGTTCTCATTTTAGTTTTGTTCTTAGGGTTCCCAATTGTATATATAGGTACTGGAAAAGGATTTGGCAATATGTGGGGGTTCATCATTCCCTTAGGAAGTACATAATCGGTTTGATTTGAAATGGTGAACCCTTTTGTTTCTTCATATTACTTGTTTGGTGTTTGTTTTGGTTCTTAACATGAAATTGCTTTTTATTGAGAGTTTTTTATTCTCAATTGTTGTTCAGCTAATTGTTCAGTTATTTATGTCATAGGCTAAAGTATCAGGGAGGAAGTATTAACCTAACTGGTAATCTTACAACTGAAGTAAGTTGACCAGGAGATGGGACTGTCATAGGTTAAATTATTTGAATGGTGGACGAAGCACAGGACAAGGAATTTCATGTGCAGTCGCTGGCTGATAAGGTCCTACTTTCTGTTCTCATTTGAGTAGACAAAAAGTAGTCACTCTTGTTTGGTCTAATCATTGTTAGGGCCCATGATTTAGACTTCATCGCCTTCAAAATAAAACGTAGTAGATTTAATGTGTTATACAAGTTCAGGATTTTCAGATTTATGTTGAGATATAAACCAATTCATGACAACAAACATTGAATTTTGTGTAAACTTTTTTTGTTTTACATCAGCTTCTGACTTTTTTTTTTATTTGCAACAACTATCATGTGCAGGTTACTACTTATGTCCATCTTCCTAGCTGTTGTATGTATATTGTCCTGGTCTTTTGTCTAATGGTACAATTGTCATCCCAAGTAAGTCCCGTCGGTGTCTATCATTAGAAGTTCAACCTATTTCTATTATTATTTTTATATGTTGAATTAAGATACCTCATTATGTTTGCATAACATAATATCGTTTTTGGTGCAGGTGGGACTTTTAAATGTCGATGGGTTTCAGAACTTGTTGTTCTCTTTTATGGACAAAGCAGTTGATGAAGGATTTATTTCTCCCTCTGCTCATTGCATTGTTGATTCTGCCTCAACAACCAAGAAATTGGTGGAATGACTTGAGGTATAATAGTTTAAGTACTATATTTGTTTGCTGGTCTACTATAAAGCGCGCGCTAATCTGAATTCAGTTTGAAAATATCACTATGTTATGTAGATAATATTCCTACTCCACCATGATCACCTTTAGCATTCCTAATATTATGACACAAATAGCGTATCAAATCACACGTTGGAGTTGAATACTTTCTGTTTTAGAATGTGAAATTGATCAATCTTCAAATTAGGATTATAAAGGGATTGTTGACTTTATAATTTGATGTATGCTATGTAGATGAAAGTTTTGTATGGATCTGTCGAACATATTATGCATCTGACATGACATTGGCTCTTAAGTTAATAACCAGATGAAATTATATGTTGGTACTATATTAGCTTTCCTCTATAGCTTTCTGCCTTATTTCAGCGTGGGTGACTATCAAAACTTAACAGTTCCACTGATGAATGAATGTCTTTTTTATCTACAGATTAGCGCTTTACTCTGGGATGCATTTTGTCAGCGTAGTCAGAAACTGACATTGAATCTTGTGTTAGGATTATTTGTAGATGGAGATATATATGATATCTTTCACTTGGAATACTAACCGTATTCTGGTAGTCCTTTGAATCCGTAGAACTAATAAATGAACCCCTTCCATTTAGCTTCCTTCTATTTTTAAAAAAATTCTTGGACATAATATGGACATCGGTTGTGTGAAAATATTTATTCTGTAGATAAGGGAGGCCTAAGAAAATATTCTGAGCTACCTAAAACCGATGGGGAGCCTATGTGGCAACCAATTCTTCAGTGTCATGATTTTAAGAAATAAAGGTCGGCGACACTCACAACCTAGTGTCATGATTTTAGGTACCGCGTGTCACTTACACCGAATAAAAAATGTAAGTTATTTACGAAAAAAATCTATTTTTTTCCAAAATCATGACTTCGGAGACATGACACCGGATAATAAAATATTCAAAATAATCTCAGTATCGCCATTTTATTGGACTTAAAAGTCAACAATTGTGAAAAATGAAGGGTACAAACGAAAAAAAAGAAAGAAAAGAAAATAAACTATACATATGAGATTGACCAAAATTATCAATGTATGCATGATGTAACCTAGAATTCATTTGGTGTCGTATTCTTTCGATATCATGGGATATATCTATGAGATTAACCTAAGTTATCAATGTATGATGTAATCCTATAATTCATTTGGTATCACGGGTTATGCTATAAGATTGAGCTAAGTTTGCATATGACCCATCATATTAGTTTGATTTTATGGGATAAACCTATGATATTGACCAAAGTGAGAAATATTATATTTTATGAGATTGACCTGAGTCGATATACGATTCCTGTAATACTTTTGATATCACTGGGTATACTATTAAATTGGCTCAAGTCAATATATGATTCCTCATATTATTTCGAGGTCACTTGGCATGCTATGAGACTAAATGAAGTAAATATATGATTTATATAATTCTTTTTGATATCACCAGATATGGTATTAGATTGACCCAAAACGGTATATGATTAATATAATTTTTTCGGAATCATCGGGTATGCTACGAGATTGATCCAAGTGGATATATGATTCCTATAATTCTTTCTAAAATCACCGGATATGCATATGAATCATCGCCTTCTTTTAATGTCATGTGTATACCTATGAGATTGATCAAAATCATCAACATATGCTGTAATCCAAAAATTCATTTGGTATCATGGGTTATGCTATATGATTGACCTAACTCGACAAACAAATCATCGTATTCTTTTGATGTCATGGGATATACTTATGATATTGACCAAAGTCATCAATATTTGATGTAATCCTATAATTCATTTTGTATCATGGGTTATGCTATGAGATTGATCTAAGTCGACACATGATCCATCGTATTCTTTCGGCGTCATAGGATATACCTATGAGACTGACCAAAATCATCAATATATGATATAATCCTATAATTCATTTGGTAGCATGGGTTATGTTGAGTTTGACCTAAGTCGACATATGATCCATCATACTCATTCGATATCACGGGATATACCTATGAAATCGACCTAAGTGATCAATATATGATATAATCTTATAATTCATTTGGCAGCATGGGTTATGCTGAGTTTGACCTAAGTCGGCATATGATCCATTATACTCATTCGATATCACGGGATATACCTATGAAATCGACCTAAGTGATCAATATATGATGTAATCCTATTCATTTGGTAGTATGGGTTATGCTATAAGTTTAACCTAAGTGGACATTGGATCTAGAATGGACTGATGATAGTCAAACGGGTCACAATCCATATGACTAGATAAATCAGATGACAACCCTCGATAAATTTCAATCTCACGGCTAATTTCTCTCCCTCAAAATTTTCCAGGAACCAAATAAAATTTCCTCTCAGAGATCGGAAAATTCACTCCTTTTTTTCGTCTTCCCGCTCTCCTTCCCTTAACTTTTCACATTCCCGCTCTTTCCCCTTAATTTTTCACATTCCCGCTCTCTTCTCCCTCCCAATTTCTCCCATGTCTATGTCATCTTAGTTTTCTTTTCAATTGTTTTTTCTCTTCAATTGTTTTTAAGAAACCCTAGTTCCCTAATATTCTTTTGGTAACCCTCACTGCCGAATGATCTTTTTAACATGGTAGTATCCATTTGAAATCTAATTGCAATCGATTATACACTACTCTTGTAGACTGATCTCTATTTTTGAGATTCAATTTGATTTTTATTTATTTTGAAGTGATGGTCGATTCTGATAGTATGGGTTGTAGTTTTTTCTCTCTCAATATTTTCTTCGCTGATTTATGAAGTTTTGTTTTAACATTAGTTCCAGATTTTTCAATTTTTGGTTGAATTTATATTTGATTGTCGAAACAGATTGAAAGGACTTTATCCTGCCGTGAGAAATGGATTCATAAATTTCTTTCCCTTCTCTGTGGGATCTCTTTCTATACGTTATCATCTCTCAATTCATCTTCTGCAATTTCGATTATATCCAAGTATAAGATTCAATTAATCAATGGAGACTCAATGGATTACTGAATTTCCTCATACAAATATGGATAAAAGACCTAGAAAAAGACCGAGATTAGCTTGGGAAATTCCTACTCCTGTACCTCTTCCGAAGGTATAAATTTCTCCTTTCTGAATTATTTTTGTTTTTAACTTTTTAATTTCAATTATGTTGCTCTGATTTTTCCGTTGAATTTAATTTTCTAAGTATTCATGTGTTTATTATGCAATTTTCGACAGGTTTCTGATTATATACTTTTTCGTTGTTGAATGTTTTGATTTGATTTGATTGTCTGTTTGTAAATAAAACCTTAAATTGGGAATTGTCAATCCATGTTACAAAATTAAGATCTTGTTATTTTTGATGAGTGATTGGAATTTGAAAATTTGTTCAAATGATCAAGTTCCTGTTCATGTTTGACTGAACAACTCAGCTTATTTCAGAATTTTGTTGTTTTGGTTGATGACTGAGTTTATAATCAGAAATACTGGTGCTCCTCTGTATTACAAATCACAGATTCAGAATGGATATCCACCCTGGAGGAATGATGATAAAGATGGACACTATGTATTTGTTATTAGAGAGAATTTAACTCTTCGCTGTTATGCTCCCTCGCCACAATCAGCTTTTTGTTTCTTCTATTTCCTCTCATTATTTGCCTTTTAAACTCATGTGTCCATTCCTTCTGCAGATAAAATTCTTAGTAAAATGGGTGAAGGTTAGTGCACAATATATCTTTATTTAATTTACTTTTCTCAGCATTTGGTGTTATCTGTCATTTTTGAAAGGGATGCTATTCTAACGTTATGCTTTGTTTGGTATCATTTAATTCAGGGACACTTGGACAGGTATTAGAATGTTTGGATAATGAGCTACATGAAAATTCCAATGCCTTCCTTTTTGACCACTGCTATACTGCCACTTTCTTTTCTACGGATATTTACTTGGTTGAGTAAATATCAAAAATCCACTTTCCTTAGTGTATAAACAATCTTTGACACTGGTTCTATCTTCTTTTTTAACTTCCGTTCTTGTGGTTTAGCTATTTTTTTGTAAGAAGAGAACAAGTTTTGTGCTTTAGCTTGTGCTTTTTTGTGACCTGAAACCCCTAGCGAAGGGCGGTCTGTTGGCGTTTAATATCTTGCGTGGCTACACTGAACCTGATTATATATAGGGAAACAGAAGCTTGCGCTTGGAATAAAACATCTATGTACTCCCGCATCCTGTGCTTGTAGGCTTAGCTTTATAACTGAAATTTGTATTTTTTTTGCTTTCTATAGAGCAATGATATTGTTGTTCCTTTGAACCTCCAAGATATCCCCACTTTTTTCACGCCACCAATTAGTCTTCACCATATTGTTAAGATTTGATGATTAGGAACTCAGGAATTACTTAGGCATTCGTTGTTGGAAACATACTGATACACATTTCCTGGAGTTTTTTGCCCTTGGTCCTTGGCTGCTAGTTTTGTGTTTCACCACATTGCCAGTGAAAAATCTAATGCGGTTACGCATTAAACAGCCATCATGTGGTTGTGGTGGCCTAAACAGCCAGCTCAGCCATCCTTATTACCATTTAAGACCGTTCAAGATCCCACCAGTGACATTGTGAAGTGGGGTCTTCTCGAGTGCGCTATGGTAGAATTGAGTCTCGAAGGCTTATCTTATACTCTTGTTTGTCCCTGGGTTCCTATTCTTTGTTGAGAAGTTGAATCGTTTTGTAATGCTTTCTTTATACAACAGTGCTGGAGTATCTATAGGCGGTGAGATGTCTGGCGGAGTTTCAAACGTGACAGTGGCAAACGTTGTTGTTGTGTGGGGCTAAAGACGAGCCATGAGGATCAAGACCGCCGCAGGGGTATCCTTTCAAACATCACAGTCAACAATGTGCATCCTGACGCAGGGTATGATTCCAAAGCATATCCTATCCTCAGTAACGTAAATTTCATCAATATACATGGCCAGGGAGTACCTGTGTGCCAGTCTGACATCATGGAAGAGGTCAAGGTTTTCTCCATTATGCTTGTAACTTATTAGGGAACACGATATCGGTTCATTCATTCGTCAGAATGTGTTTCTGTTTGTGCTGCACATCCCCTTAATGGGACCATCATTGCCGGAACTAAGGTTTGTTTTTCTTAGATTGATAAGTTTGTATAGGAATTGCTACTATCACTACTTTCCTTGCTACAACCACATTTTTTCGTGATAGATCTCTAATTTTTCTTTTGGATATAGTTGTGTCGACTAGTTTTATGTAATTTGTTTATTTGTGGAGTACTTATAATATGTATGTGTTCATTTGCATTGTTAGGAGCTGATGATATCTACAGTGTGTACCGGCTGGAATGTATGCAATTCGTGCACGTAGTATAACAGTGACAGAGGAGGACTTCCTTGGTGTTGGTTTCCTTTTTGGATTTGCGTTTATGCTGCATTACTTTTCTTAATTGTACAACGGAGAGTGTGAAGACAAATGTTGCCAGATACTTAAAAGGATCAACGAGCCACCCATTAAAATTTACACTTCATTATGGAAGTAATATAATTTGCACTTCATTCTTCTTGTTTTTTGTTGATTTACCGGTAGTAGATCGTAATTCTTACATGTAAATGGATGGATTCATAATTCTTACCATGTTGCCGACTTATATTAGTCCACTCACGGCTAGGTTTCGATCTCGGAGCCAGGGTATGCATACAATATGTCAGAATAGGGTTTGTTTAAGGTTTCAGGGAATATTCCAAACGAATCTTACCTGTAAATGGATGGATTAATCGTTCTTACAAAGTTTTCGACTTATAGTGGTCTACTCATGGCCAGGTTTCGATCTCGAAGAAGGTTATGCATACAATACGCAACAATAAGGTTTTTTTAAGGTTTCGGGGAATATTCAGAAGAAATCTTACCAGTAAATGGATGGATTCATCGTTCTTACTGAGTTTCCGACTTATAGTAGTCCACTCACGGCTAGGTTTCGATCCCGGAGCTAGGTTATGCATACAATATGCCATAATAGGGTTTGTTTAAAGTTTCGGGGAATATTCCAAAGGAATCCTACTGTAAATGGATGGATTCATCGTTCTTACCAAGTTTCCAACTTATAGTAGTCCACTCCCGACTAGGTTTCGATCTCGGAGCCAGGTTATGCATACAATATGCCAGAATAGGGTTTGTTTAAGGTTTCTCAGAGCCAGGTTATGTGTCCATGAAAATGACAAAATTACCCTTGCTGGAAAAGGACAACAATTTTTCATAAAAATGTCCAAGATGATCTTGGGAAGTAAAAATATCAGATCCGTATGGTCCCTCAGTAGATTCACCCATCTGGGATGGAAGTCAGCTTACAAGATTACTTGGTATAGACCCCGAATTTTCATTCAGATGAGTTTGCGAAGTAAATTATCAGATATTTATGTGTCCTTGAAAATGACTAAATAACCCTTGCAGGAAAAGGACAACAAGTTTTCATGTGTCCCCAAATTACCCCCGTCCGAAAAGGGAAATTGTTTTCCATGTGTCCGCCAAAATGACAAAATTACCCTCAAAGGAAAAGGCCAACAAATTTTTATGGGTCCATGAAAATAACCAAATTACCCTCGGCGGAAAAGGGCAACAAATATTCATGAAAATGACCAAGATGAGCTTGGGAACTAAAATTGTGATGAAGTTGGAGGGTAATTTGGTCACTTTCACAGTTCCTAATTTTTTTGTTTCCGATAAGGGTATTCTGGTCATTTTATGATCGCTTTCACAAAATTTTGATGAAATTGGAGGGCAATTTTATCATTTTCATGGTTCATGACTTGTTTTCGACAAGGGTATTATGGTCATTTCCTGGTTGCTTTCACAAAATTGTGATGAAATTATAGGGTAATTTGGTCATTTTAAAGGTTCCCGAATTTTTTGTTTCCAACAAGGGTATTTTGGTCATTTCATGATCGCTTTCACAAAATTATGATTAAATTGGAGGGTAATTTGGTCATTTTCACGGTTCCCAAAATTTGCCACACTTATTCCTGTACGGGTATTCTGGTAATTTCTTGATCGCTGTCATAAGTTTTTGATAAAATTGGAGGGTAATTTGGTCATTTCACGGTTCCCCAATTTTTTGTTGATAAGGATATTCTGGTCATTTCCTGATTGATTTCACAAAATTGTGATGAAATTGGAGGGTAATTTTGTCATTTTCACGGTTACCGAAATTTTGTTTCCGATAAGGTTATTTTGGTCATTTCCTTATCGCTTCCACAAAAATTTGTTGAAATTGGAGGGTAATTTGGTCATTTTTAAGATTTCCGAATTTTTTGTTACGCTTATTCTGGTAAGGATATTTTTGTCATTTCTCGATCCCTTTGACAGAATTGTGATGAAATTTGAGGTAATCTAGTCATTTTCAGGATCTCTAGTGGACTTATTTCGATAAGGATAATATGATCATTTTTATTTGATAAAAATAATCACATCTGCAATTATGATGAAATTGGAAAGTGATTTGGTCATTTTTGGAATATATGACATATTCCAGGAAGGGTACTTTGGTCATTTTCTATACAATATGCCAGAACAGGGTTTGTTTAAGATTTCGGAGAATATTCCGAAGGAATCTTACCTGTAAATGGACGGACTCAAAGTTCTTATCAAGTTTCCGACTTATTGTAGTCCCCTCACGGCCAGGTTTCGATCTCGGAGTCAGGTTATGCGAACAATATGCCAGAATAGGGTTTGTTTAAGGTTTCGGGGAATATTCTGAAGGAATCTTACTTGTAAATGGATGGATTTATCGTTCTTACCAAGTTTCTGACTTATAGTAGTACACTAACGTCCAGGTGTCAATTTTGGAGCCAGGGTATGCATACAATATGCCAGAATAGGGTTTGTTTAAGATTTCGGAGAATATTCCAAAGGAATCTTACCTGTAAATGGATGGATTCATTGTTCTTACCAAGTTTCCGACTTATAGTAGACAACCAACGGCCAGGTTTCGATCTCAGAGCCAGGGTATGCATACAATATACCAGAATAGGGTATGTTTAAGGTTTCAGAGAATACTCCGAAGGAATCTTACCTGTAAATGGATGGATTCATCGTTCTTACTAAGTTTCCGACTTATAGTAGTCCAGTCACGGCCAGGTTTCGATCTCGGAGCCAGGTTATGCATACAATATGCCAGAATAGGGTTTGTTTAAGATTTCGGAAAATATTCCAAAGGAATCTTACCTGTAAATGGATGGATTCATTGTTCTTACCAAGTTTCCAACTTATAGTAGACCACCCACGGCCAGGTTTCGATCTCGGAGCCAGGGTATGCATACAATATACCAGAATAGGGTATGTTTAAGGTTTCAGAGAATATTCCGAAGGAATCTTACCTGTAAATGGATGGATTCATCGTTCTTACTAAGTTTCCGACTTATAGTAGTCCAGTCACGGCCAGGTTTCGATCTCGGAGCCAGGTTATGCATACAATATGCAAGAATAGGGTTTGTTTAAGGTTTCTGGGAATATTCCGCAGGAATCTTACCTGTAAATGGATGGATTCATCGTTCTTACCAAGTTTCCGACTTATAGTAGTCCACTCACGGCCAGGTTTCGATCTCGGAGCCAGGGTATGTATACAATATGCCAGAATAGGGTTTGTTTAAGGTTTCAGAGAATATTCCGAAGGAATCTTACCTGTAAATGGATTCATTGTTCTTACCTTGTTTCCAACTTATACTAGTCTACTCATGGCCAGGTTTCGATCTCGGAGCCAGGTCATGCATACAATATGCAAGAATAAGGCTTGTTTAAGGTTTCGTGGATTATTCTGAAGGAATCATACCTGTAAATGGATGGATTCATCGTTCTTACCAAGTTTCCGAGTTATAGTAGTCCACTCACGGCCTGGTTTCGATCTCAGATCCATGGTATGCATATAATATGCCAGAATATGGTTTGTTTAAGGTTTCGGGGAATATTATGAAAGAATCTTACCTGCAAATAAATAGATTCATCGTTCTTACCAAGTTTCCGATTTATAGTTGTCCACTCATGGCCAGGTTTCGATCTCGGAGCCATATTATGAATATAATATGCGAGAATAGGGTTTGTTTAAGGTTTTGGGGAATATTCCGAAGGAATCTTAAGATTTCAGAGAATATTCCGAAGGAATCTTACCTGTAAATGGATGGATTCATTGTTCTTAACAAGTTTCCAACTTATAGTAGTCCACTCACGGCCAGGTTTCGATCTCGGAGCCAGGTTATGAATACAATATGCTAGAATAAGGTTTGTTTAAGGTTTCGTGGATTATTTCGAAGGAATCATACCTGTAAATGAATGGATTCATCGTTCTTACCAAGTTTCCGAGTTATAGTAGTCCACTCACGACCAGGTTTCGATTTCGGAGCCAGGTTATGCTTACAATATGCCAGAATAAGGCTTGTTTAAGGTTTCGTGGATTATTCCGAAGGAATCATACCTGTAAATGGATGGATTCATCGGACTTACCAAGTTTCCGAGTTATAGTAGTCCATTCACGACCAGGTTTCGATCTCAGAGCCATGGTACGCATACAATATGCCAGAATAAGGTTTGTTTAAGGTTTCAGAGAATATTCCGAAGGAATCATACCTGTAAATGGATGGATTAATCATTCTTACCAAGTTTCCGACTTATAGTAGTCCACTCACGGCCAGGTTTCGATCTCGGAGCCATGTATGCATACAATATGCCAGAATAGGGTTTGTTTAAGGTTTCAGGGAATATTCCGAAGGAATCTTTCCTGCAAATGCACAGATTCATCGTTCTTACCAAGTTTCCGACTTATAGTAGTCCACTCCCGGCCAGGTTTCGATCTCGGAGACAGGGTATGCATACAATATGCCAGAATTGGGTTTGTTTAAGGTTTCAGATAATATTCTGAAGGAATCTTACCTGTAAACGGATGGATTCATCGTTGTTACCAAGTTTCCGACTTATAGTAGTCGACTCCCGCCAGGTTTCGATCTCGGAGCCAGGTTATGCATACAATATGTCAGAATAGGGTTTGTTTAAGGCTTCAGAGAATATTTTTCCGACTTAAGTAGTCTACTCCCGGCTAGGTTTTAATCTCGGAGCCAGGTTATGCATACAATATGCCAGAATAGGGTTTGTTTAATATTTCGGGTAATATTCCGCAGGAATCTTACCTGTAAATGGATGGATTTATCGTTCTTACCAAGTTTCCGACTTATAGTAGTCCACTCACGGCTAGGTTTCGATCTCGGAGCCAGGTTATGCATACAATATGCCAGAATAGGGTTTGTTTAAGGTTTCGGGGAATATTCCGCAGGAATCTTACCTGTAAATGGATGGGTTCATCGTTCTTACCAAGTTTCCGACTTATAGTAGTCCACTCACGGCCAGGTTTCGATCTCGGAGCCAGGGTATGCATACAATATGCCAGATGGATTCATCGTTCTTACGAAATTTCCGACTTATAGTAGTCCACTCCTGGCCAGGTTACAATCTCAGAGCCAGGTTATGCATACAATATGCCAGAATAGGGTTTGTTTAATGTTTCGGGGAATATTCCGCATGAATCTTACCTGTAAATGTATGGATTCATTGTTCTTACCAAGTTTCCGACTTATAGTAGTCCACTGACGGCCAGGTTTCGATCTCGGAGCCAGATTATGAATACAATATGCCAGAATAGGGTTTGTTTAAGGTTTCGTGGAATATTATGATGGAATGTTACCTTTAAATAGATGGATTCATCGTTCTTACCAAGTTTCCGACTTATAGTAGTCCATTCCCGACCAGGTTTCGATCTCGGAGTTAGGGTATGCATACAATATGCCTGGGATATACACATGAGATTGACCTAATTTGATATATGATTCCTCATATATTATGGGATATAGAGATACGTATATAAATTCTTGTTGCACCATTTTGTTTTACTTAAAACACCATTCCTCAATTTTTTAAATTTAAATTTTTTAATTATAGTCTAAGCTAATTTTTGTGTTAACTCACAACACTTTTTGGTATTGTACAATTTTTGTTTTTGTTTACCACGTATATAAACCCATGTCTTTAATCCGAAGAAATGCTTTTAGTCATCGATATAATCCGAGAATTAATATGTTGTTCAAATACTACGAAAAATAAAATCATCGATTGAACATACCAGTTTCCTTTTTCGTTTTTTTAGTTTTCCCCCCCTCATTGAATGTGTTTAAAGATCTATGTAAGTTGATAAAATAAAACCAACACGACAACATTAGTACGTTAAGTGTTCTGCTGACAATTCCTGCACAGTCGATTAGGTCGTTAAACAAAATATTACCAACATCAGTACATTGATTGCTCCATTGAAGATTCTTACTCAATTGACTATGCCGTTAAGCAGAAAATGACCAACATCGATACGTTTAAGGTTTTATTGGCGATTACAACTCAATCAACTAGGTTATTAAGAAGAATATGTCCAACATCAATACATTTAGGGTTCCAATGAAGACTTTTGCAAATGTAAGGCTAACAGATAAGATGCCCTTATTGAGTTTATATTTATCGGATTATTTCGATATCTTTTGAAATTGTCATAAGTATACATTCCTCGAATTTAGACAATATACAAAATTATTATCAATAAAAATGCAGATAATACGTATTTTGATCAAAAAATAAATAAATGAATATGTTATAACAAATATGATTGTGAACGGTGGGTACAATTGATGAATGATATCATTTTTTCCAAAAAGTCACAATTCACAAGCTGTATGACTAGATAGGATTAATAACATCTGTTGAAACTCGCCAACCCAAAAAATCTTTACCTATACAAAAGGAATAACCCTATACACAAAACTTATTCACACGAAGAATGATAACTACGTAAGCATATCGGGTTGCAAAAACGTTGGAATAATAGTTATGCACATTATTACAACCCTCGTCTCGTCTCGAGCTCACACCCAATATACAAGATGTTCATCCATTATCTAAACAAAAGAAGTACGATCCGTATGGATTTCATCTAGCCAATAGCAAACCAAGTTACCTAATATGCAAACACAAAGAACCATACGGATTTCCATCTTGTCTAAATTAATTAGCGGGAATAAGGAAGTTTCACCAAAAATTTCCCACCTAAACTTTTACTTTTCCCACGAAACCCTAGCCGCGTGTTGGCATGCCAAACTCAAACCCTCGAGGCCCAAGCCGCGCTCACTCTCTATTCTTTCTCCAACTCTCTGAAACTTCCCAACATCTTCTCTCATATCTATCTAGGTCTCACTCTTATCTACTCGTAATAAGATGAAATTAAAGGTCTCGTTTTTTGGTTGTTTCTTTCATCTCTAACATCAAAAGTGATGAATGTTAATTCTCGAGTTGAAAAATTAGGTTTATAGGAATGATTTTTTATTTTAATTCGTTTTTTTTTTCTTAATTCTTCACTGCTTAAAATTCATGAATGAAAAAATGTTTTAAACTTTTAACTTTTCAAGATTTCACTCGATTCTGCTTAGCAGTGAACTATTTTTTTTCCTTAACTTATACTGTATCTAATTAAAGTTAGGGCTTGTACAAATCATTTAAAATTAGAGATTTTGGAGTCAGGGTTTTTGTAGATCTCTATCAAAATTAGAGATTTTGTAATTAGGTTTCTACAAATCTCTGTTAAAATTAGAGAATTTAGAGTTAGGGTTTTCATAAATCTCTATAATCTATTCGTCTTTCTCTGTTTTTTGAAAGGACTTTATCCTCCCTTTAGAAATGGGATTTGCAGGTTGTTTTTGCTTTGACTGCACCTTTTATTTTATCTTAATTACATACAGAAGAAATGGGTTTTTGATATGAGAGTTTTTATTTTTTCTCACAATTTGCAAATTTTAAAGATGGTGAATGGAATCTTAAACATTTTTCAGAAGAAGACTGCACCTAAATGTAAGATCTTTACTGTGTTTTATTGAATAATCGATTAAATTTTATTGGAGGTTTGGTGTTTTATTATGTAATTGAAAACGAATTTGATTAATGAAACAGTTTTGACTGATTTTTTTGTGTGTTTTATGTTCGTTGTTGTTGTTGCAGAGGTACTTAGGGATAGTATACGAGAGATGTCTACTGCCAGAGGTAATAAAATTGGGTGGGTGGGGTGGGGGCGTGTTTTGGGGTCTTAATTTTGTTAATTAGAATGATATAATTATTATGTATGGATGTAATTTGATTAAAAAAGGTTGTTCCTTTAACGATTTTGAATTCATTGGTGGATTTTTGATTTCTTTTCACTTAGAGATGAGAGTAGCTTTGTTTTCTTTTCACTTAATTACTTGGGCGATTTCTTATTTCTCTAAGTGGGAAGCTGTGGAAGTGACTGCTGAGTTGAAATTGTTAATTTTGGTCAAAATCGTAAAATTTGGATTGTGACTGGATGATCCAGTAACTGTCTTATTATGTCATATAATTTGACTAAGCAACTGTCTGATTTATGTGCTTGTTTCTTGGTGAAGGATATTAAGATGGGTTAGAGAGGAGGAGGAAAGGATTCTAGCAAACAACTATGTTCAAGTCACTTTACAAAGACTTGGTGGGTTCTTTCTAGCCTAATTCTGATTGATTGAGTTCATTGGATAGACAGAGACAAGCTTTGCTAGGTCATTCTAGATTGTCAGGTACCTACCTCAGTTTCCCATGGGGCCTTATCTCATCTTGATTTTTATACCAGATTCTCACTTGGTGGTCTTTTATGTAGTTTGTCAACATGATTAGAGTTGTGTTCAAAAAATTGTAGGATAAAAAGAACGGAGGAATGTCAGATAGGCCAGATGATGCTTTTGATGTTTTCCATACATATTTTGGTGTCGATGGTAATGCTAGTTGGGACCCATCTATTTGATGTTATCCATGCTATTGTTAGTTGGTTTATCACATACCTACTATCTTAAGGATCAGATCATTGAAATGTAGAGAATACCATCTCCATTGGCACATGATATTACTCAACATTTTAAGACTAGTAAATCTTTGAATGATGGGCAGAAAACTAGCTCATTTCTTTACTTGTGTATGCCTATGTAGGCATTTTTCTTTATTTTCACAAGCATTGTGCATAGAGCTGCATAAGCCTATGTAGGCATTTTGATAATGTGAACAAATATTGTGCAAATGTTTTTTCCCCACCTGCTGCATATGCTTATATAGGCTAGTTTCTTGAGTTCGCAACCGTAGCAGTGCTGAAGATTTCTTAAGAACAGAAGGGTAATGATGAGTTGGTGTATGGTTCTACAACACTTGAGAGAGTCCAGGGATTTATGGTGCATGCATAAGAATCAGTGAGAGCTAGAAGGGTTGTATTAGCACTATTTATGAAATAAAAACAAATTATATCCAATTCGGTGGGATTAACCATGGAATTACTTTAGTTTATATTTGGTGGTTGTAAAGTACAGTAATTAACTTTATATTTGACATGCGAGAGATACGACAAAAGAAAAGAAAGACAAATACGACGAAATAAAAAAAATCCGGACACCCACAAGAAGAAAAAAAATCCGGACACCCACAAGAAAATCACTAGCCAGGTTTACTGCGGAATCTCGAGGCATGTTACCAGCAACCCAAGGAACCACTTACTTTAATTAAGGTAAATTGTAAGCCTACTATTACATTGAACTTCCCTGGATTTGAAACTCTAGGTCTTTATCTCATTACATTAAGCTGCTTAATTTCATCACATAGAGGATCCTCTTTCAGGAAATGTATGGATTTTACTCTGCTCTGTCTAACCTGCAATGGTACAATTGATACATGTGAGAAAAGAGTTAGGGATACTCACAGAAACATGGTCGTTTTGTTCAGTCTCCCAAGAAGGGATTAGGTAAGTACCAACCAATCGATACCAGTGACAGAAGAGTTAGGGATGTGATGTGTTTTGTAATTGTAATGGTAAAAAAAGTTTCGTTTCTCGAACTTGTGAAGGATTTTTTTAGACTTAAATTAAACTAGATAAGAAGAAAACTTAATTCAAAATTTGATTTCAAGATATTAAAATAGACCAAGGCTCCGGATTCCACTATTCCTTCTAGTTGATTGGTTTACAAAGATATTTCTGAAATTATTATTAAGCTCTTTTTCTCATTAATTCACTTTTAATCTATAAGGTGTCCAAATATTAAATTGTAATCCCTAAGCATGAATTATCAAAGAATTGATTCTAAGCATAACACATCGAATTGATTCACAACTAATTAAGAAAACCGATTTTATCTTTAATTATGTTGATCCTAGTGAATTAAATAAAATAAATAATTAAAGAAATTGTAAAAAGAATTTACCAATCAACATGAGTGAATAGTTTCCTCCTTTGCCTTGGTTACGCGAGAATTAGCTCATCATAGTGGAAGCATGCTCAAAAGTTGATTTCATTGATCAAAAAGTGTGAGAAGTATAAAAGCAGCGAGTTTCGTAACAAATATAATTGTTACAGAAACTACTGTTACAGAGGAATAGAACTGTTGCGAACTGAAACTATTTGTTGGAAAAATTGTTACAAAGGGTATTGAACATGAAAGCTACGGCAACAGTTTCTGCGACTGTTCTATGTGCGTCGTATGTTCTTCTTCTTCTTCTTCTCCGGCAGCAGCAGAACTCGTCCTCTTCAAGTTGATTTTTTTGGCTTTTCTAAGGCTCTAAACTTCCCCAAAATTATTCCTCCAACCACCTCTTATATACACCACAGGCTCTCTAAATCTGTCGGAAAATCTTTATTTCTCTTCTGCAACAAGTTACGGGATTTTTCTTCCCTGTTTAATCTTCATGCGTATTCTTCTTTCTTTTTTAACTCAAATCTTCTCTAATTGGTATCTCCAAATCTCAGGGAAGATATTCTACCTTTAGGCATCACGTAACAACCAACTTCTTCCCTGTTTTGCCGAGGTAGAAGATATCTTTCCCTTTTTCTTCTCGTAATTCCCAGATATAAAAGAATCGAGTCTTTTTCTTCTCTACACGAATCCTATGACTCAATCCAAACTCTCTTCAAACTTGGTAACAAAATCCTGTGAGCATATCCTATTTTCAACCCCTAAAATAACCACAAAATCCCGACAAACTCTCTTCTCTCTGTTTTGTTCGTGAATCCATATTTAACTTGTTTTGTTCGATTATAGAGATCATACCTTCCCTGTTTACTCGTAGCAAGCTCATAATGATCCATATCCGTGAAAAAGTCCAACAGAATTGCACCCAAATCGCTGCCAGAAAGTTACGCAGCGTGAACTTTAAATTCCCGTCAAACCATGTTTTCAAACGAAGGGGATGACCTCCCCTTATCCGGACCAGGGGTGCGAATAGCAAGTGGATATCCCTTAGTAATCAGTGTGCCCCTTAGTAATTTTCTCCCATGAGCGTAAAAACCACTTTTCGAGCCAATTTCGCCGCAAAAGTCTATTTCTCCAAAAACACCTACAAAGGGATAAAATACCAAAATTAGTACAAAAATGGGTACTAACAATATACACAAAAGAGATGAAAATAGACACATAAATGCGTCTATCAAATACCCCCAAACTTATTATTTGCTAGTCCCGAGCAAATCAAAACTACAAAAAATAAAATCCTAACTCACTGTCGCAGGCATCGTCGATTGCACTTAGCATGTGCAACAAGCCTTTAAACCCCTAGGTGGCCCTAGTGGCCGAGTTATAGTCTCGGGAGGGTTTACCAGAGGTGTACCCATAAAACCTTTACTCCAGATCCTAGCTATCTATGCAGAACCTTGGAACGGCACTAAAGAACCTCCTTGGTTGGCATACTTATTGATTACGGGAGGAAGTACCCTGATGCGAAATTCCAATTGCTGCACACGAGTTTGCACTCAAGCATACTAAATTCATATATAAGTGACAGAGCTCTACTCAGATAGTCGCACTATGGACATCAATATCCGGAGTCAACTAATCACATGGATAGAATAAGAGATGGAAATAGAAAAACATAGATGGTTTTGATATTGACTAGGTGAACGGTGTTTCTCATATATGTCTGAAGGCCACTGCCAAAATGAACCTATCCTAATGGACTGAGATACTGGTCTGACTAATATCAACTCAACTGGCATATACAAGGGAACCAGTGGTCGATAATCCTAATTCTAGATCAACTCGTCTGGCATATACAAGGGAACCAGCGGTCGATTTATTAAACACACACATTTTTTTTTTAAAGAACTAACAACATGATTAGATCTTGTGGATCCAAGCGCATGCTTCTTGTCAGCAAATTACATGGTAATTCCCGTGGATCCTGCATTCCACGCTTGTTTAGGCGACGGAGACAGGGAGAACACACACATATTGCTATCCAAGTGTTAATATTTATTCCGATTGGTTTTTTTTAATCTCAATCACTCTATTTCACCCTAGCAGTGGTAACAACTTGAATCGTAAGCCCCACCTAATCACTTAGAGAAACATATTTTTAAAAAGAAAATAAAATAAAAACAGAAGTGAAAAGGACTCAACGAGATATGACGAAACTATCATGTTATTTTTAACACCTGAGCTCTGTGCTTTTATGAATAGACTCTTATAGATGTTTCCATCTACTCAGATTGGTTCCTCAACTCCTACAATCAAGATGCTTCCATCCACTTAGATTGGTTAGTGCCATCCTTAATAGGCATAAATTTCTAGGCTCTGGAGTTTATTTATTACAACAAAAAGGGAACAAAAAGTTTCTACCCCACCCCCAAACTTAAATCTAACATTGTCCTCAATGTTTCTAATTAAAGAACAGTACCAAAAGTATAAATAACATGAGGAATCAGTAAAGATAGTACCTGGGTGAAGAGGAATCAAAAACCTACAAAAATAATATACAACATACAAACCGCCTCGATGGTCAATCAAGGTAAACAGGGTCCTCCAGAGGGACCTCCTCAACATCACCTGTAGTAAAAGGTTCTAAAAAGGGCTTCAATCTCTGACCGTTAACCTTTGAAGAACTACTACTATCTGGTGTCTCAATCTCAATAGCGCCATGAGGAAAAAACAGTACGGACCACAAAAGGACCGGTCCACCGAGAGCGCAACTTCCCGGGGAATAGATGCAAACGAGTGTCATACAGAAGAACTTTTTGACCTGGATAAAATGACTTTCGTAAAATATTCTTATCATGCACAAGTTTCATTTTGTTCTTATACTCCTTAGCACTATCGTATGCATCTCTACGAATCTCGTCCAACTCATTGAGCTAGAGCTTTCTGTGAGCTCCTGCCTTGTCAAGTGAAAAGTTTAACTGCTTAATAGCCCAGTAGGCTCTATGCTCTAACTCAACAGGTAGGTGACATGCCTTTCCAAAAACTAAACGATAGGGTGACATTCCAATGGGTGTTTTAAACGCAGTACGATAAGCCCATAAGGCATCAGCAAGCCTCGACGACCAGTCTTTCCTATTAGGATTAACTGTTTTCTCTAGAATACGCTTAATTTCCCTATTTGAAACCTCTACTTGACCACTAGTCTGTGGGTGATATGGGGTAGCAACTTTATGGGTAATACCATATTGTTTCATTAAAAGATCAAACGGTCTATTACAAAAGTGTGAACCTCCATCACTAATTATAGCTCGCGGCGTACCGAAACGTGTAAGTATATTCTCTTTCAAAAACTGGACTACGACCCTGTGGTCATTTGTTCTACACGGAACCGCCTCAACCCACTTAGACACATAGTTTATAGCGACAAGTATGTAAAGATACCCAAAAGAATTAGGAAATGGACCCATAAAATCAATGCCTCACACATCAAAGACCTCAATCACTAAAATAGGGTTCAAAGGCATCATATTTCTACGGGAAATGGTTCCTAACCTATGGCAACGCTCACAAGAAACACAATGACTATGGGAGTCTTTAAACAACGAAGGCCAGTAAAATTCACACTGCAATATCTTAACAACAGTCTTCTTAGTACTAAAATGACCCCCACATGCATGTTCATGACAAAAGGAGATAATACTGGACTGGTCACTCTCAGGTATACATCTCCTAATAATCTTGTCTGGATTATACTTAAACAGATAAGGATCGTCCCAAAAGAAATGCTTAACCTCGGATAAAAACCTAGAACGATCTTGTTTACCCCAATGTTGAGGCATTCGACCAGTAACAAGATAATTCACTATATGTGTGTACCAAGGTGATTGGGAAACAGAGAACAATTGTTCATCAGGAAAGTTATCCCTTATAGGAAGAGAATCAGTAGAATGATCAACAACTAGCCTAGACAAGTGATCTGCTACTACATTTTATGCACCCTTTTTGTCTCTAATGTCTAGAGAGAATTTTTGCAACAAGAGGATCCATCTAATAAATTTAGGTTTCGTATCCTTCTTAGACAAAAGGTATTTCAAAGCAGCATGATCAGTATAGATTACGACCTTAGAACCTAACAGATATGATCTAAACTTATCCAAGGCAAACACGATTGCTAACAGTTCCTTCTCGGTAGTTGTATAATTCAGATGGCCATCATTCAGAGCTTTGCTAGCATAGTAAATCACATGAAGTAATTTGTTTTCTCGCTGTCCTAACAAAACACCTATAGCATAATCTGAAGCATCACACATAATCTCAAAGGGTAGATTCCAGTTAGGTGCCTGGACTAAGGGGGGCGGTAGTGAGTAAATTCTTAAGCTTCTCAAAAGCCTCTAAACACGCATCATCAAAGACAAACTTAACATCTTTTGCAAGAAAATTGTAAAGAGGTCTAGAAAGCAAGCTAAAATCCTTAATGAATCGACGATAAAATCCTGCATGCCCTAGGAATGACCTAATATCTTTTAAAGTTTTTGGGACCTGTAAAGTCTTAATAAGGTCAACTTTGGCTTTGTCTACCTCAATACCCTTAGAGGATACGATGTGCCCTAACACAATTCCTGATTTAACCATAAAATGACATTTTTCCCAATTAAGCACTAAATTCTTTTCCTTACACCTAGTCAACACTAATGTCAAATGATGCAAGCACTCATCGAAAGATGAACCAAACACTGAAAAATCATCCATAAAGACCTCTAAAAACCGTTCTACCATATCAGAAAATATGCTCATCATGCAACGCTAAAAAGTCGCAGGTGCATTACATAGCTCGAAAGGCATGCGTCTATACGCAAAGGTACCAAAGGGACAAGTAAAAGTGGTTTTATCTTGGTCTTCTGGGGTAATAACGATCTGATTATATCCGGAGTAGCCATCTATGAAGCAATAATGACTATGTCCAGCTAATCGCTCTAGCATTTGGTCGATAAAAGGAAGGGGAAAGTGATCCTTCCTTGTGACCTTGTTCAATTTTCTATAGTCAATACAGACACGCCATCCCGTGGTCACTCGGGTTGGGATTAATTCGTTATTATCATTCTGGACTACAGTGATACCTGATTTCTTGGGAACAACCTGAACGGGGCTGACCCACTTACTGTCTGAAATTGGGTAGATAATACCCGCATCTAACAACTTAAACACCTCTTTTCGAACTACCTCTTTCATGTTAGGGTTCAGTCGACGTTGCATCTCTCTAGAAGGTTTGGAGTCTTCCTCTAAATGAATCTGATGCATACACACAATCGGACTTATACCCTTAATGTCTGCTATAGTCCACCCTAAAGCTTCCTTATTATCTTGAAGTACATTCACTAGCCTACTTTCCTGATCACTATCCAAATTGGAAGCTACAATCACAGGTAAAGTCTCAGATGGGCCTAAAAACACATACTTTAGAGTGTCGGGTTTAAGGTCCAACTTAGGAGGCTCTTCTAAAGAAGGAATTAAGGTAGTCTCAGAAGCTGGTAATTGTTCGAACCTAGCTTTCCATCTATTAGTGTCTAACACAGGGGTAGAATATAATAGGGCATTCACTTCTTCAATAGTGCTATCGTCGTCAAAATCTAAACCAAAATGGGATAGACAACTTTCTAATGGGTCTTCAGACAAAATGTTTGGTAATGACTCCTGAACTAAGGCTTCTATCATGTTCACCTCTTCGACACATGTGTCATCTAGCTCATAAGGTAGCTTACTGACATTGAAAATGTTCATCTCCATAGTCATATTACCAAAAGATAAATTCATCACACCATTTTGACAGTTAATGATCGCATTAGACGTAGCTAAAAATGGGCGACCAAAAATCACAGGTATCTGGTTCTCTGAGTCAGGGACAGGTTGGGTATCTAGCACAACAAAATCCACTGGATAAATAAACTTGTCGACCTCAATGAGAACATCCTCGATAACACCTTGAGGAATTTTAACGGACCTATCAGCTAACTGCAGTGTCATCTGAGTAGGTTTCATTTCACCAAGTCCTAGCTGTAAATATACATGGTACGGCAGTAAGTTCACACTGGCTCCTAAGTCAAGTAAAGCTTTTTCTACCCGGAATTTACCTATTGTACAAGCAATGGTAGGGGAACCTGGGTCTTTGTACTTTGGAGTTGTGGTGTTCTGAATGATTGAACTTATGTGACTAGCTAAAAAGGCTTTCTTATGGACGTTAAGTTTTCGCTTTCGCGTACACATATCCTTAAGGAACTTGGCATAAGCAGGAATTTGCCTAATTGCATATAATAAAGGAAGGTTTATGGTAACTTTCTTAAAAACCTCCAATATGTCATTAAAGTTCGATTCCTTCTTTGTTGGTACTAATAGCTGGGGAAATGGGGCTCTAGGCACAGAATCAGACCTCCCAGGGACTGAATTGACATCATCAGAAACTTTATCGGTCTCCTCAACTATGGGTTGTCCTGAGGGGTGAACTACAGTATGTTCACTATCGGGCATGGTTACCCCATTGTCTACAATTCTACCACTCCTAAGGGTTCTAATAGCATACAATTGATTCGATGTTTTTGTAGATACTTCATGAACTCCTCTAGGGTTGGGTTGAGTTTGACTAGGAAACCTACCTTTTTCTCTCAAAGACTCATTTATCAGACCCACCTGGGTTTTCAACTCGGAAATAGCCTGACTATTTTCATGTCCTATCTTGTTACTAGCTTATAGACTTAGTTCTACTGATTGCTGAAATTTTGCAGTTCGCTGAGTTAACAAAACGAGAGACTCCTCTAGGCTTAGGATTTTCTTATCCGACTGATTCTGAAATTGAGCTTGTCCCGAAGGATTCTTAGTATAACTAAAACCTGGGGGAGCATTAGAGTTACTAAACTGACCTTGATTCTGGCCTTTAGACCATGCAAGGTTCGAATGGTTTCTCCACCCAGGATTATAGGTTTCTGAATATGGGTCAAATTTCTGACGATTCTCGAGTCTATTGTTATTATAAAGAGCATTGGCTTGCTCTTCGTTATTATGGCTTTCCCAAAAAGGCTCCGATCTACCACTAGTGTGACCCATTTCTAAAACTTCTAACCTTTTAGCTATCGCTGCAATCTTGGCATCTGATTCAGAGCCTCCTTCTACCCTATTAACGTTTCCTCTGCTTAGAAGAATTGTTTTCCGGGGTTCCCTACTATTTTCCCATTGTTGGGTCTTTTCGGAGGCTTCATTCAAAAATGCCATTGCCGCATCAACAGTTTGGTTCTCAAACCCACCTGTACACAAAGCTTCAACCGTGGATATTGTGGAATAATCTAAACCCTCATAAAGGTTTGAACTAGCCTAACCTTTTCTAAACCATGGTGAGGACATTGTGTTAACAAATCATTGAACCTTTCCAAATACCTATACAAAGATTCTCCCTTTTGTGTTGAGAATGTGCAGATTTGCGTCCTAATCAACGATGTTTTATGCCTAGGGAAAACCTTATTGAAAAAGGCAGATATAAGTTGTTCATATGTTTCGATTGACTTAGAAGTCAAACTAGGGACGAGTGGTCCTAGTCGGATTTAACAAAGCTTTAACAGTAGCCATTTCTGGTACTATCGGAGTATTAGGGATTCTCTCTTCAGGAGAATGTTCAAAACAGGACTCTCCGAAAATCGGACTTTCTAGATTAAGGTAATCGAGACGCTTAGAACTGCTAGGATTTTCTTTAACAAATCTACCTATGGCGTCTCTTTTACGTTGAGGCATGCACAAGAATTTCCTAAATTGAAAGGGTAAGCAATCACAAATCAAGGCCGACTAAACCAAATCAAACCTATTGATTTCTAGCAAACAAAAAGCATGATGGCCCCACTTAGATTGTTTCTAGACCAGCTTCTACTCTTCCAAGAGGCAACTGGGTATAATTTTAGCAAAACTCGTAGGACGATCCGAATAAAGTAAGTCGAAGAGAAGTAGGAGAAGCTCAGAGGATCTTTGATACCCCCACCTCTTTGGCAACTCGCTGTCAGGGGATTCGCGAATGTTCAGAATCTTACCTCCCGTTCCAGACGGGGGATGAATCGGTTGTAGTCGACTCGGGCTACTGACTCCTATGTCAGTGTACGAACCCAAGGTGCATAGACAATATCGTAATTGTCCTCCTTCTCTGCAAACAGTTTTATATTTAATGGTACCCTTCCGTAGGGTATAATAAAAAATAAATAATGTCTAGAGTCCAAAAGTCCAAAAAGAAAAGAAAAATTACAAAATAATAAAGAAACCCTAATACAGTTTTTTTTTTCTCTAAAATAAACAAAACCCTAAAAAATAAAATAAAATAAATAACTAAAATAAAAAATAAAATAAAATTGTCTTCTTTTCCGTTCTTTTCGCTTTAATCTTTAGCTCCAAGTCCTTACGAAATCACCAAACTCCTTGGCTCAATTTTTCTTTATGTTCCAAAACCTGTAGACAAAAGATAAATACCCAAAAACGTAAAATAGAACAAAATAATACAAATCTAGAAATAAAGAAAAATAAAAAATAAAGCTAAAAATAAAAAATAAACCTAAAAATAAAAAATAAATCTAAAACCCTAAAAACAAGTCCGCGTCGGCGGCGCCAAAAATTGATGTGTTTTGTAGTTGTAGTGGTAAAAAGAGTTTCGTTTCTCGAACTTGTGAAGGATTTTTTTAGACTTAAATTAAACTAGATAAGAAGAAAACTTAATTCAAAATTTGATTTCAAGATATTAAAATAGACCAAGGCTCCGGATTCCACTATTCCTTCTAGTTGATTGGCTTACAAAGATATTTCTGAAATTATTATTAAGCTCTTTTTCTCATTAATTCACTTTTAATCTATAAGGTGTCTGATGGTATTTGTAGTTGTAGAAATAGTGGTAATAAGATTCGAACTCTAAGATTGATGCAGGATTTTCGAAAATTAAATAAAGTTGTTTCAATAATAATAAGAAAACACCGAGACTCTGGATTCCACCATTAACCAATTAAGTTATATAATCTAATCAACATTCATGCAACTCTTTACGTTTAAAGTGATCCTAATATTTTACAAAGGTAGATTTTTGGAATAACAAGTGTATTTCGAAAGCATAGAATATAAAAAACATAAGTCTAAGCATAATCTATCAAGAGAAATCACAATTGTTTAAGAAAAATCATTCAATCAATTCTCAATCAAAGCAAATAATCATATAAGAAATTGCAAAAATAATAAAAATAGAATTATACCACTTTTCATGGAACAATGGCTTCCTCCGTCGCCTCGGCTAAGGGTTTAGCTCCTCATATTAATCATAATCTCAAAATACATGTTTATGGCTCAAAAGTTGATTAAAAAGGGAGAAAGGTGTTAAAGCAGCGGATTCTGTAGTTGCTGAAAGTCTAAAACAGAAGTCGGAATTGTTGCTGAAGAGCTTCGGTGACTGCAGGAAGATGCGACCGTACCTCATTGTCACTGAAAATAAGTCTGCCTCTGCAACTGACTCTGAGGGTCTTATGTTCTTCGTGTTCTTCTTCGTAGCAGCAGCAGAAAAGTTTCTGTATCGACTCCAGTTGATTTTTTTACGTTTCTCTAAGGCTTTAAACTTCTCCAAATTCTTCCAAATTGTTCGTACCCCTAAATATGAATCGAATCAACCTATATATAGCCACCAGACACAAAATTTCTCGAGTTAATCCACAAATATTCTCTGTTTTCTTTTAGCAAAAGTCTCGGCCTTTCTTCTTTTCTTTTACGCGTTTTAGATGTTTCCAACCTTCCCAAATCTTCTGAAAAGAATCCTATAAGACATATCTTCCCTTAACTACGCGTAACTTCCAACTATATCAGAAAAAATCCCTGTTTTGTCGAGATGAACGATATCCCTCCCTGTTTACTGAAGTCACGTGTAAAACTCCTCTTTTCTCGATACAATTAGTGTTACCAACCCTGTTTTATCGTACAAGATTGATGCCAGCTAAAATTCAAGACAAACTCCTCAAAAATCTCATCCAAAAATCGATCCAGAGAATCACGCAGGTGATGAGAATTTTCCCGCCTTTTTCGATCAAATACCCCCAAACTTATTTTTTGCTAGTCCCGAGCAAATTAAAACTACAAAATAAAATCCTAACGCACTGTCGCAGGCATCGTCGATTGCACTTAGCATGTGCAACAAGCCTTTAAACCCCTAGGTGTCCCTAGTGGCCGAGTTATAGTCTCGGGAGGGTTTATCATAGGTGTACCCACAAAACCTTTACTCCAGACCCTAGCTATCTACGTAGACCCTTGGAATGCACTAAAGAACCTCCTTGGTTGACATACTTATTGATTACAGGAGGAAGTACCCTGATGCGAAATTCCAATTGCTGTATATGAGTTTGCACTCAAGTATACTAAAATTCATATAAAAGTGACAGAGCTCTACTAAGATAGTCGCACTATGGACATCAATATCCGTAATCATACAAATCACATGAATAGATTAAGAAGATGGATATAGAAATAGATGGTTGCGAATGGACTTCAATGCCAAGATGAACCTATGACCTAGTGGATTGAGATACTGGTCTGGACTAATATCAACACAACTGGCATATACAAGGGAACCAGTGGTCGACAATCCTAAATCTACATCAACACAGCTGGCATATACAAGGGAACCAGTGGTCGACTTTATAATAAACCTCTTCTCTTTTTTCTCTTGTTTTGTATATATTATTATTATTATTTATTATTATTTTTAACGACATGATTAGATCTTTTGGATCTAAGCACATGCTTCTTGTCAGCAGATTACATGGTAATTCCCGTGGATCCTGCATTCCACGCTTGTTTAGGCGACGGAAACAGGGAGAACACACACATATTGCTATCCAAGTGTTAATACTTATTCCGATTGGTCTAATTGGTCTGGTATGGTCTTTTTTTATTTTATTTATTTTATTTTTTATAGTATCTCAATCACTCTATTTCAACTCAGCAGACATCACATAAATTTTTTGCAAAAACAAAAACAGAAGTAATAAGATGATTCCGAGATACGGTGAAACTATCATGTTATTTCTAACACCTGGGCTCCGTGCTTTTATGAATAGACTCTTATAGACGTTTCCATCTAGTCAGATTGGTCCCTCAACTCCTAAACCAAAATGCTTCCATCCACTTAGATTAGTTAGTGCAATCCTTAATAGGCATAAATTTCTAAACTCTGGAGTTTAAAATGCAACTAAAAAGTTTCTCCCATACCCCCAAACTTAAATCTAATATTGTCCTCAATGTTCTAAAGATAAAATTAAAAGCATGAACAAATAGAAACTGTTACCATTTAAAGCAAAAGAGTTAAGGAAAGATATTACCATGTTGCATGAGAATGGGTTACCTCCCAAGAAGTGCTAAGTTTAATGTCTTCAGCCAGACATCAAGTACCATAAAATGGCTAATTACCTTTCAAATCATATATCATTAGTCGAAATAACTGTGGGTCATCAGAACCAAATAGCACTGCTACTAATATGAGACAACTGCACAGGATTAGAAAAATTAACAGATGGAGCACAACCTGATCTATACTCTCTTGCAAGACAACTGGGTTTATCTGTGACGCCCTCTTAGGCTTCATGTGAGTGTCTTGACAAACATATTTTTCCGAACTATGAGTTCCCAATTCCTGGACGGTATCAGGAGGATCAGGTTATGGAGTCGGGACAGACTCAAGTAATACCTCAGGCACACTAGACTCAAGTCCCAAGTTAGGGACTTCTAATAAGGATACTTGACCATCACTACCCCCAAAATTAGGGTAGCCAGTATTCTCAGACAAACCTCTAATTATTGCTTGAATTTCCGGATCCTCAGAGTCTTTAAAATTCTCAAGAGCTTCTTCCAGTTCTCCACCCCCAAACTTAGGGTCATCATTACTCACAGAAAGACCTAACACCAGTGACTGAATTTCTGGGTCTGTATAGTCCTTAAAATATTCAAGAGCTTCTTCTAGTTCCAAAGTTTGGTCATCTATCCTAAGATAATTGTCTCATCAAATTCATCTAAAGAATCACCAAATAAAGTGTCGTCCCAACTATCCTGAACTAGATCATGAACCAAAGTACTAATCATATTCACTTCCTCTAAATCATCAGAAGGTTGTCTAGTAACATTAAAGACATTTAGTTCAGTGGTCATATTACCAAAGGATATGTTCATAAGTCCGGTCCTACAGTTGATAACAACATTAGACGTGGATAAAAATGGGCGACCTAAAATCACCGGTATTTGATTCTCTGGGTCAGGGACAGGTTGTGTATCTAGGACTACAAAATCCATAGGATAAATAAACTTGTCGACCTCAATAAGAACATCTTCTATCACACCACACGGAATTTTAACAGACCTATCAGCTAATTGCAGTGTTATCTTGGTGGGTTTCAATTCACCAAGTCCCAGTTGTAAGTACACATGGTACGGAAGTAATTTCACACTAGCTCCTAAGTCAAGTAAAGCTTTTTCTACCCTATGTTTTCCTATCGTGCAAGCAATGGTAGGGGCACCTGGGTCTTTATACTTAGGAGGTGTGGTGTTCTGAATGATCGAACTTACATGACAGGCTAAAAAGGCTTTTTTAGGGACACTAAGCTTTCGCTTTCGCGTACACATATCCTTGAGGAACTTGGCATAAGCCGGAAGTTGCCTAATTGCTTCTAGTAACGGAAGGTTTATGGTAACTTTCTTAAAAACCTCCATAATGTCATTAAAGTTGGATTCATTTTTTGTTGGTATTAGTAGCTGTGGAAATGGGGCTCTAGGAATAAAATAGGGCCTCTCAGGAACCGCATTGACATCATAAGAGATTTTATCAGTCTCCTCAGCTATGAATGGTCCTGAGGGGTGAACTACAGTTTGCTCACTTTCGGGCATGTTTACCTTATTGTCTACAACTCTACCACTCCTAAGGGTCCTAATAGCATTCAATTGATTCGATGGTTTTGTACCTAATTCATGAACTCCTCTAGGGTTGGGTTGTGTTTGACTAGGAAACCTACCTTTTTCTCTCAGAGACTCATTTATCAGACCTACCTGGGTTTTTAACTCAGAAATAGCCTGACTATTTTCTTGTCCTATCTTGTTACTAGCTTGTAGACTTAGTTCTACTGATTGCTGAAATTTTGCAGTTTGCTGAGTTAACAAAACGAGAGATTCCTCTAGGCCTAGGATTTTCTTATCCGACTGATTCTGAAATTGGCTTTGTCCCGAAGGATTCTTAGCATAACTAAAACCTGGGGGAGCATTAGAATTACTAAACTGACCTTGATTTTGGCCCTTAGACCATGAAAGGTTCGGATGGTTTCTCCACCCAGGATTATAGGTTTCTGAATATGGGTCAAATTTCTGACGATTATCGAGTCTAGTGTTATTATAAAGAGCATTGGCTTGCTCTTCATTATTATGGCCTTCCCAAAAAGGCTCCAATCTACCACTAGTGTGACCCATTTCTAAAACTTCTAACCTTTTAGCTATCGCTGCAATCTTGGCATCTGATTCAGAGCCTCCTTCTACCCTATTAACGTTTCCTATGCTTAGAAGAATTTTTTTCCGAGGTTCCCTACAATTTTCCCATTGTTGGGTCTTTTCGGCGGCTTCATTCAAAAATGCCATTGCCGCATCAACAGTTTGGTTCTCAAACCCACCTGTACACAAAGCTTCAACCGTGGATATTGTGGAATAATCTAAACCTTCATAAAGGATCTGAACTAGCCTAACCTTTTCTAAACCATGGTGAGGACATTGTGTTAACAAATCATTGAACCTTTCCAAATACCTATACAAAGATTCTCCCTCTTGTTGTGAGAATATGCAGATTTGCGTCCTAATCGACGATGTTTTATGCCTAGGGAAAAACTTATTGAAAAAGGAAGATATAAGTTGTTCATATGTTTCGATTGACTCAGGAGTCAAACTATACAACCACGATTTGGCTTTATCTTTCAGGGAAAAGGGAAATAACCTAAGTTTCAAAGCATCATCATCTAAGCCTCTAATTCTTAGGGTACTGCAAATTTCTTCAAAATCCCTAACATGGAAATAGGGGTTTTCATTTTCTTTCCCTAAAAAGATTGGGAGCATCTGTATGGTCCCAGGATTAAGTTCATAATTGGCTTCTGTGTCAGCTAACCTTATACACGAGGGACGAGTAGTCCTAGTCGGATTCAACAAAGCTTTCAAAGTAGCCATCTCTGGTACTATCGGAGTATTAGTAATTCTCTCTTGAGGGGAATGTTAAAAACAGGACTCTCCGAAAATTGGACTATCAAGATTAAGGTAATCGAGACGCTTAGAAATGCTAGGTTTTTCTTTAACAAATCTACCTAGGGCGTCTCTTTTACGTTCAGGCATAAACAAGAATTTCCTAAATTGGAAGGGTAAGCAATCACAAATAAGGGACGACTCAACCAAATCAACCCTATTGATTTCTAGCAAACAAAAAGCATGATGGCTCCACTTAGATTATTTCTAGACCAGCTTCTACTCTTCCAAGAGGCAACTGGGTACAATTTTAGCAAAGCCTCGTAGGACTATCCGAATAAAGTAAGTCGAAGAGAAGTAGGACGCTTAGAGGAGCTTTGATACCCCCACCTCTTTGGCAACGCTTCCCTGGGTTACAAGGCGGCTCTAATCGACTTACAGTAATCTTCCTGAACTTTGAGTTAGGCTAACAAGATACCCAATACGATCCTTTTGAACGACTTTCCTACAAGCTCGTTACCCTATCGGTCTCGTTCTAGTCAAAATTTTAAGCTTGGGCTTGCGTTCTGTATCGTTTTCCTAAGGCGGGCAAGAAGAGAACGGTGATGAAATCCGAACCCTTATCTTGTATGGCCAGGCCTATCCCTTTACTAGGAAAATAAACGTCCGTATTCAATTCCTCAGCATATATGCACCTTAAGGAATACAGTAAACCCGCTGACAGGGGATTCAAGGGTGTTTAAAAATTTACCTCCCGTACCAGACGGGCGAAGAACCGTTGAAGTCGACTCGGGCCACCAACTCCTATGTCAGTGTACGAACCCGAGGTGCAGAGACAATATCGTAATTGTCCTCCTTCTCTGCAAACAGTTTTTATATTTAAGGATACCCTTCCGTAGGGTATTTAAAAATAAAAATAAAAATAAAATAATGTCCAAAGTCCCAAAAAGTCCAAAAAAAAAGAAAAGAAAAATTACAAAATAATAAAGAAACCCTAATACAATTTTTTTCTTTTTTTTTTCTAAAATAACAAAATCCTAAAAAAAATTAAAATTTTTAAAAAAAAATAACTTAAAAATAAAATAAAAAAATAAAAAAAACTAAAATAAGGTTGTCTTCTTTTCCGTTCTTTTCGCTTTAATCTTTTGCTCCAAGTCTTTATTAAATCGCCAAACTCCTTGGCTCCATTTTTTTCTTTACGTTCCAAAACCTGTAGACAAAAGACAAATACCCAAAAACGTACAATAGAACAAAAATAAAATAAAAATAAATCTAAAACCCTAAAAACAAGTCCGCGTCGGCGGCGCCAAAAATTGATGGTATTTGTAGTTGTAAAAATAGTGGTAATAAGATTCGAACTCTAAGACTCGTGAAGGATTTTCGAAAATTAAATAAAGTTGTTTCAATAATAATAAGAAAACACCAAGACTCTGGATTCCACCATTAACCAATTAAGTTATATAATCTAAACAACATTCATGCAACTCTTTACGTTTAAAGTGATCCTAATATTTTGCAAAGGTAGATTTTTGGAATAACAAGTGTATTTCGAAAGCATAGAATATCAAAAACATAAGTCTAAGCATAATCTATCAAGAGAAATCACAATTGTTTAAGAAAAATCATTCAATCAATTCTCAATCAAAGAAAATAATCATATAAGAAATTGCAAAAATAATAAAAATAGAATTATACCACTTTTCATGGAACAATGGCTTCTTCCGTCGCCTCGGCTAAGGGGTTTAGCTCCTCATATTAATCATAATCTCAAAATACATGTTTATGGCTCAAAAGTTGATTAAAAAGGGAGAAAGGTGTTAAAGCAGCGGATTCTGTAGTTGCTGAAAGTCTAAAACAGAAGTCGGAATTGTTGCTGAAGAGCTTCGGTGACTGCAGGAAGATGCGACCGTACCTCATTGTCACTGAAAATAAGTCTGCCTCTGCAACTGACTCTGAGGGTCTTATGTTCTTCGTGTTCTTCTTCGTAGCAGCAGCAGAAAAGTTTCTGTATCGACTCCAGTTGATTTTTTTACGTTTCTCTAAGGCTCTAAACTTCTCCAAACTCTTCCAAATTGTTCGTACCCCTAAATATGAATCGAATCAACCTATATATAGCCACCAGACACAAAATTTCTCGAGTTAATCCACAAATATTCTCTGTTTTCTTTTAGCAAAAGTCTCGGCCTTTCTTCTTTTCTTTTACGCGTTTTAGATGTTTCCAACCTTCCCAAATCTTCTGAAAAGAATCCTATAAGACATATCTTCCCTTAACTACGCGTAACTTCCAACTATATCAGAAAAAATCCATGTTTTGTCGAGATGAACGATATCCCTCCCTGTTTACTGAAGTCACGTGTAAAACTCCTCTTTCTCGATTCAATTAGTGTTACCAACCCTGTTTTATCGTACAAGATTGATGCCAGCTAAAATCCAAGACAAACTCCTCAAAAATCTCATCCAAAAATCGATCCAGAGAATCACGCAGGTGATGAGAATTTTCCCGCCTTTTTCGTTTTCAAAATGAAGGGGATGGCCTCCCCTTATCCAGAGCAGGAGTGCGAATAGCAAGTGGTCACCCCTTAGTAATTTGGGTGCCCCTTAGTAATTTTTCCCATGAGCGCAAAAACCACTTTTTGAGCCAAATTCGCCGCAAAAGCCCATTTTTCCAAAAACACCTACAAGGGATAAAATACCAAAATTAGTACAAAAATGGGTACTAACAATATACACAAAAGAGATGAAAATAGACACATAAATGCGTCTATCAGGATGCTCACAGAAGAAATTCATAATGCAAATCAAGGTTTCAAAGTCGGTACACAAATAAAACACAGAGAAAAGGAAATATTAATTTGTCATAACGAGCCGGCCAGTTTGCTCACTCCTTCCCCAAATATAATCTCAAATTTAGGTTGCTTATAGGGTCTTGATACCTAAATACATACTAATCAGAGGAAAAAAAACTTATTTTGTAAACTTGAGAACATTCAACAACCACCATTTTCTGTACAAATACAATAAGATAAACCATTGAGCAATTTTCGGTATGATCTCTGAATGATTGTGATACATCCGCTTGACACTAATGCATGTGTCCTATTAGAAGTTAGGAGTCACAATATATACACAGAGTATCAAACCATGCCAAACTAAGACCACCAAACTACCAAGATGAAGAATTGTGTGATACTAGTATTAAAGAAAGATTGGTCAAATTGTTTATTTAGTGTCAGTGAGCCTGACTGATAATGTTCAATTAAAGATAAACTCCCAACTGAAGGTGAGACCTGCATCTAGCAGATTACGCATGAAACTTTAGAATAAAAAACACATGATCTTGCTAAATCGCAGTTACCAAAATAATGAACATCCATCTTAAGAACCCAGTAACAGTAGACCAATAAACTACATGGTTTGTTGCTTAGCATATGGCTTTACTCTTAACGCACAAAGTCCCATTCTCCCATTTACACATGTGTAGTTAACGTGAGAACTAAAGCAATCTTAGAAAGTGAGTGCGAGAAAGAGTTTAAAAGTTACCTGAGAAACACAAAAGTGTCCCCTGCAAGCTGCAACCAATCTCTTTTAAATGACAAAAGTACTCCAACCAGTTGTGAGTAAATACTGCTGAGGTTGACCTCTGAATATGCTTAAATCACCACACATAGCCATGAAGATCCTTCGTAATCATTCCTGAGTTAATTTGTCGATCGGGCCATGTATCACAGAATGCCAAAAAGGAAGAAACTTACAAAGTTGCATCCAGACTAAGAAAAAGGAAGAGAAAGGTATTACCAATAGAGCTAATCTTTCATTGCATGTTTACGAAGAACTGAGAACCTTCCATGAATACTGGTATCAGAAGTAGTCAAAATCTTGAAAAATATAGTACAATCTCTCTTGGTGGTTCTTGTATCAACAAATCCTAGGGGTTCCTCCGTAACACTAAGCAAAAGAGGCACCACTACCAACTAAACCCAAAAAATGTGCGTCACTAACCACACCATCAGCACCTACTACCACCAACGACTCCAACAAACAACCCATAGAACTTACTGAAACTTATGGGTCTTGATGTTAACACCACTATAGAACACATCAACTTTCATATCAGGCAGGTATGTGCTGAACCGCTCAAACTCGTGGCAGATATTGTGGTTGAAATATAAGCATCAACAGAGAATGGTTAAAATCTTTCATCCATACCCAAAATTAGCTTGAGGAATGCATTCATGTTGAACTGATTGAGAACCAAAAGAAAAATTAGACATCGAGGAATCTCAATGAGTAAGAAATGATCTCTGGGAACTCTTATGTAAATGGTAACCAATAAAATTTTTCCTCCGAAACCAGGAGTGCAGCAATAGTGTTTTTCCTGCAACTCAAACAACACATCTCAGAACATAAATCCAACCTCCTTAGCATGCTACTCAACTTCAAGGACCAATAATAGCCCACTGAAGCATAATCTTAATACAATACTACGCGATACAAGCAGATACACAAATAAATAGGTAATCCAAATAAAGCTTCGTCGAATAAAAAACATAAAAGAATCCAAGTAAAAAGTAAATTGGCTTCAGATGGATGCCCAAATCCCGAATCGACAATTGCTCTAATCTCTAAAGAGCTCGAACTTTGGTAGAAAATCTTTGAATCCAGGACTTTATATCAAGCAAAAGCTACTAACAAAATATAAAATCAAACATAACCCAGTATTCAAATCCATCTCTTTGAACTTGATTGACACCAAATTTTAAAACCCCCCAAATTGTTCTGCCTCCGAGGGTTTCGTATTTTTGAAATACAAACAAGTAATCAAAGTTTTAAGAACATCAATAAGATAAATTGATGAATCAAACATCTTACCTAAACGATGTGAAGAAGATAAGTGATTTGGAAAATGTATCTGATCTTGTCAAGATAAAGAACTAAACTTAAAAAAGATAAAGGAGATAATCGTCCTCGAGTTGAGAAAATCACTGATTCAAGGTGCTGGTGCTGATTTTCTGGTGGTGATCTGTTTGAAAGAGGATAGGAGATTTGAGGAGGTATTCCTACACTGCAACTGTTGTATGATGAGAAGAAAGAAAAAGAAAATTGAGCTCAGAGAGCTGAAACGAAGAAGACGAAGTATACGAAGTGAAGAAGGAGATGTTAGGGTTTAAGCTTATGTGGAACCGATGTGGAGCCTACGTGGCAACAAACTCTATAATGTCATGATTTTGGAGAACAAAAGGCGGTGACACTCACGTCACGATATCATAATTTTGGGATCGAGTGTCATATAAACCAAAGAAAAAATGTAAGTTATTTACGAAAAAATCTATTTTTTGTCAAAGTCATGACTCTAGAGATATGACACTGGACAATAAAATATTCAAAATAATCCCAGTATCACCATTTTTGGGACTTAACCGTCAATATTTGTGAACAGTAAAGGGTACAAAGGTAAAATAAACTGTACGAAATCCATTTTTGGAAATTAGGAATATTGTTGGGCCTGATTCGGTGTACCGCAATTTAGTTTGTCCACAAAGTGAAAGCAAACCTTTCAAGTCATTTTCAAAAATGAAGGGTCAGGCTTTCATAGTCACAGGAGAAACTAATTTTACATGTCACTGCTCTATATTTCAACATACCTTAGAAGTTGCCATCCATATATCTTTGTATGTTCTGTCGATCACGGGGTCACTGATTTGAATCATCTAAAACAGAAATGAACATGCACACAGTCAAATTCATGCACGATATTCTAAAAATCTTCAGGCAAGTATCCTTCTTCTTGTCATACAACCTAGGCGCACTAGTTTAATAAATAAATAACTGGATATTCATAATGAAAAAGACTGGGTTGCTTAATATGTAAGCAAGATTTTTTTTGCAACCCAACTAAATTCCCAATTGCTAATCAAAGTTTCTTAAGATACATATAACCATTATTAGTAACGAGTATGAACATGACTGCCAAATTCTTTATATCTCTTGTTATACCGTTAGAAATCTTTTTAGAAGACTTATGCAACGAGTGTAAACATGACTACCAAATTCTTTATATATATATATATATATATATTTCTTAAAGAAAATTTAACAACACTAGTTATTTGTTCGGATTTATTTAGAAAATTAGCATATGACAATGAAAAGAATCACTTAATTTAAGATAAAGATTAAAAAAATAATATTACCATTTATGGGACGGAGGGGTATGCCGATGTGTACAAATAGAAGTGGATGAGGAAAAATGAGTCCTCTTACTACTATCATATGAGATTTCCATTGGATTTGCAAATACAATCTAGAAAAACTAATCTATTTTTGAAGCATAAAAAATTAACTTATTGGAGTTTCCTTGACTTTGCATGGTGTATTAAAACAGGTTTTTTAATTTACTACTGATTACCAGCAAAGTCAATTCATTTATAAATTATAAATTATTTAATTAACAAAGATATTGAATTATTGATACAAATAATTAGAGTCGAAGAGAAAGCGGAAGATTAACTGAGAGGTAAATATTAATAATTGGAACAGAGGGAGTACACTGGTGTGTACGAATAGAAACACAAGAAGAAAAATGACACCTCTTACTGCTATTTGCAATTGATATTATCTCGCGATCTAAAAAAAAATTAAGTTTTTACTTGAAGCATAGAAAACTAAGTTATTGGAGTCCTTGACTTTGTGCAGAGTATTAAGACTGGTTTTTTATTTATTAATTACAAGCAAAGTCGACTTACTTATAAATTACTAATTACTTAAAAAAAGACATTGAATTGTTGATATGAATAATTAGAAAATGAAGAAAAAGCAAAAAGAAAAAAAATAGGGAAATGAAAGGTAAATATTAATATTGGAACGCCTTGATAATTAACAAAAGTTTCATACAATAATATCATACGAGCTATCTGTAAATAAATGCAGATAGTCGTCAATTAAAGTATCGTTATTGAGTACACTATAGTGTCATATTTGACTACAATGGTAAAGTGACTGAACAATATAATATCTAGGCATAAAACTCTAATTAAACATCTATCTTTTTGGCCATATGTGCGCACAAATTGCACAACGGGGTATGTATGTAACTCCAAACTCGAGTGATCAGAACAGTACTGGTACGTATCGCGAGTATTACTTACCTAGCCTTATGATTTTGCGCTTTGTCAATGGCACATTATTGATGTAAATAGATAAACTGATGATTGATATAGGTGAAGTCGATGAATGCAACCGGCCTGATATATAGAACTCTGTGTAGGCGTCCGATAGAGTAGTGTTTAACCAAGCATATGCATTTCTAAAGCCACATGGCACCGGCACGTTTGAGAAGTGGTTTGAGTGTGCCATTGAGATGAAGAGTCATGACTTCATTCGGTCCACCAATGAGCTCACGACCAATGAATACGGCTGGTACAGTTGGTCTACGACCTAATAATGTCAGTAACACCAACTCGATTTCAGTTCCTTTTGGGTCTTCGTCAAGTTCATGAACTACAGGGCTCACTCCGAGCTCGTTGAATAGACTCTTGATAGTATGGCACATGCAACATGTTGTCTTGCTGAAGATTACAACTGCGTGTTGTGATGACAAAGTCCTCACCATCTCCATTGCTGCTAGCTCTTACAATTTGATCAACTTCGACTTGACAAATAAGTTAAAATGCAGATTATATATATGATAGCCGAAACACCAGTGGTTATTAAAACCGAAATTAACTGAAAATCCGATCAGTTTTTTTTTTGTTTTTTGTTTTTTTAAATTATGGGAATGTGGTGAAACGATTGAGAGAGTTTTGTGCTAGAAAGCTAGGGTTGTTTGTGATGAGTTTTGTGTTCCTATAATGACTCATATTTATAGCAGAAGTTTGCATGGGGAATATATGGACTTGTATCTTATAAAAAAAAGAAAAAAAAAAGAGAAGAATATTGTGAGAAAGGAAATATAGAATATAAAGTTAAAAGCAAAAAAAAAAAAAAAAAAAAAAAAAAAAATTTGGAACAGATTTTTGATGAGTGGGGGGGATTCTATACACCATGATATGATCATTTGTTTGATATTGACTTGTTGTAGACACACTGCCATGCATTCAATCTCACTAAAAATTAGAACAATGTTCCTGATACGTGAGATCGTAATCGTATCTGCAAATGTCATTCTAGTGAAAGGGTAACATATATAACTGTTGATAATGCATGATAATAGAAAACTCAGCAGCACACTAGCTAGCACCCGAATTTCATCTGAGCAGAAAAATACTCTAAATAAAAACAAGCAAATCCTGTTTTTTTTTTTTTTCTTCCTATCTCAACTAACTCGTGAAACTGATTTATTTGAATATAACTTGTTACATTTGGGTTAGACTTTTGTTTTTCAACTCAAAAATTAGTAAACAATGGGGTTGTAAGAAACTTTCGAATTCAGTTAAATATGTTGCAAACGGGTCAAGTACAAAATTATACCCGACTCACATACTTCCGAATCAAAAATATGAACTTCCGAGACAGATATATGAGCTGAGACAGACTCGAGTCAGATATTAATAGAAAAATGAAATAAATAAATAATCGGACATGACTGTGGTTGGGTAAGCCATCCAGCCATATTCAAATACGGAGTCAAATCTAAACAAATAAAATGTAGCTTTGTATTATTAAAAATTACTTTTCTTGCTTCTGAATGGACAAATTTTCTAAAATATGAGTAATTCACCTAAGCCGCAATAAAAATTTGAGAATTTACGTGATCAAAAGATGGTGTACGTCATTCATTTTCATTGACCATCTCTGGAACATGACTAGAAACCGATCGACCCTTTGAGCTCCCACTTTAAATCTGCTTCACAAGTGGGTGTAAAAAGGAAAAGCAATTGCAGAGAGAATATAGAGATATAAATCCAGGATATTATTTTGAAGACGTAGTTTGTAATGAAAGATTTGACGATAATGGTGAACACACTATTATAACATCAACAAGATGCAATATTCTTCATGCTAGCTGGCCAGTACACATTCTTGATAGTCATTTTTCTTCAAATATGTACGAAGTAGAATCGATCGATCAAAGTGATATTTGATATATTATTCTGAAAAGACAACACTGTTGGTGATAGTTGCGTTCATCGAATTAATTGGTATTTTCTCGTGCAATTGGTTTTTATTTTTTGTATATAAAGTCCGTACTTTTCTTCCTTTTGCATTGATAAGAAGATGGGAGGAGAAGAAATATCCGTATAGGAGCATCTGATAAGGATATCGTGTAGGACAAGATTGAAGCAGCTTTTCATTCCCAATTGATCTGCTATCAATCTTTTCTCTATCAATTGTAAAGTGACATATGGTTAGAAGATTGGAATCCAATTCAATCCATGACAGACTAGACCGATCCAGCCAGCCAAATGGTTAGTAACAAAACGTGGGAAATATTTGGACTTCAAAAACTACTCCTATAAAAGTTTTGTGCATTTTCTTTATCAGAGGATAAAAAGGAAAGAAGAAGTATGTGGATTTGGAAGCGGCCAACGGTATAATATCCCTCCCCTATTCAACAGGGGAATCGGGTACCAGTTATCCATTACCCTACAAAGAAAGATACATTCAAACAAAACCACGTCAAAAAGTTTCTTGTTTTTTTTGGTTGCCAAAGACCAAAATAGAGGTCGATTTCGAGGCCGACATATAAAAGCAAAGGCCGTATAATAGATTGATAACAACGTAGATGGTAATAGGTATAATCAAAAGTGGATGGCCAAACGAGAATAGAGAAGCCAACCTATTAAATTGACCTTCACTACTATGTAAGCACAGGCCTAATTTGGATTGTGTGACATCATTTAGTAAAAAACGTGATGTTAAAATTCATATATAACCATTGGTGAAGAGTGAAAATCTTACTGGAAATGGTTGCATGAAGTAGTTTTTACCAGGGATCTTGTGAACTCTACTAGTATTTGCAACACCATCCCTAAGATTTCCACATATAACGATTCTGCGAATCCCCAACAAAAATAATCCCCTTTCCGCGCAATCTCTCGAAGAAAATCAGTAGCATTCAAGCTGTAGAATAACTACAGTTTTATTCTTGAATGTTAGATAGATAGCTACCCAAGTCACAACTAGAAAGGATGTACACCGAAATCATTTTACTAACACGTGGTATGCAGGAAACATGCATACTCCAGTGTTAGATAGCTACCGAAGTCACAACTACAAAGGATGTCCACTGAAAACATTTAGTAATAACTAACACGTGGGATGCGGGAAACATGCATACTCCAGACAATATTGCAAAAGGTACTCGAGATTCAAACACAATGACGATCCATTTGATTTAGCAAGAACATGAATCAAGTAAAAAGAATAGAACCATTAACCAATGCATCGAAATACTACCCAACAGAGTTGAATTATTTTTCTACTTTTATTGTGATATATAATATCCACAGTAGTCACAGCTCACATGGTATGTATAGCTTTAATGCTTACTGTTTCAGAGATGACCAGATGTAAATGGAAACATGTCAGTGATTTAAGTTCCTAACCACTACACCTACACAACCAGTTAGCAGTAACGCACTGCCAAGATTTAAGTCATCAATTCCATGAGGAACAGTAAAATAGAAAATCACACTCGCAGAAAACTGCCTTCAAAGTTCAAACAAGCCGGAGAAAAACCTGACAAATGTGATCATTTAACGGAGCCAAAATCATGGCTGTTCCTCTATTTCCTTTTAAATTGTTTTGAATTATAGATACAAAAAGAATATATATGTCAAACAAAAAGAATATATATGTCAATATATGCAGGTTCCACCCCTCGCTTGAGATGGTTTAAACATACTACATACAATATATTTTTGTTGATTTGACAGGGAGTATAAGCGGAGTGGAAACGTCAAAATTTTCTTCATTTCAATGGAAGACATGAGTCGATGCATAATATTCACTCTCGTTGAACACGGGTCTTAAATCTTCTTGACACATAAAATCTAAAGGAAACGATACAAGATGACCTCTTATTGTCCCTAGCCTCTCAATTGGATCTGTTGGTTTAACATCTCCGTTCTGATATGATTCTAGCTTTCCTGGAGCTATTCCTAAATCTATTGTCGTATGTCCTAGTTTCTCTTTCCAGTATCCCATACTCTGTCTAATTGCCGCTCTGCAAGTGATGAACAATGTCAGGGAAATAAATAGTTGACAAGACATCAAAATAGACAAACCATGCCCTTCGGAATTAAATAGAGATGGATAAACTTCACATCAGAACTAAATCATACCTGGTGTGTATAAGATCATTGGGAACGCAAGCAAAAACATCTTGGTATATCGTGGTATTAGTCTGGAAAAAATATCACACAAGTTTAGCAACTTGGAATCTTGGACCATTGAAAGACTAAATTCCGAAAAAGGAAAAACAACTCTTTTTATTTTATTCAAATAATTTCGCGCCATAATGACTTTTCAGATGGTTTTAAGGATTTATGAGCAATTCCACTTATGATGAGAAAACTCGCACTATCTAAGAAGTTATTGATAGCAAACCTTTCAAGTCATTTCCAAAAAAGAAGGGTCAGGCTTTCATAGTCACAGGAGAAACAAATTTAACATGTCCATGCTCCATATTTCAACATACCTTAGCAGTTGCCATCCATATATCTTTGTATGTTGTGTCGATCACGGGGTCACTGATTTGAATCATCTAAAACAGAAATGAACATGCACACAGTCAAATTCATGCACGATCTTCTAAAAATCTTCTGGCAAGTATCTTGCTCATTGTCGTACAACCTAGGCGCACTAGTTTAATAAATAAATAAATAACTGGATATTCATAATGAAAAAGCATGCCGCAAATATGAACATTTTAGTTTGTACACAATAGCCATACAAATGGATCATGGGAATAATAACCAATTGGTTCAACTTTCAAGTTTACAAACCTCTCCGGCGTGAAGACCAAGGTGTTCAGCCCATAAGGATAGACGAAGACTAAAAGCAAACTTGCCAGCCTTCCAAGGCATTCCATTCATGGATGAGTCAACAAATTCTTTATCTTCAATTAGTACATCAATCTGAAATAGACGTTCATTTTTCAGATGGAAAGAGGAAGAATGTTGTTTGGACAGAAAAAGATATCAAATCTCGAATTCAATGAAAATCACAAGATTCTAAGCAATTGAACATGAAACGGTACCTCAGAGTCTCTTTCTCCAAGCAAACTTCTATCATTGATATTAGCTGATCCAATTAAGGCCACACGATCATCAACTATCATCACCTTACTGTGCACATAAATCTGCTTGAAAGAATATGCACAAGAAACAAAAATATTATGTAAAAGAACGAAAACATATATATAAGCTGAAGACCAAATGCAACGAAACTGACCTGATTGGTAGCCAATAAACCACCATCAAAAAGTCTACCGTAAGCTCTCAGACCGTAGAAAGAAATGTAATCATTTGCTCTTGGGCCAATCATATCATAAAGATTATGCAAGATAGAGTTTCGTCCTCTGGAAATAGTTCGATATTGCCAGTGCATTATAGCTCTCACAGAGGCCGCACCAGTATCATCGAGACCCCCCTGCACATTAAACCCGGGAAGTAAATTAGAAAACGAACTCCTAGCATGATAAGACAGACAAATTGATGGAACAATTCGTACCTGGAAGCCAGGTAGGAGCGGTATGACAACAATAACCCTGAAAGACTTTTCTTCTCTGTGGGCTCGTATAATACGCCTATACAATGCTTCTAAGACACGATTACGTATCATTTCATCTCCCGATAGACCTGATATAAAGAATTGATTCTGGGAACAAGGAAAAGTGAATATAAGAAACTATTTAAGAAAGATTCTTAGTAGAATCAAACTCCCATATCTTGCGAGTTTCATTAGACAACTCGCATTTATTTACTATGTTGCACCCTATAGTAACCTATCTTCTCTAAAATAAAGTACATACGACTCATAAGTAAAGCTTCCCTGGTCATACAAATGCATTGGATTTCATGTAAAGCAAAATATAAACATTTTCTCTATAGAACTACTACCTCTATGTAAACAAAGTGTTCTGCATTTTCAATGAGAGAGCAGTACGCATTGTGAATGCTCTCTTCAGTTTGGCTTGTTCCAGCAGACCATTGACCAACACTTCGAATAATCTGCATGATGTAAGTTACGGTAGAAAGTTATAATAAGATCATATATTATTGAAAAGTTACGTATATGCATTGTCATACTGATTACACAGAAATCAACGAAAAATTTCATGCATATTAGTATACATATGTTAAAAAAAAAAAACTTCAGAACCACAATGGTTTTGAAGTTCCAAAGTGATAATGTTTGACAACAAGAAGTGCATCCCCATAATCAGGTAAAATATCCAAGACAATAACCTCAGGAGGCAAAACCAAGTTCTTAATTTTTGTAGGCCACCAGTTAATGTTTGCTTAAGAATATCCAAGACCTCAGGAGGTAAAATATCCAAGACAACTAGAAGTTCTTAATTTTTGTTGGCCACCGGTTAATGTTTGCTTAAGAATATGCACAAGCTTGTCGCAGACAATGCAGTATCAGCAAGTCTTAATATATATTATCACTAAAAACAACTATAAAGAGCTAAAAGCAACAAAAAGCATTACGAGATCAAAAGAATACAACATAGATGGCACGAAGATGTAGGTAGTACTACTATGGGTTCATAATATACAGCTTACCTGACAGCGGCACGAGCTACGGGGACCAACTTGGCCAGCTTCATCATCAGAAACAACTTGAGCGCCCCTCTCTTGTGTTTCCCACCACTCATTATCTAAGCCGTTCCCATCCGTCTGTCTCACCATGGCAGGAGAAGTTTTCCTCTGAGAATTCAACGAATCAAGGTTATCAATGAATTCTTTCATTTGATAATCTGGAACTATAGGTTGAACTCTTGACTTCCTGAAGGAAAATGGAAGATTTCGACTAACATTGCTCGAATCATTTTGAGTTGCGTCCAGGGAACATAATTGTGAGTTTCCATTTACATCATCCAATCCATCAGCTTCCTGTGGTAAAAGCAGTGGGATGTCTGGTGATGATGATCTGGAAAAGGAATCTTGTCTATCGATGCCCATGCGACTGTCTTCCACTTCCTTAACTTCTGCCTCTATTTCTTTGCTCCTTGCCATGTAATGAGGGATAACCATATGCTGCTGAGGCATGAGCAGTGGAATTGCTTGCTCATTAGGAGCTTTGTTCCTCTAGAAGAGTGCGAACAATATTGATCGTTAGCAAGTAAGCTTTGTGGAAGAGGAAAATGTCCCAAAGAGAAAAAGAAATTAAAACAAAAAACATACCTTTGCATAGTTCCAGCGCTGCACAAAATGCCTTGCTACATCACGACAAGGTGGTCCCCAGAGGGCACAATGGACATCATGCCATGGCATGCGAGGATATTTGGAACGATCTAATTCATCTTTCATAGTATCTTCCCACGTATTTGGTTCAGATTCCCTAACAAAAAAATGTTAGTTGATAAAAAAAAAAAAAAAAAAAACCATCTTATAATGTTTAATTTTGAACAACTGAAATGCTAAGATGACCGAAGTCCATACTTCTGATAATGTGCAATTACACGCTACTGCCGTCCAAAAATTCATCCATGGTTATTATACCAGTGCACACAATCCAATGAGGTTAGTGTTCATTATCTGGGTTTGGCAGTGGAATATTGACGATACCGCACTACACAACCATCGACTATAAAAATTTATAATCAATTCTAATTATCATGTCAATCTCACTTCTCTCTCCCTTTTTAGATACAAGTATACATAAAATCTCAGCTCTAAACTAGGAAGTATTTCAGGATACAGATGAAAACAAACCTGGGGTTATAATAGTCCTTTCCAGGCCATATGTCAGGAGGACAATCGCCTAATTTATGTTCACCTGTGTCGTAGCGACCAAAACAAAGATCCAGACCTCCAATGAAGCAAATTCGATAATCAACGATAACAAGTTTTTCGTGATGGGACCTGTGTGCAGTCAATAACTTATCATCAACTGTGGTAACCACTGTAGTCTAACTCAACCTCAATGAAAATTCTAAGCAGATCTCTCAAATGAATATCGTACCATAAATAGACTCCAGATGAGAAATGATCAGGATAACGCAACACTCTTACATTCTCATGAATGTTAAGAAGCTTTCGCTTGCTGTATACACTGTTTATTTTCAAAGCAAGAGCAACTTCCTTGTACATGAGAACATAAATCTGCACAAATTCACCCAGTTGATCAAATCTGGAAGATATCCAATCCCATGACAAAAAACAGAACTAACACGTATTCGCAAGTGATTATGAAACCGTTTTATCTTGCAATAGGTTTGTAGAGTTTAAGATACCGAAAATGAAACACCAATGCTCATACATAAGAGAACTGGGCCAGAAATATAGGCATTTATCTCTTTTCTAATTGAGCGAAGTAACAGCAAGATGATATATTTGTATTTACATTTTGCATCAAATGCATATTTTTTTTTATTTTTTTTGATCGAAAACGAATTTTGGTGCTAACAAATTTCGAACTCAGGTCACTGGTATCATCAACCAATGACTTTACCGCTGGACCACAGTGACATCGGCAAAATATGCATATTTAATTAGGACATTGAAAAGGCATTGATAAAAGTACGATGTAAATGGCCAAACAATTTTATAGGCCAACTGTGAATATACCAGTTAACTTCAAAGTTGCTATTTCACTGTTAACAGTGAAATATTTGTAGTGGAAAGTCCATATACAAAAATGTGCAGTTTCAAATAAAATGATTATAAGAAGATATAATGCGCTAAAGGTAGGATATTAGACAGGTGAACCATGAAAAATGATTACAAGAAGATACTTAAAACATCAACAGTAAAAGGATTTCTAGGTATGAGGGGAAAAGTACCTGAACTCCTTCTTTGGCTTTTGCTTCAATTATCACATCAAGCCTAGAGGACTCTTGTGTACTAAAAGGACGTCTTAAATACAGTTCTGGGCACAGCCACCAGCCTGTAATAAATACCTACATACAAACCTCAATCCCTTCAGAATTTAGTCTAAACAATTTCAAGAAGACAAATCTGCATTACAGCTGATTGCTAACCTCTGACTTTGCTCCCTCAATGGCTGATGCAATTGCATGAAATGCTGCTTGTCCATCAACATACCATTGAGCCTGACTTCCATCTTCAATCAAGCCCCTTGGCGGAGCAAAAGAACCAAAACGATGAGGATGGCACCAACCTTCAGGGGGCCTTAACCCAGCATCATTAATTGATGCAACCCAATCTCTAACTTTACCATCGCTTTTAGCTCTTAACTTTATGCTCCGACTACCACAAGATACCTGTTTAACGAGATTATCAAGTATTAGTCACGCCGCTGCATGCATGTCTATCTTGTTCAAAGTAAAATATTTTCAGTAACTATAAAAGTTCCATGTTATTACATACTATCCACTTTGGATATCTCGACTTTGGAATCCAACACGGTCAAATTAAGGTCAACTGTTGTTTTAGGTAAGGAATGGAAGTCTAAGCTGGAAACATCGCAAACATGGTGACTAAACCGGTAACCTTTCTGGGTACCGAAGTCAAAATAAGTCATAATAATAGTTACTCGTCAAAGCAACATCACTTTAGTACAGTATATCTTCACAATGCTAATTGCCAATAAGTCGGATAAAGAGTTACTTCCATGCTAAAGTCATAGTGTATCTGTGCCCCTTATAAATCTACAAATTAGTATTAGTTGGTACAGTATAAAATTACATAAGGAACATGAAGCAGTTGCTACCTCACATCCACATAATGGAAACAGATGACTGTAATTCTCAAACTGACACTAAGGAAAGCAGCAACGACCTTAAGTTTCCAAAAAGCCATAAGCAGATTACCTCAAATGCATGACGTAATGGATTGCGATCCTTTATCTCTTTGGCTAAAGATACTCGACCTTCTCCATTACCATCTGAGGCTGGCAGTACATCGAAAACAATTATATCCAAGGGTTTTGTATCAAAAGGATCCCCGAGCAAAGCCAGGAAGCCAGGTTTCAGTACAGCCCATACCTACAAGCAAAACAAGTGACACATACCATTTGTAAGGATAGTGTTAGGACTTGACAAACTGATAAATTAGTACTACATCTTTAAGTGATGAAACTCTACTGAAGCATTTGTTAAGAATCTGCATATCCAATAAACTCTATAGCAGTAGATATAGCATGACAGTCAAAGTATGTATCAACTTGAGCAACTAAGAAGAGTTTCTGAATGAGTAGGGAGTGTCTTGTGAAGTTAATTTTTAAGGTTTACTGGTTTTTGTCAAATGCAGTTTCTGCGATGTGCTTTTCTACAATTTTGTGTAGCCATTAAATTCTGTTCTCCAGTCAACAGGTGCACAAATACTTGTTTATATACACATGAGCTATTATTGCATGGTGCCCAGTTTGACATAACTACCATCTACCGATGTTCCCTTTTCAATGCAATCTAAGCCTTTCTAATCCCAAAATGCAATCTAATAGCCTTTCTAATCCCAAACTCAGATGGTATTATTAATATGTCGCCGAGAACATGAACACCAGGTTGTCTATCATTATGCACACAAGAGAACATACACGTTAATTTTACAGGAGAGACTATTACCTTTTGCCAATTGTCATTCCAGCAATTAAACAAACAGCATGAACAACATTTCGTATCATCATCATCCCTTGGAATTTTGGGGAGATGCTTGACCATTACATAGTCTTCTTTCAGCTTTGGCCCGTATTCTGGAGCAAATGATAACTTTGAAACCTCCAAAAACTTGCAAACCTACAGAACCAAACTTATCACTGTGATTAACATTCAAGGTACATAACCGAGAGAGATAGAGGGTGAGAGAATTTCATGCACATACCTCTGGAGAATTGGCAATGTCCAAGTTCCCAAGAAAATTATTCAAATACCCTTGCATTGCAACCTTTGCATTATCCGAGATAGACTGTTGTCTTCCTAATGCGGGCCGAATAATCGGTAGCGCAGCACTCGATGGCACATCTCTGCATTAAAACCAGCCTTTAGGATTATAAGAACTACTAAACACCTAATATAACACAATACAGACCAAACTAACTTAACACATTGACATGCACCTGTTTTTTGCACTTTCATCATGATGTACATTAACAGCTTCCTCATCATCACCTTCGTCATCATCGTGTTGTACAACCGTTGTATGTTCTCCTATTCCTAGTGTTTGAAGAAATTCTTTAACCTTCATACAAATTTTCAAATACTCATCAACTACAGCAATAACACTACATTACGATTACATAAAAATCAAAACATGACCACAAAAAGAATTCAAACTCAAAATTACCTGCTCTTGTTTATCCTCAATAATATCTTGAAATTCCTGAATGAGTGCTCGTTTCTTCAATCCGATATGTAAATAGATCACTTGTGTTGCTTTCTTCAATAATTGCCATTTAAACTAGTAAAAAAACAAAAAAACAAAACCAAACATTATCAAATTCTTCTTCTTCCCACATTGAAGTTAACCTAATCAACTAATTTCTTCACATTCATTTTTTTTCCTTGTTTATAGTTCCATTGATTACAAAATAAGCCAATCAAATCCTCATTAATACACACAATTATTGTTAAATTCATTGATAATAATTATTTTAAATCTGATCAAAATCTAATCGGAAAAAAATACCTGTTTATACTGAAATTCGACAGTATAAGAAAGAGTAAAAGGACTAATATCAGCAGCATCAGGACGAGATACAGAAACAACTGTAGCTTTAGGTAATTCATCGAAAATCCAGTTTTGTTGTGATGACTGAATTTGATGAGGAAGAAGAGATGACGATGAAATCGACGGTTCTGATCGCATTTGATAGTATCGATGACTATGATGATGATTTCCGTTTGCAGAAATCCCTAATTCTTCTGGTGATTCCATCTCTGGAAAAATTTACAGAGAATTTCTCCTTTCTTTCTTTTAGTTTCAGTTAAATTGAGTTGTAAAAAATAAAATAGAAAACTAGACCGGAGACGATGGAAATTTTGGTTATATTTACGACGATTCTGTGTTTCGGACTATTAGGTCCATCTGGAAGGACTATCCAACTAATGATCGCCGCGTGTGATTGAAAACAGGTATTTTTGTGCTGGGGGGACAGTTAAGTCTTTGCTTTGCTTCCAGATAGAGTACACGTTTTTTTTCCTAAGCAAAAGGAATTTTATTCATTAGAAAAAAACAGCCTGGCTTGATTGGGGTATAGCCAGATTAATTGGGGTATACCCAGCTTTAAATGGACATAGTGCCCTTACTAAGGGGAGGCAAAAACAGGGTGAAGTTATTTTAGTACCCCTGCACTAATTAACCTAAAAACTAAACCCTAAACTTAAAAACTAAAAACAGTTTAATCTTCTTCTAATCTATCTTCTCTAATCCCTCTGCTCTTCTCCTTCCTTCATCTTATTCCATCAACCTAAAATCAACCAAAAAATTCAATTTTGATTTTCTACAAAAAATGGTTGATTCTAAACGATCAAGTAGCAATAGAGATTCAACAGGTAACATCAAAAGATCAAAATCCTGGGGAAAAGGTAAGGGAAAAGTTGGAATGAGTAAACCCGAGAATGCAATCCCTGAGAATGTTGAGAAGAACCCTCCACCGGCGAAAACAAGACTGTAAGTGATTTCTAAACTCAAACGCATTATTATTTTGTGTGTTTTGATTGTCATATTAGATTAGAAATCGAAAATGATGATTTTCAGGGTCTTTAGTCAGCAGGGTTTTTTGAAAAATAGGATGCCGGCCTTAGGATGTAAGTATTAGTCGGCAGGGTCGTAACATGAATATCATGCCGGCTTTTCATAACAGCCATGGCGACTGTGAAACATTAACCAGGGCCGGCATGGTAATCAATAACCAACCCTGCCGACTTTCCTCTAGTCGGCATATTCTTAAAATTGTACCGTTCCGACTTTATGTCACAGAAACCTGATTTTCTTGAGTTAACAGTCGGTAACTTTCTTGAATAGGACGCTACCTATTGTGTGTTAGTCGGCGTGGTAGATGATTACAACCATGCCGACTAAGTATTAGTCGGTAATGTTTAGATTCTCGACCTTGCTGACTAGGTGACTAGAACCATGTTTCAATGTATATAATTTTCATATCTTTTATTTGTGTGTTGTTTAGGTTCCCAGAGGGAAAAATAGAAGATATCCCTTGTCTTGTTAGCAATGCAGCAGAGCTATTGGAATTTATTGACAAGATTTATCCTTCTTTAGAAGATCCTAAAGATGAAACTGAAGAGAATTGCCCTGTAAGAAAGTTACTTCTGATGGGTAAGAAAGATCCTGATGAATTTCTAAGGTTTATGAACAGTCCTAGCCATCCCCTCAACTATGAAGAATGCACATCATCAAAGGAGGAAGAAGAGGAGGTTGATCCAGGAACTTTTTTCAAGGCATCTGACTTTTCTGGAGTGAACCCTTATTACTATAAGGCTGGTGACTACATAGGTCTAGTGAAGGGAAAAGCAAAAGTTGATGCTAGTGAAAAAGCTAGTTATGTTAAAAAAGCTAGTGATATGGAGGAAGATAACAACAATGAGAAGGATCCATGAACTCTTAGATTATGTTATTATGTTTCACTTGGTTTAGAAACTTAGATTGTGGTTTGAACTCTTACATTATGTTTTGAACTCTTAGATTGTGGGTTTAGACTTGTTAAACTTATGTTAATTTTCAGTTTCAGTTGTTTTAGAACTTATTCTTTTTTATGCAGTTTTAGACAATATTAGAGTTTTACTAAGTCGGGCATGGTTTGTAAGCTCGACCTTGCCGACCATTACAAATATATGCTATAGTGCTGTCAGGGATAGGTAGTCGGCATGGTTTGAAATCTCGACCTTGCCGATTTAAATGTTAGTAGTATAAAAATATTATCTTTTAGGTACAAAGTACAACCCATTGAATGCTCAATGGCTAGAAATTTCAAAATAAAGACATTAAGTGTATTGTTATTATAAAAGCATTCTCAACTTCATCTTCAACCTTGTAGTCTTTGTACACTAAGTGGTCATTTTGCAAATGATTGTCCCTTTGAAGGAAGCAAATGCACTATTGATGGTTGTAAGGGATTTTTATTTCTCATGAAAGCTGCAATAAGAGATGTATATCAGCCGTATGCTTCAAAATGCACCTGTTGTGGGTTTTTTTATTGGATAGATAAGCGCCTAGCTCCGTATGAAGATGAAGTTGCTAAAATCAACCTTCTACCATGCACAGATCCATGTTGCGACAGTAAGATAAAGTTAATTACCTCTCCTAAAAAATTGTGTACCGGAAAAAGATACTATCTATGTCCCAAATGTGTTAGGGTTAAGTTTTTAAGGTTTGTATGCTCTAATTAAGTTTTAAAGGTTTTTAAGTTTTTAACAATCATTCTATTCAAATTTAGTCGGCACTATATAAAATTCAAAGAGTGCCGACGGCTTAACAGTCGGCACTTAACAGATTATTAACCTTGCCGACGAAAGTATAGTCGGCAAGGTTGTCCTCATAAACCCTGCCGACAATAATGTGTGAAGAACATCCAGGAACAACATTTTTTGTCTGTTTTGGTCGGCAAGGATTTCCTCATAAACCCTTCCGACCACAAATTAGTCGGCAATGTGTGAATGCAATAACCTAGCCGACTGTTCCAGGCCTTTTTCCCTTTGCTGTCCTGCATGTACAGTCGGCAACCTGACGAAATCAAAACCTGCCGACCCTAGGACGGTCGGCAAGGTCGTATGATAAATACAATGCCGACTGATAGACGCATTTATGTGTCTATTTTCATCTCTTTTATGTATAGTGTTAGTACCCATTTTGTACTAATTTTGGAATTTTATCCCTTGTAGGTGTTTTTGGAAAAATAGGCTTTTGCGGCGAAATTAGCTCGAAAAGTTGTTGAAGGCACCTAGGAGGACATTTGCTATTCGGACTCTCATCTTGGATAAGGGGTAACCCATTTCCAGGCAGCTGCTAAGCACAGACCAGAATTGGATAAGGGGAGGTCATCCCCTTCATTTGAATTAAGAATTTTGGCGGGAAAAAAATTCTTCACGCTGCGTAACTTTCTGGCAGCGATTTGGGTTGGATTTTTTCACGGATATGGATCATTATGGGCTTGTTACGATTAAACAGGGAGTGTGACGTGTTTTGGGAGTTAAAAAGAGGGATCAAATTTTCTTATTTTCGGTGATTATGTGAAACAGGAAGGATATTTTTTTATCTCGGCAAAATAGGAAATTTTTTCTGTTATAGTTGGAAGTTACGCGTAGCTAAGGGAAGTTATGTCTATGGGATTCTTTTGAGAAGATTAGGGAAGGTTAGAAACATCTAAAACGCGTAGGCAGAGAGGGAAAAGGAAAAAAAAAAACGAAACTTGAGGTGAAAGAAAAGAAAGAATAATCGAAGATTAACTCGAGAGATTCTAGGTCTGGTGGCTATATATAGGTTGATTCGAGTCATAAAAGGAAGGACGTACACTGGGGAACATTTTGGAGAAGTTTAGAAGAGAACAGAGAGCTGAAATCACGGGTTGAAAATTGTTTCTGCTGCTGCTACGAAGAAGAACACGAAGAACATAAGACCCTCGGAGTCAGTTGCAGAAGCAGACTTATTTTCAGTGACAACGAGGTACGATCGCATCTTCCTACAGTCACCGAAGCCCTTCAGCAACGATTCAGACATCTGTTTTAGCCCTTCAGCAACTACAGAATCCGCTGCTTTAACACTTTTCTCCCTTTTAATCAACTTTTGAGCCATAAACATGTATTTTGAGATTATGATTAATATGAGGAGATAAACCCCATTACTGAGGCGATAGAGGAAGTTATTTTCCCAACAAAAAGTAGTATATTCTATTTTATTTATTTTATTGCAATTATTTTATGATTATTTTCCTTGATTGAAAATTGTTTTAGTGATTTTTATTGAGCAATTGTTATTTCTTTTGATAGAGCATTCTTGGACCTAGGTTTTTGATGTTTTATGCTTCGGATTTACACTTGTTATTTTGAAAATCTACATATTGCAATAGTTTAGAATCAAATTGAACGAGAAAATTGCATGAATATAAATACTAGATTAAATCACTTTGAACTTGGAAAATAGTGGAATCTCAGCCTCAGTGTTCTTTTAATATTGATATCAACTTTGTCAGTGTTTGCTATAATTTTTAGTGATTTTCTATTTAGTTTTGAATTTAATTCTAAAGTTATCCTTCACAAGTTCGAGAATCGAATCCCTCTTTTTACTACAACTAAAATTTACATCACCGACCAAAGGAGTTTACACCAAAAAAAACCACATCCATTTCATTCATTTGTAGTACTCCAAAGTACATTACACAAAACACAAATGCGATTACAAAAGTACTCCAAAAAGATTCCTTATTTCCTAATCATAATCACTCATCACTCAAATCTATTGGAGGGAGTTCATTCAAATCTATTGAACCTCCTTTAGTAAAATCTATGGGACATTCCTTAGACTCATCTAAAGCATTCCAAAGGTGCATATTGTCCTCATAAAGTTTCATCCATTCCTTGCTCTTGTTGAATATGAACTTTTCCCAAAAACTAAACCGACAAAGAGGAGGTAATGGACATTCCTTGTTGAGTTGTAGACCAATAAAATGATTATTATCCACCAAAACCATAACAATTCTTCTATACTTGAGCTGTTCCACACAAACCGCATGTTTTGGTGCAAATGCTACACTTAGTCCTTTACTAAAAAAATGTACTACGCATGACCACGTATCCGCGAATAGATGGCTACACTCCGGAATTCTAAACCAATGCTCCCATTTGATCGGTGCATTTCCCTCCGGGCCTTTAACACTAGTAAGTGATAGACGCATTTATGTGTCTATTTTCATCTCTTTTGTGTATACTGTTAGTACCCATTTCTGTACTAATTTTGGTATTTTACCCCTTTGTAGGTGTTTTTGGAGGAATAGGCTTTTGCGGCAAAATTGGCTCGAAAAGTTGTTAAAGGCTCCTGGGAGGACATTTGCTATTCGGACTCTCATTTTGGATAAGGGGTAACCCATTTTCAAGCAGCTGCTAAGCACAGACCGAGACTGGATAGGGGGAGGACAAATTTCTTCATGTTTTCAAAAATCAGAAAATGGCGGGAATTTCTTTCTTTTTACAGACGATTTCTGGGATGAATTTTTGATCGATTTTTATGGAGATTAAAGGGCTGAATTTGATTGGGTTTGTTCCTATGGACCTAACAGGCAAGGTAAGGGTGTTGGAATGGATCCAAAGTGGCTAGAACTCGAATTGGAAGCGAAAACTTGCCAAAAATATCATGGTTTATTTTGGGCAAGTTTCTTGGTTTATTTTTGGAAATTTACGTGAAGAAGTGGAAGGAAACTCTTCTTAAAGACTTGTTTCTATCAAGGGAGGAGTTTGGACAGCTTTTATTGATCGAATGCACGTGAAACAGAAATCAAAAGGGAAATAACATAACATGCTGTGGAGGAAAAAAACCAAGTTTATTCTCGAATTTTCTTTGCTCTACTATGTATAAAAGGGTTGGTTAGGGTCCTAGGAAGAAAAGAAAGAAGTTAGGGGAAGTTTAGAGCCTTAGAGAAGCTAGAAAAACCATTGGAAGAAATCACGTTCTGCTGGTGCAAACTGTGGCCGGAGAAGACGAAGAACATAAACAGCAGAAAAAGACAGTCGCATATTCTGTGACCGTAACTTTCAAACTTTAAACCTTTTGTAACAATTTTTCCAACAGTTATCTTCACTTCGCAACAGTTTCTCGGTAGAAATAGGTTCTGTAACACTTATATTAGTTACAAAACCCGCTGTTTAGAACTTTTCACTCTTTTAATCAACTTTTGAACACCAAAGATGTATTTTGAGCAAGAGATTAATATGAGGAGCTAAATCCCTTAGCCGAGGCGACGGAGGAAGCCATTGTTCCATGAAAAGTGGTATAATTCTATTTTTATTATTTATTGCAATTATTTTACATGATTTTTTGCATAGAACTTAAAAGAAAAATTGGTTTTTATTGAGTAGTTGTGAAGTGTTTTGATGGGACATGCTTGGTTTTAATATTTTTGATGTTTCATGCTTCGTGCTTACAATTATTACTTCAAGAACCAAATTAGAGGCAAATATTAGAGTCAACTTAAAGAAAAATATTGCATGAATATTGATTAGAATTTATCAAATAATTGGTCAATGGTGGAATCCAAAGTCTCGGTGTCTTTTTTTTAATTTGATACAACTTTATTTTAGTTAATTTGAGTCTAAAAGAATCCTTCACAAGTTCGAGAATCGAATCCTATTACCACCACTTTCACTACAATTAAAACTCACATCAGTAAGAAATTCTTTAAAAGTCGTTTCGTTGTCCTCCATCGAACCTTCTAGCATCATTGAGATATAAAACTCCTTGTCTTCTTCTAGTCAGGCGGCCATCTTCTTTCTTATGTATTGACATTGAGTCAGATTCTCCTCAACCGCTCCACCTAGGTGTCCCAATTGTTTGGAGGCAACGTGAAACCCACAATTTCCATCCTTTAGGACGTCGTCGGTACCAATAACGAACTCTCGAATAATTTGAGGGAGTTGTACGTGATACTCTTACAATACCGGTTTTACTACCTTCCTCGGATGACCTCTTTTCTTCACAACATCATCTTGACTTGCTTGACTCTCAAGAGGTGGAGTGTCATTTGGATTCAAGTTTGAAATGGTTGGTGTAGTTGTTTTTTTTCTCGGCCGACTCCTTTTATTTACAACAACTTCCACACTTGCTTGACTCTCAAGAGGTGGAGTGCTATTTGGATTCAAGTTTGAAACGGTTGGTGTAGTTGTTTCTTTCCTCGGACGACCTCTTTTCTTTTTAGCCGGCTCTTATTTGTATTCCGCCTCGGTATAATCATGTCCGGATGGATCGCATTTTGTACTCAAATACTCTTTAATTTGTTGCCTTTCTTCCCCCCTTGTCTTTGTAGGTGGTCTACCCGTTGGATCTTGTTTCCCCGGTTCTTGAAGTTCTTCCATAATAGGGTAAACAATCGGCATCAACTTGTGCTTCATAGTTTGTTTGTACAACCTATTCAACATGGGGTACTTATCTAGGATTATTCTCCCAAGTTCCATGTAGCCAAACTCTTCACCGGGATCTTCTCTTGGATACGGTTTGAAAGATAGTTGCTTCCAATAAGGATCAATATCTTCAATCGGAATCGGAGTTTTATACCTACCAAGCATATGACGACATGGAAGTCCGATAACCTTCATTATCCTACACTTACAAGGAGTGCTCCGTTTGTCATACTTTTGATACAACTTGAGATGTTTCATCATAAAACGTATTCCCCAATGCGAGACATTGCAATGTATTCCAACAAGCAACCAATTATCCTCCTTAAACTCCTTCAACTTCTGGAACCTACTTTCTTCGAATTGATTTCTTATCTTGTTGATATCATTATTAGTGTACTCTTGGATAACATGTTGTACCGTTATAATCCCATTTTTACTCGTGAAAAGTAGACCTTTTAGTCTCCCATGAGCTTGCTATACCATAATTGTGGACTCAAGTTTGAAATGTTTATAGTCGTAAGTAAAAGCATACACGAACCTCTCTTTGTGTGGCGTCAACCATTGTCTCTTGCAATATTCCACTACTTTGGGGTAATTAGTGCCCCAATCATCCTCGAACTCCTTCAAGTTTATCTCATATCTTGTTACACTCATCGACCAAACCAACTTATCCTACGCTTTCTTGAATAACCCAAACTTGATCTCACCTTCTTTCCATTCTTCGTCTTCTTTCTTCTTCTCTTCCTCTCTCTCCTATTTAGTTAGTTTACTAAGACGTTCATCTTCCTACTTTTCACGTTTAGTACCTTTCTTTACCTTTGGCTTTTGGATATGACTCCTATAATTCTTTCTAAGATTGCATTGTATGTGCCACGTGCAAAGAAAATTTTGTGCATTGGGAAAAACTATCCTCATGGCGTTCATTATTGCTTGCTCATTGTCGGTCACTATAACCCCGGGAGTCTCGTCTACGTGGTAGAGAAGCTTCAAAGTTTCCAATGCCCAAATATAGCTATCATCCTTCTCACGATCTATAAAACACCATGCCACTGTGAACGATTGCTTATCCGAGGTTTGTCCTACAATGTTCAACAAAGGCATGTTGTACCTATTCGTCTTATAAGTACAATCCATGAACAAAACTTGGTAAAAGCACCGAGCCAATTGAATCATATCGGGATGTGCAAGAAAAATACGATCCACCTTCCCCTCCGATGACTCATGGTGTCTCACCGTGTAGTTGTATTTGTGTGCCAACCATTGTGATTCTTCCATTACCGTTCTTCCATCCCATTCAATTCTTTTAATAGTTGTTTTGGGCGCATAAATTGTAGACAATGAGGAAAAGTTACGGGGGTCATCCCTCTTGAACTTACTAAGGAGCTTACTTGGTTTAATTCCCCAACTTGTTCTTTCTTGTTCGAACTCGTGCGGTTTCAACTTGGCAGTGCCCAATAAGACTTTCCGGATCTCTATGGTTATGCCAACCAACATCAACTCTACTTATTCTCCACATGTTATCGGTTTCTTTGTTCCTCCAAAAAATAATCTTGAATGGGCATCCATACTTCTTTGACTTCGTCTTGTACACCCTAGTCGTCTTCTTATCATACACATAACCTTTTCTCTTGTGACTTGCGTCCGGGGACCCACTACACTCGAATACCATTTCAAACCGCGTATCTCTTTGTTGGGTGTTTTTCACTAGAACTCACATCTTCTCTTTTGCTTTCTCAATAACCCACTTGACCGCGTCGTCTTTTTCCTTCCATTCAAAATCATTAGCATAATGTACGGAAGTATCAGGACCCCTAACATTGTGAGCTTGAGGCTGATCCGTCATCGGTACCAATGCAATCTACAAAATAACACAAGTTATTTGATATGTACTTCAACAATCGGCAGGGTCGATATATAAAACAACACCGACTAAAGAACAACCGGCATGGTAGGAAAATAAAACAGTCCCGACCAAACTATAGTCAGAAGGGTCGAAGTATCCACTACAATGCCGGCTTAAACATTTTCAAATTACGTATACTGTGTTGCAAAAAAACTTGTAGTCGGCAGGTTTCAAATTTTCGACCTTGCCGACTAAACACTGCTCATGAAAAGTCGGGCATTTGGTAATATATACCATGCCGATGCTTACAGTCGGCAGGGTCGATAATCGTCGACCTTGCCGATACTGGGAAGCAAAAATGAAAAAAAAAATCGATCATTTGCATGGAAAAATCACAATCTTCACCACGTAAGTTGTCTACCTGATTACTTGCAGCTCCATTCTCTTCTTCTGGGTTATTGGATTCTACGTTTGGCTCAAGACATTCATCACTTCCATACCCATCTTGAGTTTGAGGAAAATACAAGTGAGGATCATGCATATAATCCATTTGATCATGATTTGGTAGATCATCATACAAGTACTCATCTGTGGGAGGAAAGTTAGAAGACTCCCCCCACTTCAAAATCAAGATTAGAATCACTCATCTCACTCATATCACAAATTTCTCAAAAACCCTAACTTTTCCCCCCAAAACTTCCTCTACTACTTCATTCTCTTTCTGACTCTCAATTATTTCCAAATCCACTCATATAAATCAACTACTAATCAAACTAATTTAACTAATCTAATCATTTCAATTAAATTCGTGTTAATCATTGCAGGGGCAATTTAGCCATTTAGAAAAAACATGGTTAAGGGGTGGCTTCTTTACTTCAAAATGACCTAGCTTTTGTCTCATTAGGTATACCCCAATTAATCTGGGTATACCCCAATCAAGCCAGGAAAAATAGACCCACTAAGGTATGATTCTCAAATTCCCACCTGTCCAAAGATGTCATAAGGTAATTAATCGGCCACCAAATCTAAAATCAGTTCCATCATTTTTTTTAAATTATTATTATTAAGTTGACATGCTAGCCCATCAGCAAGCTTCACGAAAAATCAGCCAAGGAAAAGGGGCTGATCATGTCGCAAAGGGGCAAGCTAACTCTACTTTCCATGTCAAATTCTACGATATTACGCTATATGCCTTATTATGCCTATTTTATTTTATTTTTTTTGTTATTTTTGCTCTAGTTATGCCTGGGGGCCTATCACTACATGACAAAATAGGACATTTTGAAGTAAAATGAAAAATAATTTAGCCAACTATTTTTTATAATGGCTAATTTACTCCTGATTAATTAGTATTAATTCAGGTGATTAACGGATGTTTAATCAAGTTAATCTTGAAATAAACTAACGTTAATTCATCCTCAAAACATTTTTTTTTTTTTTATATATTTTTTTATCAAAAATCAACCTAGAATTGGTGGATGTTCATGCAATCGCAGACCAATTCTGGGTTGATGTTTTAATTCACGAAGAACACCAAGAATCACATATTACTCACTACATAGCCTGATTGAAAGAATCGGTGAGCACGATGCACGCACATAGACAGATTCCAGACGGTGCACAAAAAGAATCGGTTTATACGAGCGCTCATGTAATCAGATTCCGGGTTAAATTGTACACAGACAAGTTGGGCATTTTCTCCACCAAGAATCGGTTGACATAGTCACGGACATCGACCGATTTTCATAAGAGTCGGTAAATATGGACATGAACGTCGACCGATTATGGTTAAACATGGTAACTCAAGATTGTTTGTGATTTTCAATCTTGAATGGATAAATCAATCACAAGTATAATTAAGAGTAATGGGTTGCAGTCGACGATGTTTACTTTGATTGTTTTTAAAAAAAATGGATAATAAAATTTCCTTTAAATCGATCGATGTTGTTAGAACCAATTGATGAATTTGAGTTATAATTTTAATTTATGGGGGAAATGATTTGAATAGGTTTTTGTTTTGAAAGAGTTTCAAATTTAAAAGGATGAAGCTTAGGATTGAATATTAATAGTGAGGGTATCTTGGTACTTTTACATAGTATATAGACACCCCTTATCCCTTTCTCTAGGTTGGGTGAGGAAATTGATAGGCCCCAAATAATTCACCTAAGCCCCAAACTAGCCAGGTTATTATGACACGGTCAGTTCCATAAGATATTTTTTTTCTTCCTCTTATTATGACACGGTAAAATGACTAGTGCTCATTTCACTATAGAAGAGGATGTTTATTTTATTCTATCTTGGATATCAGTTGCAAGTAATGAAATTCAGGAAGAACAAATAAGAGCCTTCAAGATGGATTTTCCTTTATTAATAAGTGATGTGAGAAGGTATGCGGAAATTTTGTGGATGATAAAGGAGGATCATCCTCGATTGTCCATCGACGAAGTAGTGAATATCTTAATAACTTTTTTTTAACGACTCAGTTTTATTTAATTAAAATCATATTAACTTATTATTTATCTGTTTTTTCAGAAAATTGGAGCTCATTCTAAATTTGTTGAAGCCAACATAAGAGGGTTTAAAAGCATGATGAATGCTACAACCTCTGTAAGATTTATCTGCAAGGATTTAGTTTTGATTAAGTGTTATGTAATAATATTATTATGTAATGCGATCTAGTGAAATGTAAAACCAGTTTGGATTTGAACATTAACTGCCATTAACAAACACAAACAATTACAGCAGAAAGATTAGAATTAAATTACATCTATAAACTACCGATTTCCCTGACCATTAAAAATCCATCCCGCCAGGTTCTCTGGATCAAGTGTGGTGTTCAACATAGCAGAGATCTCACTGGTTTGAGTCTCACTTGGTGGTTGAGTCTGATCAAAGTCTCTGCAAAACCTTAGAAAGTAACCTGAGGGGGATTATTCATGTGGAGGGGAACACGATAACAATCTTGAAATGGGTGAAATGTTGGTGTGGTTAAGGCAATTGGAAAAGAAATAATAGATTTCCTAGTTGCTTCAATGTTCAAGCCACAACCAGGAGTTAAAGTGCCAGTTGGAAATTAGCGAAACAAACCTCCATAAGTTGCTTCCATGTCAATAAATTCATCACCTTCTCGTAGTTGAGTGTCTCCCACTACATTTGGAGTAGAACGACTTCTCAAACCTCTTTGACTTTCACAACTTCTCAAACTTTGCTGACTTTCGCTACCAGGTTTGAACCTCCTACACCATAGGGACTTAAACGTGCACAACTGGGATTGAACATACACCGCCATGACTTGGACATACACAACTATGAATGGAATATGCCGAAATAAAAATGTCAAACATCATGCTATCCGTAACTTTTTGCATCTCTTCCAAGTGGAATTTGTGAAATTCATGCAGTGGGTGGTTAAAATCGTTTAATTGACTCTGATACTGCTCTGGTGTATTTTGTACCCCCAATATAGATAAGTCCGTCTGTCACCTTCATTACTAATTAGAAAAGTAATAAAAAAATCGCAGATATAGTCCGTACTTCCCAAGTAAATGTTGGCATAGTTGACGATAAACCCAATCGACTATTAGGATATGAAAATACGTCGCTTGTCTGTGGTGGAGGTTGGGAAGGAAGATATTCATCAACAAGTGGCATCCTACCTATAGCCGGGAAATCCACTCTACCCAAAATTTGTCGTTTCATAGAAATTTTTGGCTTGTAAATAGTGTTAAACCAAGAAAGGTAATCAACATAATCACGAGGCCCCTGGACCAAATCTTCACCTTTTTTTCAATATGGACTATCCCTTGTCAAAACTAACCAACCATCATAAGAGATCTCTTTGCTTGGATAAGGGTTGATGTCTTTTACCTTTCTTCTTAGAAAATGAAGAAAGTGCCTTTCTCCATAATACCAAACACCATTTCCAAAAATATGATTCTATAACACAATCTGCTTAAGGCTTAGCTGTAGCAAACTCTGGACTTTCACATCTTCGTACTCAGGGATTGATAGATACAGCGTGACAACAATGTATTACTTGTTTTTCTAAACCAAGGAAACATTTATCCATAGATTCTGGGCAATCTCTTTTATTCATTGTTTTACTCATAACATCTTCATACGACGTCAGAATGACCTTGTTCTTTCGTTTTATAATTTTATTAAAGATAAAAATAAAGTATTCTGGAATTGGATGTGTTTTACTTAGTATGTTTCCCTTTTTTCTGTACAACTTCAATTTGTTACTCATTTTAGGACTTTGTAGCTCATTTTGGATGATTCAACCTAACTAACACAAATAAAAGAAAGCAAGAGTAACACAAGGTATATTTGCAAGAATATAATAAATAAGAATATGGAATTAACACTAAAAAATGTATAAATTCATCAAGTTGATTCCGAGCGAAATTATTTAGTAGAGAATTTTGAATTTTTTTTTGATACGATTAACTCAAAGAGATTTCATGAGATAGTCATCGCGGGGAAGCTTGAATACTAAAGGTTATTCGTCTCGAGTAAACGTTCACTAAAAAGTTATTTGAAGGGCTTGGATTTTGTGGTGTATATAGAGTTCATATTAGGAAGCCCGAAGATCTCTTCATTTATATTGTTTGTTTTCTATCCGAAGCGTATATGATCAAATTTCATGCGATTTTGCACAATTTGATTTTTTTTTATTCTAAAAATTTATTTATTGAAATAGGCTAAACGTTAACATGTAGTTTATCCTGATTTATTCAATAAACTCTATTTGGAGGAAAACCGCTATAAAACTCAAAACTAGCAAGTTCAGACCTTGTCTTATTAGGTAGTATATCAACCATGCCATTTTTTTTGGTGTTTAGCGAACTCACAAGACCATAAAGATTTATCCTGAAGAATAAATTTAATGTCTAAAAAAAGCTATGATTCAACCAGTAAACACTAGGAAGTGATTCATTAGTTGATATAATTAGAAGTTCGTTATCTGATTTAAAAACTACTTTATCTTTTTACAACGTTTATCTTGCAATTTGATCTTGTTGTAGAACATTTGTTTTTTGTATTGGAAAATATGTTAGAGAATAGCTCGGTTGAACCCACCAAGCGTTGGTATGTCAAGTTTCATTGTCATATTTTAGTACAAAACTCATCTAGAGTCGCTTGATTAAATACTAGAGTCAACTTCGTTTAGGTTAGCCTAGAAAGTCTAGGAATATTGAGACGTACAAGTATTAAGAAGTAACGGCTGCAACGAAGACATCATCCTTCCACTTGAGGTTAGTAATACTAACTTGACTTGTTTCCATTCCTAACGTATCTTTTAAGTCGTATTATATTGAAAGCATAACATGCGAAGCTGTATATATAATACTCTAGTGATTAGACTTGGTTATATCATTATGATCAAGTGTCAAAGAATCTATTGAATTATGAAGTATAATACTTATCTTTTGGAACTTTTTAAATATGACATCAACATAATCTATGTATTTATCTACTTGATTATATGTAAGTGTTGATGGTGGATTTTTGATGAAGGTCATATTCGTAAAATCACATCAGAAATTATGTATCTCTGATTGGTATCGGAATCATAAGAAATTTGTATCTTCATAAAGGGTGAACCACAGTTCTGTAATATCATGACAGTAATAATATATGACGGCAATATTAGGGTTTCTGAGGCAAAACTTTTAATATTTCATATATTTCATGATTAAAGCTGAAAGACTCATCACATTTGTTGAATTCGGAATTCATCTCCGGTGTCTGAATTAACTCAGAATCATATATGATGATGATCACATCATATCTAAATGCTCTTAGACATATTGCATGCTAGTATAAAGCAATGAGTTAATTAAATGTAGTCGAAGTATTCATCGGATTGAATTCCTAGAAATTATACATTAATTAACCCAAATATTCACCTACTCAGGATCCATGGCTTTTCTCAGACGAATTCTATGGAAAGTAATGGATATTTACCTTTCGGGCATTTGGGGCACCCCGGAGTAAGCCCCGAGCAAAAACATGGGTGTATTTAGAAATAATGCTCAAAGGAGCATCCAAAACATGGAAGAACAAGGATATGGAAGTCGGATCAAATAAGGAAGAGGAAGAATAATAAAATAATATATTTTTTTTTTGGCGAGACCGACAACCATGGCCGTCATGGCCGGTCCCCTCTTTTTTATTTTCTTTGTTATTTTATTATTATTGTTAGAGTTTACTCCTTCAAGGACTCTTCTTTCGATCAAAACTCATGAAACTTCCATATTTCTCCATGAAACATGTGGTTAGCAAATCAAGTGGTCCCGCAACCATCATTACTTGTCTTTCTACCATCATGAGAAATATTAAAATAATATTGTTTTAATATTTTTAATAGTGATCCTTCCATCACTATTAAGAGTTTCAGTTAAACTCAAATTCTTCATACAAGGATGAAATAATGCTCGATGGACCATCAGAAAATACCGAAATTCTCAGGATTGGTCAGCAGAGAGAATGGAGACACGGGATGCCACCAAGGCCGGTCATGGTCGGACCTTTGGCTTTCAAAAGCCGGTCCCACCTCTTTTGATGATTTTTGACCTAATTAATCATCCAGAGTTCATTTTTGGTTCAAACTCCTTCCTGCAACTGGGAATGGTCATCCACCCACCATCAGATGGTCCCACAACCACCAAGGGATGATTCTACACCTCTTGGTCGGTCCCTCCTCTCTCCATGATTTTTACTACCTATTGCTCAGTCAGGCATAATTTTAATAATGATTAAACAACAATTAATCATCCTTTCACCAACTACTCTGCAAAGGAGTTCGGTAAATGCTTAGTCTAGCATCCAGATATTACATGGTCGGTCCATCACTAGTAGAGGCGACCCCTCTTTCATCCATTGGTTGACTCTCAGTCGATCATCCATTGATCATAATTAGGGTTTTGAACTGAATGCTCTGTCTAGCATAATTCTGAACATGTTCAAACACCAATATTTGGGCCGACCGAGCGAAGCGAGGGAGGACCTTTATATGGTCACTTTTTTTGTAAATAATAAGTGATCAATTGACACAAAAAGATTGGATTTCTTTTTGGTAGTCACTTCTTTTTGGTAGTGTGCACCTGAAAATCTGAAAATGACCCTCCTTTTTGGTCCAATTACTATAACTCCTTATGTATCCTATTTTTAGGGGTATAATTGGAAATAAAATTTTAATATAACATATCTAAAAATCCGTTCCTTGGAATTTTACAAATATTATCTCGTTGGAAAGGTTATAAAAAAAATTACTTAATGAGTACAAACAACAATATCAAATTAGAGTTCTGACGAAAAATTCGGAGGTGTTTATCATTTTAGGCACAATTTAAAAAAATTAAATGTATATCCATTATGCAAACCACCACAAAGGATACATAATACTTTATGTAGCCATATTTTGGTCAAAGTATACTGAAATTAAAGGTTAAACCTGGGCGGTAATGGAAAAAGCTCTACCATTAAGATATACCATCTCACATTAAGTACAAGACGCCTTGCGTAAAATTAGATTAAGCAACGTGCAATAGGATGTATGTTGATCGAAGGTATTAAAATCAATGTTCATATTGTTATGGTTTGCACTGATTTCTTAGTAAAGATGTTACGAAGAAAATTATACTTATTGTTATGGTTTGCACTGACTTCTTAGTAAAGATGTTACGAAGAAAATTATACTTATAGAATTCTCGATCTGAGTCAATATACGGTGGTCATACCAAAATTTCGACAAAACGATGTTATTTTAGATAATGAGTTGAAAATAAAATCAATTCATTATGTGGGTTTAGTTATTTTCAACAATCAAGAAACTTTGAAATGGTTCTTTTATTGTAGACCTATATATATCAACGAATGTAAAAACTGCATTTAACAATGTGTTTGTAGACATTAGCATAATGCGTACAGATTAAGCAACTAGCACATTATACGTCGGCACATTCTGACATAATATTTTTATTAAATTTTCAATTTGAATTTGATATTTACTTATGTATCTACTTATGAAAGAAATCAATTGCGTTTGTGATAAACATTCGTATATCTCGACTACCGATGCAGTTTTAATATCAAACTATTCAAAAGAGTTTTTGTATTTCATCATATGAAGATAGCAATGAAAACACAAAAATAACAGATAATGTTGGAAATCAAATTCTTGCTCGAAAACATAGTTTGTCACTATCTTGGAGCAATTCATTTTACAAATTTACATTGTGGAGCATTGCATTAGCATATATGACAAATAGAAAACTGATAAAAATTTATCCAACTGGTAATAATTTTTTTGGGAATCCTTATTGCCACGGGAAAGTAAATCAGGCTTTGATAGATTTATATCACGACGATGATGGCCGTTCGACATAATTTTGGAAACATATTCAAGAGTATGATATATGCATCAAAAGCATTTACCGGTCTTGATGTAAATTTGATAAAGTATTTTTAAAAGATAATGGACATGAGTGCTTTTGTATACATGGAAACTTCTACATAAAACTAGAGCGTTATTCATTATTGCAAACTAATTTCAGAGTTCACATATTGGAGATCGTGAGTATTATGGAAAATGCTAGATTTAATCCCGAGAAAAAAAGGACAGGAAAGTCGAGTCATACACCTATAAGCTAATACATAAATTTATACAAAAACGATCGACCAAGTTAGAAGGGGCAAAAAAATTGGTACATAAACAGAATTCTAAAGAACTTGGAGACTTGCTCAGTCCTTTATTGACAATACAAGAAGAACTTTAGTTTGTAAGAATGCTTTTGAAGAGGGAGCAGTGCAGTTGAAGATAATATCATGGTCGAGGAAGAAAAGAACAAAGTTGTTATTACTATTGATTTTGTTAATGTTACTGATTGACAGGTGTACATGCATGAAAATGGAGACAATGATTATTTTTTTGATGATTTTGTGAATGTGGAATTTTATTTACCTGTTTGGCATAAATATGACAACTACAAATAGAGATGAATATTTCATTTTGCTGCGTTAATTAATTGGTGATCTTCCATAATAATTTCTTCCTACCTTATTTTTTTGTGTTAGGTGTTAAATGATCTTAAACCTATACAGAAATAATTACTTATTTGAAAAACCAATTATTCATACGTGGTTATATAACTGTCGTACACCTTCAATAATTCTAAAGATTTAGATACATGAGGTATTTATTGTACTAAAAATAATAAAATCAACAAATGTGAATTACATATTTTGTGCCTTCTGTCTACATTTTTTTAATAGATATTAATAGATCCAGATTAGGTCTAAATATTCCACTAAAAACTTGATATAACTATTATAAAATATTCACATCAGCATGCAGTTGCTTCAAAAGTTGTAATTTTTCCATATTAGTTTCTTATAGTAAATAAGGGTACACAGGCAATGAACAACATGTTAAGAATCTTCTCTTCCAAAGTAAATGGACTAACGTCTAAACTATTGTTGAAAATGTAAAAATAAATGACGTAAACCATAAAGATTAAAGTGGATCTCCATAACCAAAAAACACTTATACTCAATTGCCATAGATAAATATCCACATATCAATATGAAAGGTTGAGCCGGGGCCGTAAGGCCCCGGTGATACCTAGTTACTAGGATATTTTAATGAGAACATGGACCGATCAGGAAAAAAAAAAGGAAGACAGGTAACATTCGGACAGACGCAACATTTCCTCACAATGATATATCAAATGGGATTCATTGATCTAGGGTTCCGTGGGGATCAGTTCACTTGGACAAAAATCAACAAGGACAAGATAACATAATGGAAAGATTGGACAGAGTAATAGGCACCTAACATTGGCGTACCGCCAATCCTCATGCAAGAGTCACTCATCTCCCAAGGATAGTGTCTGATCACGCCCTAATCCTTCTTCACACCAGAGTTCGGCTGGCAGGGGAAAAAAACTACAAGTTTGAACATATGTAGCTAACTCACCCTCAGCTCAAGAAAATTTGTCGAAACGGCTTGGACTCATCCCAATGATTCAAAACCTACTATCGACCGTCAAATAAAGTTAATAACAACTGGGCAAATCCTTATGGACTAGAACAAAGAAACTCTTGGACATCTTCCAAAAATGATTTGCAAATTGACAACTCAAATTCTGATGGCACAACATAACTGTGCAATTAGAAGTGGTGAGGATCTGGAATATTGGCTAAATCAAGAAAAAGAACTTCGAAGCCAACACCTAAACTTATTACAGTGTCATGCAACATACTGGGAAAAAAGATCTAGAATCCAATAGCTTCAATCGGGAGACAATAATGCGACCTTCTTCCATATAAAAGAAACCATACACCAAAGTCGTAACAAAAATCAGCAATTGCAAGAACACCACAACAATTGGGTCAGCAACAAAGATATGATAATTAGGATCATCCTTGATCATTTCATCGAACAATACATGGATCCAAACACAATAATAGATAAGAATCTGATCGCGGAAATCAATCCAAGACTAACAGAAAGATAATGTGCCATGCATTGTGTGGAAGTGACTACAACACCAATCAAGTGGTCTATTCTCCATCAATTCTTAAAGTGATGGAGCACCTGATAGTTATACTAGTAATTTTTTCAAAGTATAATGGGAAACAACTCATATTCAGCTAATAACCATAATCCGAAGTTTTTTTTTAGCAATTTAAATATCCACCCACTCATGAATCACACAAACATTACACTAATACCAAAGTGGACCAACCATCCCAATTCAGACCAATCAGTCTATGAAATATCGCATATAAAGTGATTTCCAAAATTCTAGTCAATCGCAAAAGACCTCTTCTCCAATTCTTAATAAGTCCATACCAAAGCGCCTTTGTACCCCAAAGATCTATACATGATAACATAGCAATTGCAGGAGAACTATTCCACCACATCAAAACCTCAACACGCACCAAAGATCCAAAAATAGGTTTTAAACTAGACATTCAGAAAGCTTATGATATCTTAGATTGGGTATTCATCAAAACAACCTTTACCAAATTAAGATTTACAACCATGTTTGTGGATTACATCATGCTTTGCATCACCTCAGTAATCTACTCAATTAACATCAATAGTACACCTCATGGATTCATCACTCCTACAAGGAGTATCAGACAAGGAGATCTCATATCCTCCTATATATTCATAAAATGTGCATAAATCCTTTCTACAAATCTGGGATCCCAAAGTTTGGTAAGGGGTCTATGTGTATCTCAAAAAACTCCACCCATTTTACATCTCATTTATGCGGACGACCTCCTCATTACTTACAAAGTGTCCCAAGAAAGTAATAATAACCGAAAAAGACTACTTCAATCCTATAGCTCTTCGGTGGGTCAAGTAATCAATACAATGAAATCTACAATCATTCATCATCCAAGACTATAACATCGTAACATAGACTCTCTACACCAATTATTTAACATGCCAACCACATAAACCCCTCTGACATACCTGGGAGTACAATTCAATCACGGGAGATCCCCTCAAAATATATTCGAACCATTGCTTCAACGGATAAATCGTAAGGCTCAATGACGGATGAAAAAAATGCCTTACTCATGCATGTAGGCTAGTCCTCATTCAAACCTCCTTAATCCCTACCTCAAACCACCTTATGCGAACGCAATTTTTTCCTACCAATGTGCACAAACAGATAGATAGAATCACAAGGAATTTCTTTTGGGGCCATGATTCTTCAGTCAAAACACTCCACCCACTAGGATGCAACAAACTAAAAAAACCATCACGAAAATGAGGGCTCGGCATAAATAAAAGCAATTGACACAACAAAGCCTTATTCATGAAAATAATTTGAAACATGCATGACCAACCTCTGACCATCTGCTCCAAACTGTACAACAAAAAGTATCTACAAAATCAACCTATATTCCAAGATTCTACTCTCATGCCTTCTTTTGCTAGCCCGCAATGGAAATAAATGACTTCCCTTATACCATCCGTCAAATAATTAATATTTCACTGTATATGAGCCGTCTTATATACTCCTATCCAAGATAACTGGATACCTCAATTCCAAAATCTCGATCCTGCTCAGTGTTATCCTATCCAAACCGTAGATGATATCATTGACACTCTTTCTTATAATTGGAGGCATCAAAAACTAAACAACCTACCACCTATCGATATCCAGTCTATCATGAATATTCACATTCCCCTAGACACACCCTCCCCTCTCCATATAAAATCATCTGGCCATTTTCAAAATTTTGGAAATACACCACTGATGTCGTTTTATAGTTGTAGTGGTAAAAAGGTTCGTTGCTCGAACTTGTGAAGGATTTTCGAAAATTAAATAAAATTGTTTTGACAATAATAAGAAAATACCGAGACTTTGGATTCCACCATTGACCAATTAATTGATAAACTCTAATCAATATTCATGCAATATTCTTCTTTAAAGTGATTCTAATATTTGCCTCTAATAGATTTTTGAAGTAATAATTGTAAGCACGAAGCATGAAACATCAAAAGTATTAAAACCAAGCATGTCCCATCAAAACACTTCACAACTACTCAATAAAAACCAATTTTTCTTTTAAGTTCTATGCAAAAAATCATGTAAAATAATTGCAATAAATAATTAAAATAGAACTATACCACTTTTCATGGAACAATGGCTTCCTCCGTCGCCTCGGCTAAGGGGTTTAGCTCCTCATGGTAAAAACATGCTCAAAAGATAGAAACATGGCTCAAAAGGTGTTTTTATTGAAGAGAAATAATAATACAGCGAATCTGCAACGCTTTTTTGACGTTACAGAATCACCGATACAACTGAAGTGCTGTTAATAAACGAGAATATAAGACTTCTTCTGCGACTGACTCTGAGGGTCTAATGTTCTTCGTGTTCTTCAGCTCCGCACCAGCAGAAAACAGCAGCAGGTAGCTTTCTGTTCGTCTTGATTTCTCGCTCCTCAGCCCTCCTAAGCTACCCAAACTCTACACCCCCATTATATATGACCCAACCAATCTATTTATATCAAAAAGAGCGATTAAATCTCTCCAAAATCTTCCGAAATCTCTTTCTTTCTCTTCACGTCAAAGTTGCGGCAATTTCTTGTTTTAGAATTTCCACGCATATCTGGGCTTTCCTATCGATTCTAAACTCTTCCTTAGATATATATTAAGCTTTGGGGAGAAAATCTTGCCTTTAATCTCTCTAAAATTTCCTAAAATCGGTCACACACGTGACTTTCCATATTTATCTGTTGACATCAAAACCCGTCGATTGAGCCCAGTTTAATCGATTTAAACACACATGTTAGATTCCTAGACCCATAAGGAGTCTACCTTATGAAAATTAGAGGTTTAATCGACCTCAAACACCTCTAAAAATCCATCACCAAATCTGCCAGGAAACACGCTTTTAAGTTTTTGGTTTCCCGCCCAAATTCTGAATTTGAACGTGAAGGGGAAAGGTTACCCCTTATCCAATGGTCGCCCCTTATCCGTTGCTGGAGTCCGCATAACACTCATCCCTTGGGTTGCATTTATCAACTTTTCGAGCCAATTTCGCCGCAAAAGTTTATTTCTCCAAAAACACCTACAAAGAGATAAAATACCAAAATAAGTACAAAAATGGGTACTAACATTATACACAATAGAGATGAAAATAGACACATAAATGCGTCTATCAACCACCACCTCCGGATATAAGTGCCTAATCGAACATGATAACACTCAGACCAAAAACCCCTTCCATCATCAACAAAATTTCTATGGACTCTACCTTGTCCTCCGAAAATCCATCTTTTCTTTTTGAAAGCTATCAATAATGGTTTACTGACCTTATGTATCTTGCACTAAATCACCAACTCCAACTTATGCCCCTGATGCAACTCTGCACCGGAATCGGCTGAACATATGCTTATTCACTTCCCGGTAGATCTAACCGCATGGAACAACCTTATCAATCACCTATCAACAAACCAACTCACCAATCAAAACCAACCAATTACCCTATATCCCCAAACAACCATATCGCAAATTCTACAAGAGTCGGTCGCTATCTCTTCTATCACAGCTTTATGTTTTATATTATCGACTCTTTGGACGATCAGAAATGAACTGGTCTTCAGACAAACCCACTCTCCCCATCAAGATATCTTAGTGAGAGCGTTATCGCAGCAACAAGAAGTTGAATGGGCAAAAAAGATAATGCCTCCAGTGCTCCTGAGAGAATCTCCTTAAGGATTGCAACAAGCAAGATCAGGACATCAACAACTATATCACTAGGGTGGACCAATCCGGAACTGGACTGGATAAAAATAAATATTGATGGGGCCGCTAGCGGTCACCTAGGAATGGCAGGAACATGATTCATTTGCAGGGATCTGAATGCTACACTGTGATGGCTTTAGCACAACCTCTAGGAATACCCAATGTGCTAACAACAGAGAGATGGGCGACTTTAATAACCACAAGAACAACAACGGAGAGACAATGGCCAAAGATGCTATTTGAGACAGACTCAGAAAAACTCATGCGATTATTAAATCATCAACAGAAACTCCTTGGTGCATTTCAGGAATGATTACTGAAATAAAAGGGAGAATGCAGCAAATTCCTATATGCAATATTCATCACAATTACAAAAAGGAAACCAAGCGGTAGATGGACTCGCGAATTATGCAGCGGACAAAAGCCAGACGAAAAATTACACATCAACAATTGGGAAAGGCAATCCCACCTTTTCTTAACCGAATCCTTATAGATGACGCTATTGGTACTAAATACTCTCATGTAATAACGAACCAGTACTTAATATATATATATATATGCTTCAAAAAAAATAATCCTAATTCCTTCACGTAAAGGTGTAAATTGGGACGGGCCAGCATGTTTATGGCACAACACGTTAAAATTCGAGCACAACACGGCCCAGCACGTGACTGGCCCAGCATAGGCACAACACGTTTGTTTAGTGTGTTGTCCTGTGCCAGACAAATAGGCACATCAGCACGGCACAACACGCAGCACGTGGCACAGCACAGTACGGCATGCGAAGAAAGCACGTCACGTCATGCGTAAAATACTACACAATACATCACATTTGATGCGCTAGCACAGCATAACACGGCACATCACGTTTATTTTTCTGGCACAGCACAGCACGGCACGCCATTTAACACAGCACAGCACGTCTGAATCTCTGACACAGACCAGCCCAGCACGCAGCACGCTAAGCACGTGACTTCGTGGGCTGGGTTGTGCTCGTGCTGGCACAGCCCAATTTACACCTAAGGCTTCACGCATACTCGGTATGCGGCACAAAATTCTCAGCATGGCGCCGTATTTCCTCCGGCTCTGGTGATCTCACAATAGAGTTTGTTAGGGTACATTGATTCCAAGTGTGGGCAACATTTTCATGGAACAACGGTCGGTTATGGTCGACCTTTTTAAACGTCATAATTGTTTGGCATTTGCGGGCCTTGTTCGATTTTGCTTCTTGCAGGAAAATGACCGCGTATCTAGCCAGATGTCGCTTTTGATTTAGACGTTGAGTGTGGTAGACAAATTGAATAGAGATACTTTCCTCAAGGTGTCTCCTGAATTTTCACGTCGACTACCAACTTTTTATCTTTTTCTTGGTTCTTAAAAGCCATCAAAGTTTCAACATCACACCGAAGGTGTGCTTTAAAATCCCACCTTCCCAAACCTACCATATGCGTGTATTTTTGCAATAGGTTATCAACCGCGAATTCATGATAACGTTACATTTGAGCAGACTCCTACTGGAATACCATAATTACTACTTCCATGAATCTGGAAAAAAGATATTTGACATGTTTTTAAGCTAAACTAATATGTAACCCGTGCTACGCACCGGGTCTGTTGAGAATTACTTTTTGATGCGGTGGGCCTTCACCCCGCACCCGTGGATCAGATGCTTTAAAACCTATATTTTTGTTACTAAGTTAGAACAGCTAATTACGATGAAAATAATAACAATTGTCTCGTTATTATTATTTTTTCACACGCGTTTTGGCTATATAGTAACAATTATTTTAATTTTTTTTTTTGATAGGGTAATAAAATCTTCTCATTCATAGCAAATGTTAACTATAACATAACATGTGACTTTCAAATCAAGGCAAACAAACCCGCTGTGTATAGTATATGTTGTTGCGTAACTGGATAAAATTTATAAACGAGGAAGGACCCTTCACACTTTTATTATCACACTATCTCACACGTTGGATGTTGTTTTTGTGAATAAAAATCAAACCGTAACAGATTTGAAGCTAATATTTTGAGGATATGCTCCTCTTATTAAGTTCTACATGCCTACCAAAAATGAGCACATTCCGAAATATAAAACCCCACAATCTACCAGGCTTAATTTCGACGGCCAAAAATCAGTTGATTTTCAACGGCTCATTTTCAAAGTAGTAGATGGTGGTGTTATACGTCTCGGAATACGCTCATTTTCGCTAGGAACGTAGAACTTTATAATAGTAACATATCGTCAAAATATTAGCTTCAAATCTGTTAGTGTTTGGTTTTTATTCGCAAAAATGATGTCCAATGTGTGAGATAGTGTGATAATAAAAAGGAGAGGGGATCCGTCCTCTAAATTACGGATTCTACATTATCTTTGTTGCCGACTAATATGCAAAAATGCATTTGAGCAATAGAAAATGCATTTCTAACTTTTAGTTTGACTATTTCTGCATGAGAAGCTTCTGCTTGTGCCAAATAATCCGTCTGTTTGTCAGTGCCAACATAAGAGATTGCGATCTTTCTTATTTTTATTTCAACTTTTGAAATATCATAATGAACAATAAAATCAGATCTCTCATTTATCAATTTTTCAATTCTGTTGCTTTTGCAAGTAACAGTAGATGGATACGCGTAGCATTGGCCTACAGGCCTTGAATGTGGTGTTCACAGGGAGGTTGTGTTATGAGTGAGTCCATCTAATTACATTTCGCTGGAACCAAAGTAAACTTAAGATTCGAAGATCAAGGTATACATTTAAATTCTAGCCGTCTCAAATATTGTACAAAGCGGGTCTTGGTGCAATATTTTCATTCTCAATAGTAGGAGTCATGCCTTAAAAGCATCCCTAATCACTGCTTCTTAAATTCTGAAATATATATAATCTCCAATTATATCAACAACTGGAAATGATTTCCTCAACTTGAGATTTTTGTATTCCTATCTTGCCTTGAGAGAATTGATTGCATTGTGATTTTACTTCGAATGAAAAGTTATAGTATCGCAGATTCTAGTCTCTCACGGAGATGAGTGAAATGTTTCTATTAAATATAGTCTATACATCGGAATTAGTTCTCTCAGTTCGGCGGACGTTGTTAGGAAGGGAGACAATATCTCTTACGCAAGTCAAGAGATGTGCATTGAAGGCCCAGAATTGTGCTTATTAATTTGTTATTTGATTCCAGCTTAATTGATAAATCATTTCCAAGTTAAATCACTGACCATATATTGAAGAACTGTACGTGCTAGGTGGCACAAAAGAACCTTGTAAGGTCCAAAGCTAAAACGTATGACTATGAACCCCTTTTGAATTATTAGGACTCTGGGAGCATCAATTAACAAATGTGTAGTGGATTATACGGCTGTATTTGAAATGTGTGCACTAATCAGGTAAGTGGTTGGTGGAGCTTGGATGTTGTTCATTTCATATCCTATCTCTGCAGCTAATTAAAGGTAGTGCACCAAGAAACTATTTCTGTTCAAGATCTACCTTAAAGTGTGAGGTATTTTGTAAAATTTTTGTAGCATATTCTTTAATAACTGATTTTTATCACTATTATTTTTATAGGCAAATTAGACTCGTGAAGGCCTGGTCTCGCCAAGCTGGTGGAGCAATCGTACACCTCCTCGATACTTCGGACGAGCTCTATGCTATTCCTCGTGATGGTCTCCTTGGTTCTCTCTCCGAGTTATCTCGCCCTGTTTGTCATCGTGTAGCTCTTCCTTGGAGAACCTCGTGATGTATCACCTCTGAGTTATAGTATAGATTTCTCGAGCCTTTTGATACGATGTAGATTCGCCCACGTCTCTTCTGATCCTTCATTAAATGCAGCCCTTCTTTTTAGACTTGACCGTCTGAATCGATTAGACCACTCCTTACACGTGTCATTCATGTAACGTTTGTAGCAGGTGTCTCGATTCAGACAAAATCAGCTTTATAGAGTATGATTCGATGTTTCCACCTTATCATCTTATCATGAGATCATCCCTTGGGATGTTGACACATGGCCATCGGGTATTTTACCCTCACACAACCTTCAATCGTATCCCATAATGCGGGATTTGTGTATATTCAGGTTTGTTTAGAATTTTTACTGGATACAAATGCATTACTTATGTGTACTCAGTGGAAAAAGATATATAATATTTACGTAGGTAGATATATGTTCCTCATCGGGAAATAGTGATTCTGTGCGCTTATTTATTTCGTTAACCTTGTCATCTTGAAGGGATACAATACCCATATGAGCGAGGTACTGCTTCTTGAACTTATGCCTCATGCAATGTTCATATGAGACTGCGATTACTGCATCGAGAAGCTCATTCATAGTCCACAAAAATAAATGTCTCGTTTCTTGAGAAGTAGTTGCTTCTGGAATGGAACTTAAAAAAATTCTCTAATATTGATTTTCTGACATGCTTGTGGTCCAATATAAACACTACATACATCAACACGAAATGAAAAACACAACATGTCCATCATATTCTATGGCATCAATATGATTAAATCACACCAAAAGAACATAAATCTTGAAAGATAACTAATCTCGTGTTGCAACCGAGACAGAAATACTCTGTAAGGAACTCATATGTATGCAATGTACTGGTTATTTCCTTACTATATATAATCCTCCAGCAGGGATTATAAACGATTAATTTTATATTATATATGGAATACTTAATTATAAGAATGGCAGAGAACTTAATTAGTTTAGGAGTTGTAGATTTGTTACTCACAATAGATGCACACGGATATAGGAAAGCGTGGTAAATATTTATTTGAACGTTTTTCCTTTCTTAGCGGGGCTTCGATATACTCTGCAATATCATATTTTTTTTTGTTATAATCCAGTAAAAATACAGCGTTGACAGCTTGCGATTCAGAGCAACAAAAAGACTGGATCTAGGCAAATGCACGTCCATGTGCCCTTGCAAGCATGCTCGTGGAGCATGATGCAGCTATCTCATCTTCCACACCGTTCCAAACTCACCCTTGTCCACTAAAGGGTATAAGGACATTAGGCCAATGCCAATGCATAATTGCATGCATCTCTAGCTCTGCCTCAATGTAGGGAATTCATCTATGAATTTCCTATCTATCTGATCAACCGTCGTACTGTCGAGTCTTGTCCAGACATAAGCCTTGGACTTTGGCATAGGCCGCACCAAGCCCTTGTCATTCCCTACCTTACCTCGCTTGCCAACTCTACGTAGATTGATATGAAGTATGAGCATCCACTTGCTGGCATGCAACTAAGCCTCATCAATCCTGGCCACAATCATCTCTTGCATCGATCTACCGAGATTAGATGATATGAGGGGACAACGTGCTGGACCAGCAATGCGGCAACTCATCGCGGCTGCCTACGTACCCTTCCCTACTCTAAAGAGATCAAGCACAGACCGTAGTTCATCCTTGAAGGGATCAATTTGTTCATTTTGATTATTAAGGCCGTGTGGGTTGCATGTAGTTTCCTATGGGAAAATCTGAGCAGTGCCCGACTTATAAAATTTATAATCAAGTAGTGATAACGCACAATCAAAACCTATGTACCAGTTTTTCATTGAACTCTATTATTTCTCGCTAATCTCACATGTTTCCATTATACAATTCCACATGTGTGATTTTCAGTTTAATTAGTGAATGACCACCACTCCTATTATTAGTATTCTGCAACTGTCACCAACTCTTGCAACCCTCGGGTACACTTAAATATAATTAATTAGTGAAATAGGTTGTCCTGATACTTGAACACTGGTAAGTCATTTTTATTTATTTTTTTCCATCCCAGTAAACCTTGTTACTCTAAAATCCTGAATCTGTTATTATATATATCCTAAACACTAGAAGCTTGTCAACAGGTAATATCCATCCCTCTTTCTTTCTCTATATAGATTATATATGCAGGAGTCTGCCATTCAAATAATGTTTGCATATTCTGACAATGACCTATAGATTAACTTTAAACCAGCAAAGAAAAGGTCTAGCATATACTGGTTACCTATAGACATATTTCAACTATTGTACGTCTAAAGAAATTTAACTTCAAAACAGCAAAGAACAATGCTTGCACATACTTGAAATGACATATAGATGCTAAACAGATCCATCTTGCATGGTATTTTAATGGAATCCAATCTTAAATAATTAAACACACGTCTAAACCAGGGGCGGAGCCAGCCCATTGCAAGGGTGTGCACTTGCACCCCCTTCCCAGATGCCTCTAAAGCCTATTTTAGGCCCTTTAAGATATAATTTTTTTAATATTTAAGCCTATTTTTGCATTTTTCACCCCCTAAAACCTTTGTCTGCATTCATAGTAAATTTTTGCACCCCTTTCCCATGATTCTTGGCTCCGCCCCTGGTCTAAATAATAACTTTTTTTTCCAAAATGCAGTAAAAATATAAACCCAATGGATAAGAAATACAAACTGTTTAATATCTTGCATGTAAATCCTAAAGCCCCAGAATAAAAAAAAACATCATGTTGTACCAAACAACTCCGCTATTATAGTTATATCACAGTCATCATCACCTCTCTGAACTTCATAACTTTATCTCGTTAATTCATCTGCAGAATGCAATGCACACATTCATTAATACAGTTGTACTAAGATCAAATATAGTAAATCATTTTATCTGAAGTAGATACCAAGGTACATCTCCAACGTAATTTTCACGACATTTGCTGCAAGAACCACGATTGCCCATATATTCTACTTTCTTGTTGCAAATTTTGGAAGCCAATATAGTACAAATCATCATTTCTCAGCAGTCCAACAATCTCTGCTTTACATCTGCATTACATAAACATAGTTTTGTTGTTTTTCCACTGGTTACACAGACTGTTAGTGCATACCGTATTCTTATTACACTGGCTAAACATAGTTTTGTTGTATGTCCACTTCTCAGTCACTTCAAATAGAGTACTCTATGTTTTCATAAGGATTCTTTTCTTCCTCCAGATATTCTTTGCCAACCTCTAAAGACTTTGAAACAATTCTATAAAAAGTACGAAAGAAATAAAACGTGTTAGCAACAACACTATGCAGTTTGATTTGTTTCATTTTTAAGACATACTACTTACAACGCCTTGAGTTCATTCACTTGATCGAGTTTTGTAACCCGTGCAACATGCTGGGGAAGGTGGGAATTTTCGATTGGTGTGGCGAGGCTTCACCCCAAATACTTCTTTTATGTACACCTTCAACAATAGCAAGTAAATCAAATTTTGCTTGGTAGCCAAGCCGGAAAGGATTTTCAAACTTCATTGATTGATTAATTACTAACCTATTCACCATTGTTCATCCCAGACCATCAAGGAATAATTTCTTTTAAATTGTTTATGTCCGGTCTAAATTAACATGCGAACAAAAAGTTATCTTAAATTAAAAACTATACAAAGTATAATTGAGCCATAATCACCCTCCTTTAGGTTAATAATTGTTATGAAATCCATTTTATTCAAAATTATTACGACCTAAGCCTAAACTTGGGTCCTTAAATAATTACAATAAAGTTCAAAATTGCCACAACTTAAAACCTAAATTTGATTGTTGTCCTTAAAGCTTATATATTAAATTTTTATATTTATGTGTGTGATTCTTCCCATCGTGTGATAATTTCTTTTGGTTGGATTATTCGGCACTATTTATTGGTGTTTCTTGACGTACAATTAACATTTATGGGTGATTTTTTTTCTCATTCTTAGAACTCCGTTGTTGGCGAACATCAAAATCTCATATATTAACAACCAAAGGTAAATGTGCAATATAAAAATACATGGAGCGCAAATGCAAAAAAATTCCACTTTTTTAGATTAACTACCAAATGAGGGCAAAGCTAAATAGCAGTTCAAATAAATTTAACCTTTATTCATTTAAATATAATAATTTTATTTGTATATATAAATTTTAATATGATGTATAATGCTTAGAAACAACGCCAACCCACTTGAACTACATAGCAAAAAAATGAAGAAATATCGTTACATGACTGGATGACCCTCTTCATGGGTTTGTTTTCTAATTCTCCACCAACAATCTCAGCTGATGCAGTATCATGATATGTGACAGAAAAGTTTAGAGATATCAGAGACAGTTGGGATTATTTAATAAATAATAATCTCCTTGGACGATGTTGCGTATAAATTTGCCTTCCCAAAAAAAGTATGCTAATATGTTTTCCGAGGAGGTAACTTATTCTCAACCTATTCCAAAATACTTGCTCTACCACACACTTATCAGTTTTTTTGTTCATTTTCTCATCAAAATTGCAGCCAAAAATGCTTCCAACTGTTCATCTGTTGGACAAAGCAGAGCACATCCAAATTCATTAAGCTAAATTAACATAAGACCCAAAATTTATCAACAGTAAGATCAAAACATTGAGCTTATACTGCATCGATTTCTTTGACCATTCAGCACCATCAAATGTAACCTTTTCGCTCAAATAAGTCAGTTGTTATACCCTTGATGATGTCAAATCAATGAATCGGGTTGCCAGGAGATCAGATATGTAATATGAAATTATTCCCTGAAGATGTCTGAGTTGGCCATACTTCAGCGACCGGGATTCAGGATTTTTTTTTGGCCCAAGTGAGTTTTGGAAATTCCACGTGGAACATATATTCGTCGTGTCCTATTAAAAACTTAAATTATTTATACGTTATACATTTAGCAAGGTTATTTAGTACATGTATAACTGTATGATAATTGTGTTCGATTCATTTCGATAATTTTTTTTTGCTTCTCATTACTTTATTGCTTTATTTGTTGCTCAATACTCCCACTAAGGGAAGGAATGCACTATCTGTGTAATCTCGTCAATTGCAACACCAATCATGATATTTTTTCGTGTTTGAATACGTGTTTTTTTTTTTTTTTTTTTTTTGAGAAAATGTGCAATCCAGGTCTCGCCATATATTTGTAACACCAAACACATGTTATGCAACACGTTGATTTTTTAGCTAGCACTAAAAGCAAGACAGTGGAAACTAAGAAAGGGAAGTCAAAGACAAAAATTTGATTCAAATATTAAGATAAAAATTTTTTCGACAACTCTCCCATGTATAGAAAAACGCAACAAATTTAATAAAAAATGCTTGTGTGTATAATAAGTTCAAAGTACTAATCTGATCTTTACATTACTACAGATCACCCAAAAAATTATCACCAAACGGTACAAATGTCGCTAATATTCGTCAACTGCAAAGAAGTTCGTATTCAATATTTTAATGTAAATCATACAACATAAAATGTAGTTGTTTGAAGTTTTAATAAAGATAAAAAAATGTGCACCATATGAGTACGTTGTTTCCTTGTCAATTAGTGTGAAATGTAAGTTACTGATTCTCTCTCGACCACTATGGAAGGTCTCATTACCTAAACCAAATTTATCATCTAGTTGAGAATGAAAAATTCAGGAAAAATATAATTATACCATGAGACCCACTTTGATTGATCTTTCAGCTTCATAGACCTAAATTTACAGAACCTCGCATGGAGAGAACATGATGTGTAGCTTTTACGCGAAACGCAATATTAGGAACTAACCAAAATATGGGGAAATAAGTCAGCAAGGTACTGGAAGGGATAAAATTTAATAAAATCAAATAAGATTAAGTACGTAAAGCACTAGAACTCCTTTCGAATCCTCGCAAAATTTAGTACCACAATCAAATAATAAAATGCGTGAAGTAGAGATGGCCAAAGAAACAAAAATGAAATAAATGACGACTAATCTTTTGCATGAGTATTTCATGCCAGTTCACACGAAAAATAAAGACATAAAAGCATATAAATTCAAGGAAAGAAATGTGGTAGCATTACCGCGCTTAGTTGGATGCTGAATTAAATAATGTGAACCTAACAAAGAATGGCGAAAGACTATGGAAACTCTTGTTGTCTATTTCTTATCGGCAATTGCACCTTAGTCGGAAAAACAACTGTCAGACCTCTTTTTCTTTTGCCAATTTTAAATCTGCAACACAAGGGTTTTACATCCTCTCATACTACACAAAAAACAAATCACAACTTGCGAGAAGTTTAAAACAACTTTTACTCTCCCTTTCGGCAAGCAGTATACCATGATGATGATAACATAAGCATGTAAGGTGATTAAAACCCAAGTTTGTAGAGGGAAAATCCAAACTATGAAATTGTACAGTGAATAGTGTCCCATACCGATGTTGAAAAAAACTTAAACTCAAAATAAAGTTATGCTACTACCATAAAGCACTTCATTTAAAAAATAAAAATGAAACAACTATCACTTACCTTTGCAATTGGATATTTATGACCATGCCAATAATATTCTCTGTCATGGATGCAGCCTGCTGGAATCTAACCTATGCATGATAACCTGCAGACCAGAACATGAAAAACATAAAGATATGGTTTATAGATTTATATCAGTAGGAGTTCAATGGTTGTCAGAAAATAGGTGACATCTTCCAACATCATGCATAGTTAACATTTAAGCTAGAACCAAACATCACCTCCAGGTTATCTTTAATGTGTCCATATCTATTGCTTCACCAAGTTTCTGAAGGCAACCTGTTATTCGGTGTCATCTTATAATCCCACTTTCCTATAAAAAGCCCAACCTTTCCAACAAAGATTAGCCAAGAACAATATGTAAAAAAACAAAAGGGAGAAAAAGATGCCTAGAATAAGCCAATTTTGATGTACGATGGGACGGATCCTCGCATACTTGAAATTTATCAATGATATGCTTCTTCTTCCTACTAAATGGAAAACTGGAAAACACAAATGAATTTTATTCGAAAAAATCCAAACTGGATCATGCCACGATAAAACGATAAGAAACAAAAGTACCTCATTGACCATCGCAATTCACATCCCTATACACCCCGATTCCTAACCGAAAAACAATGAGAAACAAAAATGCCTGCCACGGTAGACAACAGAACACTTCAGCAAATATAAGCCAATAGACATTGGCCAATAAAACCATGAGCAACACAATACCTGCAGAAAATACACCGAGCACAAACAGTTTAAACAAATGTGGACATGCCTCCCGAGAATTTAATTTACTACCTCATCGTTATAATCATAATTTTAATTATCATTAGAGTTTGACACAACTCAATGCTACGACGTTTCAGTAAAATGGGAATTATGTACAGGAAGACAAATGTCCAAATTATAATCCCTTGAATAGGTCCACATATCAGATAGCTAGGATTTATAAGGGTGGAGGAAAATTCTTGTGGTACTATGGTAAAATGAAGAAGTACACGAAGTAGAAGCATCTAATTTGTTATGGTGAAGGCAATCTTTGCAAGGAAAATGTCAACCATGAAAAAGAAAGAAATAAGAAAGCAGAAGTTATTGCTAGATACCAAATTACTTTCAGCTAATAGAGACGGTGTTATGTTGATTTAACTCCTCAGATACCAGATTTTCTAGGAAACCTTCGAGAAAATTAAAGTATCATATGGATTTGCAACCCCCAAAATATATGAAAGATCAATAATTTAACATATAATCATCCTTACTAATGTTGAGTGGTAAGTGACCTCAAGGTACCTTTAAACATTTTTTTGCCAAATCTGCAGGATCTATATATAGACATGAAACCAAAATAGGCAACCTGTTGGTTGGATCAATAGATCATTGTATTAAGCACCACATCACTTAAGTGCCTCTGCACACACAAAATACATGTGAATTAATTGCCTACGAAGAAAAATAAGCTTATAAGATTGAAAAAGATTGAAAAGAAGAGATGCTGATATACTCAAAGCTAACGCTTATATCTTGTGATTCGTGTTGTTGAGGTTGTTATCACTGCCGTTATAGTCATGAAACCAAAATGATGTTGATACATATATGGATCAATTAAAAACTTTGAACTTGGCAAACCGATAATTCACAAAAACAAAAACAAAACAAAAAAATAAAATAAAAATACAAATTTATTAAGAAAAGCAAAAGGTGCATATTATGAAATAAAGGTAAAAAGGAATAACAAACATTCTGAATTCTTCAATTTTTTTGACAAACAAACTAAATAAAAAAAGGTAACCTATTAATTAAAATCTCAACTTTCTTACAATATTAAAACATTGGTAATTTCATGGTGCAAAGTTTTCGATCCTGAAATTACTTTGTCGTTGAATCTCGGGTACTCTTCATTTGCAGTGTAATTTGCAATGTAATATAAGCATGGTATCCTCTATGGACCTTGGTTGAAAATCCTTAAATGTTCAACAAAATAAAAGAAAACCAAGATACGAACAAAAGAATGCAGTGCCAATTGAACATATGGATGACAATACCCATTAGTTAAACCTAAAAAAAAAACAATTTAACAAACACCACTTTTTCATCTGGATGTAATAAGAAAATTCTTCCAAAAACAAATGTGATATTCTTCATAGAAGAAATTTCTTCTTTCCTACAATTGAAAACTTGGGTTTGGACATAATATATAACACTAACTTCTTGCAATTGATTGCTTTAATGAATGCATAAGTATTACTGGGGGTCAACTTATTGCATCCTTATCCTTAAACTGAGAGGTAAAGATCAAATAAACATCAGAAGAACATTAGAAGAGCGAAAAATGTATTAAAAGAACAAATTATGAAACAACAATCTGACCTTAGTAAGAACCATGAAGCAACAAACAGTCGTGATCCATGGTTGGTGTTCCTTCAGAAGAGATTCTCAGTAGTTTGGTCTTTTTCCATTAATGTTGTACATTGTCAGAATTTGATTAAAAATCTAGTCTGGATTTGGTTTCAGTTGTATGCATCAATTAAACATACAGGTGCATGAACCAATTAACTATATTCAATGTTGTCTACTGGCCATACAGACTGCTGGCACATACCTTGTTTTTATCATATTGTAGCTTCTCAGTCACTTCATACAGATTTTCTATGTTTTCATATGGATTTCATTCTTCCTCCAGATCTATTTTACCAACTTCCATAGTTTCTAAATTAAGTCCAAAAACATCACTTTGAAATACTGTTGACGCAGCTGTAGTACAATGGGTAAGTTAAATACATGACCATATTACCAATTTTACACTCGACAACACAAAAATACAGAAAAACTAAGTTAAATGCTCCAAATTAGTATGTCTGGGACAGAAAATGGAACATATCAAAGTTTGCCTACTTCATTGCTGGTAGTAAATTCCACCTCAAGCATTAATTAGGTGCCAAGATCAGTAGATTTTTAAAACCAAGTTCTATATTAAATCCAGTTGCATCCATACTGGCCCTTCCGCATGCAAGTGATGAATGCAAGTGATGAGACATGAAGTGGAACAGTTCTAGTCAAACAAAGATAGACAAAGGAACTCTTTGCAAAAGTTGGTAGGCCAGGAAGCGTTATCTGACTCTAATATTAGAGGAACTCAGCAAATTGATGAACTAAGCAACCATATTATCGGTTGAAGCACAGAGGACCGGTAAAGACGAATTAATATCTCTTGAATAAAAACATAAGAGTAAATTGAAAACTCCTGGCAAAGCGGTTCGACTTCCTTATCAAGGCTATATGCCAAGTCTTTCCTGTAGTACAGTGGTAAAGTCGTTCGAACTCAGATCGCTGGTATCATCACCCAACGACTTTACCATTGTACTACAGTGATATCTGCGGTCTTTCTATTGTTGGGCACACCTCAAACCATTTTTTCTCAACTTTTTCTACTAAATATCATATCCTCTTCCATTAGCTCTTTCTACTAAATATCATATCCTTTTCCATTAGATCTTTCTCTTGTTGGGCACACCTCAAACCATTTTTTGTCTAACAAACCCGTGAACCCTCATATAATGAACCTGGTTGCATATACGTACCCTTATGGAAGGAAATTAACTGGAACTGTATAGTGTATAGTTAATCCCAAGCATTCGATCTATCTACTAAAACTAACCATCTTTATCCTATGTGTATATTTTCATCCTAATCCCAAATTCTCATAATATTCCACATAATAAGAAAAGAGTTGGCTGTTAGTAAAAAAAATGAAAAACTTGTGAATGCTAAATACGAACAAACAATAGTATTGGTTTGATTACAACCATGAAAACAGAAAGTTTAGTAAAGTAAGAAACTTACTAACAATAAAAGCTTAACTCGTTCCACCTCTTGATACATCATCTACTGTTCTTGGATAACTGTCCTCACCGGAGCACTAAAAGAAGAAACTTTAATAATTTCTTTCAAAGATCATTACCAAAGGGGAATATTAGAATTCAAATAATCTACGGTTTTTGTTATTTTGGTTGTTGTGCATGAAAAAGATAGGTAGCGCAATATAAATTCCCTGTAAATAAGCAAAAAAATGGTAAAGAGAAAGTGGGATGCTTTCTAGAATGGCAAACCAGTTCTTGCAAACACATCGGATGAAAATAACCTGCTTATAGTAGACTTGAAAACCAAAAACAAAATCTAGATTTTGCTAGTGCAAACAAAAGTTGAAATTGTACTACTGTTAAAGATGTAAAAGTTGTGTTGAATCATAAGCCAACACTCATTTTATCAACTTTCCACTGCTAGTTTCATAAGGCCGTATACATCTTTCCCATATTTTTGTATTGGTCTTGGTCCAATGCATGTGTATCAGACAACCATTACCGTGGGAAACATAGATGTGCCCCGTAGTGAGTCTATGTGGTTCGGCTCATTTTCGTGTCACATTTTAAGCCTTATTTTTACCTGATCCATAACTACAATTAATCTGGCAGTCTAAATTTTCCTCACTCTTATCCACCTTAAGAATTAATACATCCTCAATAGAATGAAAATTTCGCCAGCAAAACTTGCTAAATTCAACCAGTTTACCAAATACTCCCTCCGTTTCTGGAAAAGAGATACTTTCACTTTTTCAATTTGGCCTATTTTTAGGCTAAAATGAAAAAGTGAAAGTATCTCTTTTCCAAAAACAGAGGGAGTATATAATTGAATGACTTGTTTCCTGCATGTATCAACCAGTTTACCAAATATGGACGTCGATGATAAAAAAAAGCTTGATTGTTTACCTTTACTTGAAGATGAAGCTACCGGAGCAGCAATATAATCTGTCTGGAACGTATTAGTTTTCCTAACCTGAATTGGGTTAGCATTAGTACATCTAACATGATATGTTTTTATGTTTTTCAATGAATTGGGTTAGCATTAGTACATCTAACATGATATGTTTTTATGTTTTTCAATGCACCTTAGATGTACAAATGATAACCAATTACTCCCTCTATAGCATGAATGCAAAAGATATTATATCATCTTCCTGGGAGATTTAAACCCAAATGGCCTCCGGCTACGATGGGATTCACACCAATATTATGAGTATGGGCACTATAAAAAATTAGTTAACCATAGAAATATGATTTGAGTAATTGTGGTGTGGTTATTGTATACTTTTTATGCTACAGAAAAAACCGTTTCAAACATTACTACTGGACAACTATTTGTTTGAAATGAGTTATTAAATGGAAAAATTAAATGGAGAAGAATAAGATGGGAACACACTGTCTAACTTTCCAAGGAAAAGAATATCTACTTGTCTGCAATCTGCAATCTGATTGACCATACTTTTCATTGTTCTCACGAAATACTGAGTCTTTCAAGGCCTAGTAAAAACCCAAGAATACGCATTCGCCTCTGAAATTCGGCATCCAGTTGTTTGTAAAAACAAATGTTTCTGTAAAGCATGAAGGTTCAAAAAACTTTACATTTAATATCATCCTGAGACAAACCTAAAATGCAGGCATACATATTATCCCAAATCCTGAAAAACCTCATCCCATAAATCCCAAAAATAATTAAATTATCGAAATGCAAAAAACAAAAATATCAAAACAAAACAAAACATGGACCATGCTACATGCAGGAAGGGTGTACTGAAACCACATAAATTACTTTGAAGCAACATCAAAGCATCCAAGATTTTGACGCAAAGAAGTTCACTCATGTATCGAATATGATTTTGCTAGAAGAAATACACGATTAATCACATAATCCACTGGCTCTAGAATGACAATAAAACCGATTGCATAGACCATATTTGCTTTTCGATACTGAAAATAAGATTTAAGCTTTATGTCAAGACAACTTACCAAAAGTTTCGACAAAGCTCCAGACGATAACTATTCTCTGCATTTGCCACCATTAGTGGAATCACATCCTCCCCAAGATCTCCAGCACCACCATAGGATCTCCAGCACCGCCAAATGCTCCAACTGTTATTATTTGCATTGGAATGCAATGATAGCTTGGTATTCTGTATGCGAAAAGTGCAAATCCAGTAGCCTGGTATTGTTTATATACATCTCGGTAGCTTGGTCAATACGAAATTCCTTCGACTTTATCTCTAAATTTGGGATCAGTTGCCAATGAACCAACCTTTTCCAAGATCTGCTACCTAAAATATATTGAACAGGAAAGGAATTTTTTTATAGAAATCTATTTTTAGATTAATATATCGGTATAAAAATCTAAATATGGGAATTTATAAAAGATTTTTTTCCTATCATAACAAATCCATGCCCGGTTTAAAAAAAATTTCTTTAAGATTAACAATATGGTTTAAAAATCAATAAATGGAAATTAATAAGATTAAATATTTTCATTTATTTTTGTTGCTTTTTTAGATTAAGATCGGTATAAAAATCAAAAAAAATCAAAATACAGGAATTTATAAGATTTTCCAAATATTTTCCGTATAGAAATCTATCTCTTTTCATGGATATTTCCTTGTTATTTTAGATTAAGATCTCAGTATAAAAATCAAAATACCTATACAAATCTCTTTTCATGGAAACTATTAGGATTAAAAACTTGTAAAGATATATACGACGCAAGCTTGCCCATTACCTTTCTACAAAAACTTCCAACTGTCCAAATTTGTAGAAGAGATTATACCTGCAGATGTGCAAAATCTAACAAAGCCATGGACCTTGATAAAGCTTTCCCTCCATTCAACATTTTGAATCAATCCCATTAGCACTCCCGAATCAGCTGTAACAACGTGCTTTCCCATTTTACATTTCACAAATTTTGTGAATTTGGTTGGTAAAATTTCTTTGGTATCACTTGAGCTTTCTTGCAATCAGGAAAAGAAAAAGAAGAAATGAGAGCATGACACATACCAATCATCAGTACATTATTAAAAGAAAAACTATATTACACAATAAAAACCCAGAAAAAGCAACAAAGCCTAATTCAAAACAGAAAAGAGAGAAAGAGCAAACCCTGTTTGCATTTTTCAGTTGATATCTTCTTAATTTTCGTAGAAATATTTTAGATGTTATACTCAAAAGTAACACAATTTTTTTTGATAGGGGCGCAATAGTTGAGCAATTTGGGTTAGTATTTCAAACACTGTTTTTTTAATTGAAATAGTTGAACATTAACATTAACTGTTGTTAGCATTAGCACGCAGTACTGGTTTTAAGTCACCTCCGTGTTTTTAACTTAATCTGGGTTAGTACTCATATTTCTAATCACAGCTTCTTCCAACGGCAACGGAAGTACAGATTAGATGTACAAATACTAACATAGGTCAGTTAAGACTTAAGGGTGGTTCTCTCGCTTGTCCTATTACCGGGAAATCTGGCATCTTGTGTCACCTTCACATGTTCGGAATGATGAATATTAAGCATCAATCACCTTCACATGTTCGTAGTGATGAATATTAACCAACCATAATTAGCCTCGATACATATTCACTGCTTCTCAGTTCCTGACTATATCCAATAGATTTGAAATGCCTTCCTGCACTGGTGGCCTATTCTGCTTAGTTGTAAGGTGTTCCATCCTTGGTTATCAGCCCACCTGTGTACTGAAGTTTTAACTGCCAACAAATTTTCAAAACGATCACAAAAATTAGAAAGAATATAACACCATCTGAATGCACTTTAATCCTCAAAAACCAATTTACTACAAACCTAAAACAGATTAGATAAACACTAAAGATGCCTCTAAGTTTAGTGTAGACGAACATCAAATATATTAGAAAAATAAAATAAAGACAAATTTTTAGAAAAATAAAATAAAGACAAATTATACCATTTTGAATTTTCTTAAATTTTTTTGCTGCTGTAGCTTTAAATTCAGGATTCTTCTTCTTTACTTCCCGTTACTTTGCAGCTTCATTAGCAACTTTAAAATTGTTGGGAGTTCAACCATCATATTAAGTAGACGGATTCCTGCATCACAGATACAAATAAGTAAGTTCATTAGAAAATGTAAAAATAGCGAAAATCCCATTACAATAGTCATACAGCAATGGACTTGTTACTGCTCTGGAAGTGTTGTGGTACTGAAACAGTGTCGATTCCATGAAACTAAATAAGTTTACTGTCAGTTATATATTTCTCTAACCTCTCAAAACGCAATTGTTGAAAGTTATAAAACTGAAACACCAGAATTATAATTTACTTGCACCAATTCACCATCGCGTATCACATACATCCACTTTTCTTCAATCTGTGAGCTCCCGTCAACAACATCCCCTAATTCCGACATTAAGTCTTATCACCATTACAATTTACGGATAACACAATCCATGCATAGTATCTCAAAACCAAAGCATGATTAGAAAAACATCTTCACTGATTAAATATCTCATACAAAAGATAAAGCATAATTCATCAAAATAAAAATAGGAGATAAACTAAAGATTAAAATAGCAGACCTTAGATTTTGTCTTTACTAACCGTCGTATTTCTTCTCATCTCTGTGCTTCAGAGAGAACATGCACCTTTTTTATATTTCTCTTGGTAAGAATTTTTATTAGGAAAACTTGGTGATGGAGAAGAAGAGTTTTCGTTAAGAAAATACTAAATTTAACACGAACCTTTTCGGAAAACTTAGATTACACGAAACTTCCATTCTTCTCCATTAATTGCCAAATCTCATTAAAAACTTATGTGCATTGATTTTTCCTATGATATGGAAATTCTCGGAATGCAATTATATTCTTGCTGAAAATATATCATACCAATACAAATATATCAGCCGCGATTATATTCTTCCCAAAATATACCAAAACTAACTTAAAAAACATACTCCGAATATAAATTCCCCTAAAAAAATCTATTTTTAACAGTTGCCGTGCCACAGATCTAACGGTCCCGATTTTAGTCGATAAAAAAATTCCATAAAAACTTATTTGTGTTGATTTTTCTTCTGATATGGAAATTCTCGTATTTTTTATAAAAAGAGAATTGTTTCGACTTTTACCCTGAAGATCTTCTAAAATTTCTTTTCCATTAATTGCTCCTGAAAGAATCTCGTAAAAACTTATTTATGTTGATTTTCTTTTTACATGGAAATTCTCGGTTTATTTCCCAAAAAAAATAAATCGTCCCGGGCTTTCCCCAAAAGATATTTGTAGATTTTGCGGCTAATCCGAAGGTTCAGATTTTATATTCTATTAAAAATTAACGGCCACGAAATGTAAGGGGGCTAACTTTGATTTCGGCCAATCAGGAGCGAGGGTTCTGTTGACCGGCCAATGGGAGGGGAGGTTAGCGCAACTCTCGACGTGGTGTGAGAGATGTGATTGGGTGTTTAGGTTGTTGATTGAAAAAATGATATTCCGAATGTGATTGTTATGTAATTGAAGTTTTTTTTTTATTGTTGGGATGATTTAGTTTCCTGTAAATATCCATATATCGGTGTTACTGTAATACAGTGGTAAAATCGCTGGTTGATGATATCAGTCCTGAGGTCGAAACGCGCGAGCACCAAATTCTTTACTTATATAAAAAAAAATATGATCCATGTATCTTTTTTTTGGTATCTAAATTTTAACAATCAACATTAATAACATGAGTCATTCCAAGCCAAATAGTAACACTTTTTTATTCATGACCCTCCTAGTTAAAGTCGGATACAATAATAAAGTAAAGTCGTTGGATACAGTGGTAAAACCGTTGGACGATGATACCAGAAATTTGAATTCAAAACTCGTTAGCATCGGATGAGGATTTTTCTAATAAAGTAAAGTCGTTGGATACAGTGGTAAAACCGTTGGACGATGATACCAGAAATTTGAATTCAAAACTCGTTAGCATCGGATGAGGATTTTTCTTTCTTTCTTTTTGTGCATCCATACGAAAATTTTCCTTCCCTTCTTTTCCGAGCTACTGGGCTTACAGATGGTAGACTTCTTTAATAATCTTTGGCTAATTTTTCCTAAATAAAAAAATCAATTTTCAAAAGTGTCATTTTTAACCATCATTCATAGGGGTGAAACAAAAAAGTTAAGTCCACAATGCGGAGAAACAGCCTCGTGGGGTCGAATCATTTAACAAATCATTAAAATTGTTGTTGTTTTTGGAAGACGCGTCTTAATCATTTTCTGGCCATTATAGAACTTAATTTGACCTTAGTTTGAAATTCCCAGTCAAACTTGCGTAGCTAAGGACTTAAAAGGTTATATACTCGGTACCATATATATATATATATATATATATATATATCCATCTTACTTCTCCTTTTTCAATCACATCAATTTTCTTCCCATCCTCTCATTTCATTTCTCATTGTTGCTGCTTCTCTTTTCACTAGTTTGCATCCCATCATTCCTTCTCTTTCTCTAAAGCTAGAACTGCAAATTCTTACGACCAGGAACAAACTCCATGGGATTTTTCAGTATCATCAAGGAAGCTTGTAAACTTTCGTTCACATGGAAGAAACTATTCTCACATATCGCCGTATGCATACTCTTGCCTCTTGCAGCCCTTAACCTAAATGAAATCCAAATTAGTCACTTCATCGAAACCCAGACTTACCAAAACAACGAAAATGCCCGACGCCTTGCTCTGAGCATAACGCAATTTGTCTATGCACTGGTTATAGTGTTCTTTACTCTGTACTCGACTTCTATTGTGGTTACTGCCGTTGCTTGTTTCTATACCTCCAAAGATGTTACCTTCAAGAATGTTAGCGGAGCATTTAGTAGAGTATGGGGGAGGCTTATTGTAACTTTCTTGTGGTTTTTACTCTTTGTGGTTATATACTTGAGTGTGGCCATTGCTTTGTTGATCTGGTTTGCGACCACGACCGGTGAAGTGAGGAACAAGTTAGCTATTGCTCTTGTTGTTCTATCGGTATTCTACTTTGTTGGACTGGTTTACGTAACCCTCATTTACAACGTCGCGACGGTAGTTTGCGTTTTGGAGAAGGATTATGGTAGAAAAGCCTTTGGAAGGAGTATGAAATTGATCAAGGGTAAGCTATGGGTTTCTTTCTTTGTCTATCTTCTTATTGATATCGCATTTGCCGGTATACTGGTCGTATATTCCTTGTTCGTGGTTAATGTTAACATATTGAGTGTAGTGGGGAAAGTATTTGTGGCAATAGGCTGTTATTTGTTGATGACGATTCTACTTCATTTCTATTTTGTTATTCAAACGGTGATCTATTTCAAGTGCAAGTCTCATCACAACGAGAGCATATCAGACGTTGCACGTCACTTGGAGGATTCTTATGCGCTGTTGGGCAGGGAAAATGGCGCACAACGGGTATCCGTTTGATGGATTTGTAAGATTGTAGTACTTGTCTTCGTGGTTCTGTAAGATTGTCTTCATCAGATGTTTTTTATTATTTGTTGGATGATTTGTATTAATTCTGGAGTGAAGTATTAATTCTTGAGTGAAAAAACGATAAACAGTTTTAGGTGATTATCTTCCTATCTTTATTATTTTTATATTAGGCTAAAATTAATAATTAGTCCGACCGAGCGAAGCGAGGGAAGACTCTGTATACGGTGATTTTGTGTAAATATGACTTTTTTTTCTCCAATTTGACATAAAAAGATTTTTGGTGTTTGTAACAAAAAAAAATTCAATCAACAATGAAAAGACTAACTTATCCCTCCCTTTTAGCCCAATTACTACTAGATGACCGCGCGCGGTGGGATGGCCGACCGAAAGGAAAAGTGATAACCACAAAAGCAATACCAATTAATCCGATGAAACCGCTGTCATTGTGTGATGATATTAGATTGATAGCGTTTTTGGTTTGTGATCTAATTCAAATTCTTCTTGGGTTTACAGTTAACACAATTGTTTTATCCTCCTAATTTAGAGAGATAATCGGTCAAATTAGAACTACTAATTGTTTTATGTATCAAATTTGGTGGTGGTTGCGGTGGTGGTAGGGCTGATGGTGTAGCTGGTTAATTACCGGTAGAAGAAGAGGGTGGTGTTGGTGGTGGCTGGTGACAATAATACGTACGTGCACTCCTGATCTGTCTGTCGAACAAAAGAAGCAGCAAGGGGGAAACAAGGAAGAGAAGAAGAGGGGTGGAAATATATTTTCTGTGTTCTCTACGGGTCGATAATTTTTTACCCGACCCGATACGTCGTCTTCTTTACCCGACAGATAGCTTCAGAACTCATAAAACAGATTTTGATTGGAGACCGAATCTTCTGATCAGCGTAATGATTTATTTAAAATAAATTGAACTGTGAATATGTTCCTTCGGTTATATATAATGGATGTTTGTCATCAATTTGATTGAATGACTCCAGTTTTTTCCCAAATTCATGAAATTGTGAAAAAAATTCAGTTTTTTTGTACAAAACTTGTGACGGACAAAAATGCATTAAGTCGTCACATATAAGAACTCCATTTTGTAGTCCAATAACTCCTTGTGTATCCTATTTTTGTAGGGGTATAATTGGCAACCAAACTTTAATATAATATATCTAAAAATCTGTGCCGTGAAATTTTACAAATTTTATCTCGTTGGAAAGGTTTTAAAAAAATCTACGCAATGAGTACAAACAATAATATCAAATTTAGAGTTTTTACGAAAAATTCAGATATGTTTATCATTTTAGGCACAATTTTCGAAAATTAAATATATATTTATTATGCAAACCACCACAAAGGATACATAATACTTTATGTAGTCATATTTTGGTTTATGCATCAACTTATTTTCCGTTGCCACTAATAAAACGATGTACTCCCGTCGTTTCAAGGAAAATGATAATTTCAATTTAGGCACAATTTTGGAAAATTGAATGTGTAGCCATTATGCAAATCACCACAAAGAATGCATAACACATTATGCAACCATATTTTGGGTTATGCATCGGCTAATTTTCCGTTTAAGGAAAAGTGATACTTTTATCCTGCGTCAGGAAAAATGATATTTTCACGCCGTGTCAGGAAAAATGATACTTTCACCCCGTGTCAGGAAAAATGATACTTTTAATACTTTCGCGTCGTGTCAGGAAAAATGATATTTTCGTGCCGTGTTAAAAAAATGATACTTTCCCACCATGTCAGGAAAAATGATACTTTCATGCCATGTCAGGAAAAATGATATTTTTACGTCGATTTCTTTGGTCGGCCGTCCCACCGTGGCAGCGGTCATCTAGAATCTCTTTTTCATAAACGGATGGAGTATTTTGTATCTAGAGAAATTTTTTTTCTTCTGTTACTTAAATAATCAATAAAACATTAGTGGTGCAAATGAAAATGTAAATGTCAAACTCATAAGCATGGGAAACTTGGTTGGTTGGTTATCCCGTGTAGAACAATTTAATACATTAATTGTTATCGGAAAAAAGAAGAACATCAAAACCAAAAATCAATCAACAGCGTATTCAACGAATACCCAAACATTTTAATTAAAGATATAAATCACTCTCCCTCTCTTCCATTTACTTTCTAGTAATGGCGGGCGTGGTTGGCGTGTTTATACGCGGCAGGAGAGGTGTAAGCGAAAGGACCTACGGAACACAAGTTCATCTTCGTTTCAGGAACGACTTTACATGCACTAGGAACCTGATAATCACCCTTGGCGATGACGATAGGAATGTTGCAAGTTTCTGATGGCGAACTGTAGAGGAATGTCTTACACTTGATCAACTTTAAACTTCCTTTTACCTTCAGAGGCAATGTAGCCAAGAAGTAACCCTTGTCATTGGTTTCAGGACTTAGAGTTGAGAATGGAGCTTTGTTGTCATATGGGTCTGAAGCTATACAGGTGACCCTGGCAACAGCACCTATACAACAAACACATACGAAAATAAAATTAGATTGTTGTGTTCAAATCAGATACTACCTCAGTTTCCGGAAAAGATGTACTATCATTTTTTTTCTTCATTTTAGCCTTGAACCTAATACAAAAGTGATAGTTAACTTTTTTGTTTTGTTTTATAGAGGTACTATTTTCCAGAAACAGAGAGAGTACTAGCCAGTAAACTATCGTCTCTACGTAAGATAACATGATAAAAAGAATATTAAAGAATATACTAATCAATCGATCGAGATTAGCAAGATGATTAATACCTTCAAGAGGGGTTAATTTTGCTCCTGACTTGCAGTAAATGTATCCTTGAATACCCTGGGTAGAGTAGGTAAGTGATCTTACTGAGTAAGGCTCTGGTTTTGGTGATGGTTTTGGCAAGGCAACATATGGTAAGTTGCTTTCAGGTTTTGGAGCAACATATTCTCTCAACTTTCTTCCATACCCGTAATTCGTCGGTGGACCTGGCTTCTGATCATTTGTTGAACCGCAAGGAGTTGCATCAGCACCGTAGAATGCGAGAGACATAATAACAAGAGAGAATACTAAGAGATGGCTAGAATTGAAATTGAGAACAGCCATGGTTTCAGTTGTATGAAATGTTGTTTTTTCTTTGCTCTTTCTGTTTGTGTCTGAAAGATGAACTGTCATAGAAATATATAGATAGATGGATTTCGTCGAGATGCTTGGGTTTTGACATTATTATTAAAATTTGGGAGCTTACATGTAGACACGATCTTTAAACCCCATATAGATTGGGAGGCACGTATATGATTTTCACCGAGACAAACAGGAAAAAGGTCTTATATTTGCATCCTTTCACTACTTGTTCAACTCTACTTGGCATCTGTCAACAGCTTGGTTTATATTTTCTTCAACAGTACTGTCCCTTTCGAGATGAATATTCACAATACCTTTCTTTTGAGCCCAGTTGACTGCCTCAAACATTGCTTTCGTCTCAGCTTGCTCTGCATCTAGAGCTTGGGTGGGGAAGTATCTATTTCCATGTTGAGTGCCTGCACAATCATGGGCAATGAGACCCAGTCCTACATTGTCATTATCTTCTATAAATGAGGCATCCACGACAAATTAGTTTAGGTTTGACATCTTTCAGTTAAGGTTTTGCAAAAATATAACTTTAATTTTTTTTTTTGAGATTTTTAATGTTGATGCTATGGGCGCAATTCTACAATAAATTAGCAGAGAAAAAGCGAAATGAGAAAATAGTGAAGCTCTGGGACGTAGATTTGAAGCGAACTGAACAGTATAAGCAGTTTGGCAACAAAGCACTAGCTTTCCTCACCTTGTCCTTTGGAGACTAATTCATTGGAAGTTTTCCTTCTTTAAAACTCTTGAATACTTCTCTCATGAGCCATGAGCATGACAAACAGTACTGCAGTTATTGCATTTAGTAGACTGAAAACTGTCCTTTCATCTCTCTCTCTCTAATATCCACACTTCTTTTCGCTAGATTACGTTTGATTTTATCTCTACCGGTTTAACTTGCAACAAACCCTACATCAGCGTAAGCAATGTCAATTTGACAGGATACTTCCTAAGTTCACTTCATAAATGTGAATGTCAATTAAGTTGAATGTCACTTACTATTGCTTGTCCTCGTGCCCCCATGCAACTTCTTTCTCTGTAAGCATTCTTCACGCGGGTCGGAACTTACCCGACAAGGAATTCTGAACTCATTTAAGTAACATTCCAAATTCTCTATTCCAATCTCGACAAAAATATGCAGAACATTCTTAACCAAAGTTCGATCAATTTGCTCTCCTTCACGCTCTCGATTAATCTGTCCAAGCAAATTTGAGAATTAATAATAAGATAGGAATAACTGTTCGAACTTGAGAGTTAAAGATCTATCCTTAACATACCAGCGACATGACAGCATCTTTTACTCTGCCATTGATCTCTTCGTACAACTGAATTTGAAAGAAAACATTAAGAACAAATACATGTTGAAGAACATAACCACATACATATTTCTTCAGCTAAACAAAGGAATAAACCAACTACAAAAGCAATAAATTTTTGTGTACCAGTTTCCGGAAGCAATGAAGTCCAGCATCTTTAACTGGTGGAAGACATCTCGCAGCAAGGAAGTACCGATCCAGATAACAGAAGAATTTTGAAAGCCATTTGACCATAATTTTATGATTCATCCACCTCTGCACAAGTTCTCTCAACAAAAACTCGTCATGTGCCTCTCTCAACGACGGCAATACCTGAAACAAAAAGCATTAATACACAATAACAATGAGTGTCAACTATACATAAAGTAAATGAGAAACAACTGGAAAGTGAAAACTGAGCTAAATTCAAGCAGCAGAGCACAGATGAGTGGGTAAAAAATCATGGTTAGCACTAACAGATCGCAATGTTGGTCATTTATCCGTAAAGCACTGAATCCATCCAAGCCACAATCCTATCTATATATATCAGCCAGGTAAACGTAAACCACCACCATATGTACTTAAAAGAAAAAAACTTGACACAGGGCATACTTAATTGCCTAAAATAATTAGTACTACATCTTCATATTAGTATATTACCAATAAGTTGGATGTGCGTATCAAATTAGAAGACAATAATCTTAATAGCACAATGTTTGCCTTTCCTCAACCACTATATGTCTAAGAAAAATCCAGAATAGATAAACCGAGTTCGACAAGTCACATTCCTAAAGTTACTCAGCCAGGTAGATGTAAACCATCACCATAAATCTGTTTTGGACTGAATTGAGACCACAATAGTCTTATAGCATGTTAAAAGATACTAACACAGGCCTAAAACAGACGAAGTAGATTTTCAAATAAGAAGAGTTATAATCTCAATACAAAGACAAGGCAGCAAATCTAACCCACATTTGCATTAATGTACTCCTCAAATGCCATTACGTAGTAGTCATAAAGCTGGTGAGTATGTTCATGAGGCGGTTTCTGTAGTCAAAGTAAAGGAAACAAAGAATCCATCCATGGCAGAGCCACCATACGTCAAAGACAGACAGTCACAAAAAATAAAAGGATACGTATAAAGCATCATGCATTCCTCCGAGCTGGGAGGGTCATCGGGATATCGACGAGCATTTCCTTCTTCTAAATAAATAACAAGCTTGTTAATTCCCCTCTGCATAATAAACTCCCATCCTTCCTGGAACTCAATTATCAACTTTTTATCAACTGTCCTAATCATATTACTCCTCATTGACATCTTTAACCTTAACTGATTTTTCCGCATCAAAACCTGCAAGATCAAACACTGTTTCAACACCACCGATTTTCCCCAACCATACATGAACTCAACCCTAAAAACCGATTCAAAAAAAAAAACTAAACCCCTATGAGAAGGGAAAAAAAAATCTGTACCGAATCAGAAACTGTAATTTACAAGAATCAGTTACAAACGAAAACCTAATGATCGGAGCAAGAAGAAAAAAATCAAAATTGAACCAAAAAAAACTCAATTTTCAAAATCGATTAAACTCCAATCACAGGAAAAGATTGTACTAAGCGAGAGAGAGTATGATTACCTGAGTGAGTTTCGCTAACCCTACTGCTATTACCACACCATTCATGGCTGCAATGATTTTATGGTAATCGTTAATCAACATTTTTTCCGTTGATATTTTCCGTCTGCTTAGAAATTACTCAGACTAGGAGAATACAAAATTACTCAGACCAGGAGAAGAATATACCGGTTGGCCAGCTGATAATTTTCTCCACGCTTCAGCCTCGCCCTTGCCCGTTGTTATGGGACGCAGGGCTGCACATAAGCCAAACCGTAACCGATAACTGCACCGAAATCGATAAAATCGAACCGTAACCGTACCGAACAGATAATCCAACGGTCGGTCACGGTTTTAATTTTGATAACTGTTAGATCTTCGGTTCAGTCAATGGTTTTACCCATAAACCGCACCGCACCAAACCAAAAAACCGAATAATACAGATTGTAGATTTAATTTTATCCTGATCAATCCTAGCCGTCTAGATTAAACCCTACACTATATATATTTTGAAACCCTAATCTTTCAGCAGTTTCTCTTCTTCTTTTCTCTTCCTCTCCGAGACAGCCACTCTTCACTCAGTCGCCTCCACCACCAGTAGCATATGAACCACCTCTCCTCCACCTCCATCAAGAGCACCACCACCTCTATCTAGTAAGTAAGTAGTTTTCTCCTCTTCTATTTCTCATTCTCGTTTAGATTGATTTGTTTTTTTTTTAATCAATTTCTAGGTTTTTTTTTTAATTATTCTTCTGTTAGGACTTGGAGTTTCTTTTGATTTCACTACTTCAAAATGGTTTGATTGTTGTTTATCAATCAATTTCTTTTGTCAATCTTATTTTTCTGTTTATTTTTCTTATGTTAGGGTTATAATTTTTTTTTATGTTTTTTGTTTTTATGTAGAAGACCCTGAGCAGCTGGAGTTCTTCATTAAGTAAAGTTGTGGATTATTTAAAACAGGTAACTAGCGTTTCATTCGATTTGAGTTCAATCTTCAGTTTGACTTGTTCTTAGTATATCTAGTTGGTTTGATTGAGGTTTTGATATGTAATTTGGATTAATTGTTTGTTTTAGGTGTTGAAATTTTCATGTTTTTGTTCTTTGTATGATTGTAATAGTAATTGTAATTGTTGAGGATAATATATGAAAGTTCTGTTTGATTTGCTCATGTTATTCAGTTTTTGGTTTGATTTGGTCATGTTTAGTTCAGATCCATGAGTAATTGTTGTATGTAACAGCTTTGCTTGTGAAATTGAGACATTATGAATGGTATGAACTTGAAATTGAAAGAGCAGTTTGGATTTTGCTTGTGTAATTGAGATATTAATGGTATGTGCCTGAAATCGAATGAGTAGTTTGGATTTTGGTGGAGATTTATCATGTTTGATGTGATAAAAATCATACTCAAATTGTTTTTTCAACTTTTGTTGTATTAAGAACTTGCTAGGTGCTAGCCATTTCCAACTCAACTAACTTGTTTACATTTTGCAGGGGTTATAGCCTGTAACTGGTAATGGTTGGATCAAGTTAAGTTTCGTTATCGAGCTGCAAGATGTCAGGTGCATCTCCAGCCTCTCAATCCCCTGCAGCTTGGTCTACTGAAGTGACACCTTCTGTAACACCTGAAGTTGATGCTACACAAGCAACACAGCAGGCTACACAGGACCCTGCACCTGAAAGTGAACCAAAGAAGAAGGGAAAAGTTAGATTGAAAGTATATAATGATTTTGTAAGGCTCAAGCTCAATGTAAGCAATGCAAGAAGAAGTTGCAAGCCCATAGTCGAGGAAATGACACCTCCAGCATGAAGACACATTTAGGCATATGTCCTCAGAATCCCAACAAGAAGCTGAAGGGACAACAGAGTTTAATGTTTCCACCACCAAAACCAGGACATTCATCACAACTGGTTGCTGTTAGTTATGACAAGGATATGTGTAGAAGGAGATTGACGGAGTTTGTCATAATAGATAAACTGCCATTTAGAATTGTAGAAGGAGAAGGGTTTAAAAGATATAGTGAACAGTTGGAACCTAGATTCAAGGTGCCAAGCCGGATGACCATTTACATAGATCTTTTAACCATCTACAAAGATGAGAAAGAAAAGTTGACGAAATATTTCAAGGAAAGTAAACAAAGAGTCTCTCCCACAACTGATACATGGACCTCTCCAAACAACTTCAACTATATGTGTGTGACAGTGCACTTTGTTGATATTCATTGGAAGCTTCAAAAAAGGATCATCCTGTTTTGCCAGATCAAGGGTCATACTGGAGTGGAAATTGGGAAAATGCTTGAGAAATGTTTGCTGGATTGGGGGATAGAAGATCTTTTCGGTGTAACTTTGGACAATGTCAGTGCAAATAGTGTGGCAATTGAGTATCTTCAAACCAGTGTCATCAATTGGACAGGAGCAACAGTTAGATTTGAATACATGCAGGTTAGATTGCTTTTCTTTACTTAGTGGTGTTTTTACTAAGTGTCATGTTATATAAATTGCTAGTTTCATTAGCTCTATTGCTATGTTTCTTCTATACTTTTAGTAGTCTGTCAATTACTTGATCTCAAGAATGTTGATGAAGATGTTAATTTTTTTTTTTTTTTTTACATGAACATATATTATTTGCTAGTTTCATTAGCTCTACTGCTATGTTTCTTCTATACTTCTAGTAGTCTCTCAATCACTTGATTTCTATATTATGTGAATTTAGCATATTATTAGTTTGATGTATGTTTGGCTCTTTCACAGGATTCTCCTAGGACAGTTTTGACTAGGTACATAATGTTGTTGTGGCCTATTGTTTTACCTAACTATTTTTTCACTTATAGTTCTGTATTATTTCATGAGCTTTTGCTTCAGTCCTGTTCAATGAAGATTACAATCTTAATATTATTTCATGAGCTTTTGCTCAACCAAATACTAGTGCAAACATAGAGATTAATTGATAATACAGATTAAAACAAGTACTCAGTTTGAGTTAGACTTGAAGATTTAGGCCATTGAAATTAAATCACTACCATTTGTTCATCACTATATTTCATATGCTACATCTTTTTATTTTCATTTTCATATGTTCCAAGAGATGCACAGTTTTACTGATTCAGTAACTTATGATATTTCCTTGTTTCATTCTTATCAGGTAAGGTGTGTTGTGCATATCCTTGCGCTTGTTGTTAAAGATGCCGTGTTGTTGTATCACATGTCAATTAGCAGGATCAGATCAGTAATAAAGTATGTTACCGGTTCTCCCTCTAGGTTAGCCAAATTTAAAGAATGTGCTGCTCTTGAGAAGATTGATTATAAGAAAATGGTTTTCTTAGATGTGAAAACCAGATGGAATGCTACATATCTAATGCTTGAAGCTGTCATTCCGTATGAAAAGGTCTTTAAGAGGTTAGAAAGAGAAGATAAGAGCTTTCGAGATAAGTATATTTTCAAAGAAAATTCTAAAGAAGCTTTACCTAATATTGATGATGACACTGTTGTAATTGATAGTGAAGATTATATCTATTAATGAGTCTGTAAGGTCTTTATATAAACCGATGCTAATATAACAATGATATGAGATAATGTGGCATCACTTGTAAATTCTTAATAAATTTGGAGTTATACATTTCCAGGTACATGGCACCTGAGTATGCTTCAAGTGGCAAATTGATTGATAGATCCGATGTGTTCTCGTTCGGAGTGGTGCTGCTAGAGCTTGTGACTGGACGTAGACCTGTCGAGGCAAACCAGGATGAGAGTTTAGTTGAATGGGTAAGCACATGTATATTATTTCAGGAACCTTTGATCTGCTGTTATTTTTGTCCTAGAAATACTTCTATGCGCCTCGAATAAGATGGACTTTTGTCTTGGCGGATGTTTTCTGCAGGCCAGACCATTGATAGCCAGTGCAATCGAAACTGGAGATTTTTCAGAGTTGGCAGATCCAAGGATTGAAAAGAGATACGTGGAGAGAGAGAGAGAGAGAGAGATGTTTTGGATGGCTGAGACAGCTGTTGCTTGTGTTCGTCACTTTGCTAACAAAAGACCCCGCATGGTGCACTGCAGGTAGAAAACAACTTTTTTTTCTTTTTTCGTGTATTAAAAATACTTCACGATTTAGTTACACATTTCTTGCTCTTTTTTGTTAGGTATTAAGGGCGTTGGACACTGACGGTGACATGCCAGATATCAGCAATGGTGTGAAAATTAGTCAGAGCACTATTTTTGAAGCAAATTCAGATCTTCAAAAATTTCAAATGTTGGCGCTGGGTGGCGATGATACTGCAGACTATATAGCATGTATAGTGGAAGTATGAACTCTAGAGCAGATATTTTACCCCGGAAACCTCCACCAGGTTGGAGTGGCGAATCAGAAACTCGTGCCATTAACCCACGCAAATGGTGAACAGTGACCTTCAAATACACTTTAATGTTTTTGCAATAACTTAACTTGGTGTCGTTTCATCAAGTTCTTCAGTCGGCCCTCCCACCGTGGCAACGGTTGTACTAGTTTATATGATACCCATTTAAAATCACCATCCATGATGGCGAAGCTATGTTCTACCCTTGAGTGCAGTCACACTTCATGCCATAACTGTTTTCATATCCCAGTTGAAATGATAGCACACCCATCACAAATGCATTAAGAAGGAACACTTATAAGATAAGACAATGAGTTTTATTCTCTGAAGTTTAAGCTTCAGTGTATACAGATTCATAAAACAGAAATTGAAGAGAATAAAAATAGACACTAACGAAAGGAAACTGAAAAGATATCAATATAATTAACCTACATAGTTTGAACAATGAAACTTGTACTAATCCATTGGTGATATTCTTACAACGATTTTACTTGCAGTATATGTTGGTTTCTACAGGTTTAAAATCATCTTGTTTAAGCAATCCCGACAAGAGATTTTAAGGATGACGATCTCTCAAAATGTTCAGATCATTGATGAAATCTTTTTGAACAAGTGATGAGAACAATGCGTTTGTAAGACTTCGGTCTGCCCAAACCCAAGCATTTTTCTGCTTCCCTTTTCAGTAATTTGATGAGTTGCTTATACATTGCATTATGTAACTGCAAGCAACCTTGCAGATGTATAATTGTTCCATCATTAGACAAGTAAATCTCCGGAATCACGATTGAACTGTTATCAATAATAGTTACATCACTTTTGCGCTGATAAATCTTACCTTAAGTGATAAAAATTACCCACGGTAACAAATACAGGTACAGCTTTCTTAGTCAACAGTCATCCACTGACCATTTTAGACTCGACCATAGCTTTAGCGTATGATGAATACCACATGATATAACCAGTCTCCAAATCCAAGATGCACAAGTGCTCTTCCAGACCTTCCCCTAATTCATGTTGCACAAAATTTAGTTTAAGACTATTAGTCTTGCATTTTTGGATTGGACAAAACAAAATATAACACAGCTGTATGCTTAGATAGAAAAATAAAAGAACTCGCCAAATAACGCATATATTACACCATCAAAAATAGGTGCTCGTCCACCGGATAAAACAACACTGGCTGTCCAAACAAACTTGGTAAAGTTGAGATCTCATTGTAAATACACAATTAGAAATTTAAGCAAAATCAAAGTTAGCTAGAGCTATGGTGTCACCTATTCTCTAGCCTACAAAATTCATATCACACCGAAGACGACTGAAAACAAACTAATTTCAGATAACTAAATGCACAAACTATTTAGTGAATACTTGTTCATCTAAAAAGTTTAGACTTTAGAATCTTCACATATATTCTTAACGGTATTGCTTCTACTTTTTTTTATAATACCCAAGTAGACACACCTGCACTTTTTTCTGGTCGAAGGGCATGCCTGCAAATAGCCTTCACACGTCTTCTATTCAGATAAGTATGCATCCTTGGGATGAGGAGTAGCCGGTTGGAGCTATCTATGCACACCTGTCCAGTCAGATTTGCAAGTAACTAGAATTCGAAGACAGAAGGACTATAAGAAAGTTACCAAACTCTAAGTTAGTCTGTAGAGATTGCTGTGCGACGGCATCAAATCTATCTTTAGCAATGAGCCCGTTTCAACCAAACATCATTACCCCATGAAGATAGTATTTGGAATTTAACATGCAAGTACAATTAAAATTGTACCGAATGTCCGCAGCGTGAATAAAGGTGAAATTGTCAAATTGCATTCCAAATTTAAGTCCATCCAATCCAAAATCTTAGCCAGCTAAAGAACAACACCAAGTGACATAATGCGGTATTCTAGAGGAAAGCATCAAACAGACAAGTAAACACAAATTTTCTGTTTGTTACATCCAGAAATCATGCAGTTCCAAGTAACTCCACTTTTCTAAGGAATTTCATCAAACACTTTCAAGGTTGTTTCGACAACTATGATAAAAACCTGAACTATCAAAGACTTTCACAATCCATTTTTCAACTCTCACAAGGAAGATTTTTAAACCCCCACAAAACCAAAACATCAAATTAAGCCTTAAAAACACTAAAACCATAATAACGAAATAAGATTACGACCGAGGGGTTTTATGTTCACTTACCATCTATTATCCTATACATAAACCCCTTAAGTTTATCTAAACCCTGACAACTGACCAAATTGCACAATAAAAAACCTTAAGCATTTTCTATCATGCATAAAGTTTTTATAATCGAATGATAAATTAATGTTGAGCAAAAAATGAAATTATACAACCCTGGAAACAGAAAATTAAAAAGGGCGAAAGAGGAGACGAAAAGAAAAGAAAATTCTACAAAATACCTTGCTTTTAATCTTGGATCTATGGCTTTTTTGAGCTCTTAATTAGATCACCTTCAGAATTGCTGTTATTTAAAATCTGACTAAGTTATATTCCAAAACTATGAGCTCTTAATGAGTACGGGTTCAGTTTACGGGTATGGCTTATTAGTATTAATTTCACCCATGTAGATGGTTTGGTTAGGTTAACAATTTAAGGGGCTGCAACGTCTTTTCAAACTGATTTTGCTCCATCGACTCGACTCTGTCCGTCTAGTTAGCAAAAAGCAAACCTTGTCTATCTGCTGGGCAAAGTAGAAACCTTTGGATTTCGATAGCCCTACCCAGATGGCTGCTTCCTAAAAGTCTGTTATTCTATTCCATCATCACCTTTGTCTTACTTGCTTTCCGTTTCTCAAATATTTCCAAATCGCCTCAACACTGAAGTTTGATTCCATATATTTGGATCTAGACTATCAATAACAAGTGGTCTATATTAAATAATAAATACATAACAAATTTAAATCCACAATATTCGACACACTGTCGAATTCAGGGGCGGAGCCAGGATCTAAGGAATGGGTGGGAAATTTACCACTTGACACATATCCGAGGGTGTGCAAAAGGGTTAAAATGAATAAAAATGAGCCAAATTAGCTTAAACTGAGCCTGGGAGCTCATATTTGAGGGATGCAATTGCACACCCACCTTTCACTGTGGCTCCGCTTCTGTTGTCAATGTTGTTGGATCAGCTAGTTAGCCGATATGAGATTTTCTCTAATCAACCCGGTACTTACTATTGGAAAAGACTTTAGATTTGGATTAATGACCTGAACTTGAAACTCGTTAAAACACAAAAACAATAAAAGTTACTGGTATGGTAAAATGGTTTTTCAATGGTAGCGTGTTAATTTTTATTGACACATGAGTTTCCAAACCAAAAAAATGTAAAAATAATGTTATTGTCCACGAATCTTCCATCTCATATTTTCCTTGGACATGCTGAATGAACTTATTACATATTTACACACAGAAACCGCGAGTACCACCTTTAGAAACTTTAGAGATGGGCAGAATAAAGATTGCTTGGATTGCCTCTACTGAGTACGTACTGACACTAGTGAAGTCAATCACTCGCGCAGCTGGTTTTGATTGCACAATGATTGCATCAGTTAACAGAGGTTGCTACTTTGTGTAAAATTAATTCCTAATTGGCGTGCTGTTGCAATAATAATAGTAGAAAAATGGCCATCTACTTTATTTTGGTTCTTTTAATGTTTACTAGTTTCTGAGTGCAGGTGTTCATGAGAAATTTACTTGTGGAAAGGCCTTTGAGTTATGTTAGGTTTTCTCCGGCAGTAAGTTTGTGCTGACTCGGCATCTGGATCTGACTTGGTCACTGATTAAGAACTCTTCTACGCCAGTTACAAGTGCCCAAAAAATAAAGAACAATTCATGTACCTAATTTCATGCGTTTAATTTTGTAAGAAGACTTCGGGTATCCGTTACAACAACTTGAAATCAATACATAGCGTCCATCACAAGCAGTCAACAGCTCAGATGACGCCAAGTGTTAAAATGTTCAGCTAAATCACAAAAACCATAAATGGCACCCACATACTCTTCTGTGTCACAAATCAACGGCCATTGACGCTTCTGTAACGCAATTACGATTCTGTCCTTCTAAATTCTACGATCAGCTGGTGCATTTTTTTCCTCTATATAAAGCCTTCCCCACCCCTGTGAGGCGCAAGTGTAAGCCTACAAAAACATTTTCTCTCTTTAGCTTTGTCTTATGATCATCAACATACACCACAAGCAAAAATGTGTGGAGGTGCGATCATCTCCGACTTCATTGAGGCTCGACGAGGTCGGAAAATGACTACTCAAGACCTCTTGGCCGAATTCGATATGTTCTTTGACAACACTAGCTCGAAGGTAATTTTTTGTACTATTTGATAAGTTTCAAGTTTATTCAGATACCGCGCTAAATTTGATGTTTAACCGACCTGGATTTAGGGTTCAAATGAAAAGAGCGTGAAAAAGGCAAAGCTTACAAAACAAGGAGGTAGAGCAAGGAAGAACGGTTACAAGGGAATTAGGCAAAGGCCATGGGGGAAATGGGCAGCTGAAATTCGCGATCCACGGCAAGGCGTTCGAGTTTGGCTTGGTACTTATAACACTGCTGAAGAAGCAGCTAGGGCTTACGACGTTGCAGCCAAGCGCATTCGAGGTGACAAAGCCAAACTCAATTTTCCTGCTGATCAACAACACTCACAAGGAGAAGTACCACTGCCGCCGCCACCAGCAACACCACCGTCCAAAAGGCGATGTTTGAATTCCGGTTCGACTCAGACGAGTTATTATGAGCCAACTTTCATGCCCTTTCAAGAAGGAGTAACCTATGATCATGAATCACCTGCTGGTTGGTCTGGAAATACTACTACTGGAACTGATGATCAGAGCAGCAGCGAACTGAAAGAGCAGATATCAAGCTTGGAATCGTTCCTAGAACTGGATACTGACGAGTTATTGTGTGAATCGTCTGAGTCGGTTGGTATGTGGTTTCTAGACGGTGCTCCTGCTACTACTGATTACCTCAACTTTTACTGAATCGTATCTAGTAACTCGTTCCGAGTCGAATCGGATTCCTAAATACGTGTGTCCTTTGTCGTTATGTTAAAGTTTGGGGTACTCTTTTCGGTGCATAAACAAATAATTTACTATATTTAAATAAGGTTATGCACGTACGTTACTGTTGCGTCAGACCACTTGTCGTTTATTATGTGTTGGTTGCTGAGGAGATAACTTAAATGTTCTGGCCAGTACACGAGACCTTTTGTTTATGGTTTGTACCGGAGAGATGCTAGACTTATCGGGATCAGAGATCCAGCTGCTTTTTTAGTTTGGATTACAAAATGGTAATCAGCCATCCGATTTAACAGTTTTGATAAAAACGGTTCCAAATTTTTATTTATATACCCTTCCTTATAACTCAAATAGCTTAACCGTAGTTAATCAGACACAGCACCATCTAGACCTTGGTTTTGGAATGGTGAACCTTTAGGAGCCCATGACGGGTGTGTTCTGGACCAGTACTTCAGCAGCAACCATTTGATCCATTTGCACTCCAAAACCACCGCAGCAGCATCTAGCAGTTAACAGTTTGATCCATTTCCACCTCCATCAACATCTTCAAAATCACCAGCAGCATCCTCAAAACCACCACAACAGCAGCGACAACAGCTTGGTCCATTTCTACCTCCATCAACATCTTCAAAACCATCACATTAAATCAGTAAACATTTTCTTGAGAAATTATCTCTTAACAGAAGCTAAAACATTTTCTTTGGGAATCCATTAAGGAAAGAAGAATCAACTTAATCAATCCAAACTACTGGCCACAGACATGGACTGGCTATTCTAACCATAAAGAACATTCAACACCATTTTTAAACAACAACCTTTATAGGCACCAAGAAAAACACCACCACAATCACTCCTACAATAGGGCTGCTGTAACAATGAGCATTACTGATCATTCCCCCTTAATTAACATCATATACATTCAACAAATGGAAGCAGGTTCCAACAAATTAATGAGGTTCGTGTGATATAGCTATATGATTTGAACATATCAACAATTACTAACACATAAATTTTCTGACAATCCCACAACAACAAATTTAACATTACTACCACATTCACACATTTCATATAAGTGATGATTTGCAGTAGCCATTAACCAAAATTTTGATGGACTGAAATCAGATAATCTCTTCAACTAAGAATGACTAATCTCATTTTAGGCATCAACCCATTCAACATCACCAACATAAATAATCAGTCCATTTCATAATGATGCTAAATACATGCAACCGGGATCGATTGAAAAGTAACAAAACTGAAATTAGGGTTTTAGAAAAAATCCCCAAATCCAAAATTCCAAATTGAAATATAAGGTTTCTTAAAATACTCGAATTTGAATATCAGGGGTTAAATAATTACCTCTTTACGTTTGCTAACATCGTTGCATTTACCGTCTTCATCATCAACTGCCCTCGAACAATGAACAACAACCAGTGATAACTAAACCTAACGCTAAACACTAACAACTGGTAAAGAAAATTCTAAACACGAGCTCCAATCTTCAATAAACACGAGCTCTCCTGTTCTTATATTGCATCCACTATGATCTCCATCTTTCCTTAGTTGCAGACTCACAAGTTAGAGAGAAAGAGAAACGGCGGTCGAATGTAGTGAGAATGTGAGATCGAGTTAGGTTTTATTAGTCTTTAATCCATATCATCTCGAACCGTCGGATGATTCTCGAGATCCAACTACCCCATTCAGAGTTAACCCAACGACGCAGTGTAAATATCTTCACTAGGGACAATAGAGTAAATTGGTAATGTAATTTAACTCTGACTTTGGGGACCCAGCGACTTAACTCTGACCCAAACGGAAGTGTGACCATTTAGTTAATTGTTTGTAGCAGTATGACCTTTTTTTGAATCGGGTCTTAATTGTAGAACCTTTTCTTACATTCCCCAAAAATGAATCAATCAGGCAAAGCATTTTCATATAGGACAAACGGATCATGACTGACAATCACCGCTAGAACCTTTAACAGAGTTGGTATATAAATCATGAGGTTTTTAGGTCTCATTCTCATTTCTTTGATGAACATATAAACCCAATGGTTTAAATTAGCCAATTGACTAATGTACGACGTTTCAAAGACAATGATTAGCTAATAATACTTGCTTTTGAAACGGAGGGAGTAATTAGGTGTGACTAAATTAATATACATGGAGCCGATCAAAAAAGAATGTATATATAGACGTGGAGAAATAGCAAACAGCAAGACATACTTTGCAGGAATTTCATCAACATCGCTATGGTACAATGTGTTGGAAAACAATTAATAGAAAATTGATTTTTAAAGTTTTTAGGAAAAATAATAACTTATTGTTTTCTTTTGTGAATGAAACTTTTTAGTCCCACATCGGGGAGTTTCTCTTTTTAAGTTGTATTATTCAATTATATATACAAATTCTCTACTTTTGTAAAATCAATGGGAAATGGGTTTCTCTATTTTTTAGAGAGACCCCCAAGGAAAAATATTTTATATTGTTTTCTTTAGCGTTCGCGATTTTCCTTAAGGGTTTTTCAGAGTTGCCAAGCTCAAGTTGAGCATCTACTACGTATGCTAGTAGTAGGTGTAGTAGGGTGTTTTATCCTGGAGATATCCATCCTGTAAGGGCTATAGCATCACTCTTGAGTGTAGCCGGGCGCTAATGTCTTAAGGACACCGTGTTGAACACGTGACTCACTCTGTTTTTCAAAGTTTTGCCTTGTTGCTGTTGCGGAGATCTGGGGAACTCGTTCATTTCGTCAAATCGATCACTTCCATTATAAAGGAGCTAAGTATCAATAACTTTTGCTTATTTGATTTTTCCTTGTTTTTGATTATTGCACGCAACAATCTTAAGACATTATTATTTGTAATAATCGAAAATGGTTGATTGGTTTGTGAATCGTGGATGTTAATTGTGGAGTGAAAAACAAAAACGATTTTTTGGTCAGCTGTAGAGTTTCGAGTTTATCTCTTAACCTAGAAGGAATTTTAGACGGACCCTTTTGACCTAATGAAGTAGGCATCCTTATAGTTACCCTCATAAAATTTCATAATTTTTGGAGTTGTAAAAGTATGTTTTTCATATTTTACAAAACAGAGAAACGTTCCTGAAAAATTCTGACGAGCAGAAATTTGTTGTTGACGAAATTAGTTTTTATGAGGTAACCATGAGTTATTTTTGAAATGGTGATTCAGACGAAGTTTGTAGATCTAGATGTTATCTTCAAAACTCATATTTTACTTTCCGATTCGGAATTGTGATTTGTGAATAAAGGTGTCATCTGCAAGGGACATGGCTAATAGGTGCATGTGGTTGGACACAAATCTCACAAAGCTGACAATGGTGAGAACATCAAACGCGTAGCCCTCATAAGAAAGGTATGTTTCGTAAACTTGGATCTAGCATTACTTTAATTAAGGGTGATTGTTATGTTTGTAAAATTCCTAACCATGCGGCAGTAAATTGTAGACAACATAAAAACCTTTATAAGTAGAAAATCAATGCTAATTTAGTTGAAAGAAACTAGAATGAATTCAGTGGCATGATGTCGGAAGTTATTTTAATAACCAATGTGAGAGACTGGTGGGTGGACTCTGGAGCCACCAAGCATTTTTGTTGAAATAGAGACCTGTTCACCTCCTATCAGAGGATAGGGGATGTCGAGAAACTCTTTATGAGTAACTCATCTGCGACAGAGGTTGCATAAAAGGAAAAGGTCGAGCAGAAGCTCATATCTGTAATATTCTCATATTGAATGAAGTTTTCATGTTCCGGGCATATGCAAGAATCTTTTATCTTGTTCTGTTATAGATTGTAAAGATTAAAGATCTTAATTAAACTTGTAAAACTTGTTATTACTAAAGGAAGTGATTTTTTAGGCAACGGTTATAAGACTTAGGGTCTATATAAACTTAAAGGAAAATCTGATGAAGTAAACATAGTTGATTCTTGTGTTTTCTTTTGTGTGTCTTTGAATGTTTTGCATGGTTGACTTGGAATCGTAAACTTATCAGTCAATGCATAAACTGGCTAGCGTAAGGCTGCGTACCCAAATTTAGTTTGGATTTTGAACACAAAAGTGGAATCTGTGTCGAATCAAAATATGCTATAAAACCTTTTACCAAAATTGTTCAGAGTAATTCTAAGCCCTTAGAATTAATTCAATTGGACCTAGTTGACATGAAATCAACCTAAACTAAGGTGGTAAAGGTGGTTTATAACTTTCATAGATGATTGTACGAGGTACTATCTTGTATACTTACTTAGGGGTAAGGATGATGCCTTATAAACCTTAAGAGTATAAACTTGAAATTGAAAGTGAAGTATATGTTACCACTAAAAGGGTTAGGTCTGAACGTGATGGCAAGTATGAAATTCATATAGGAGAACTTTACTTGTTAAATGACATTATTCATGAGATCGCACCTCCTTATTTACCATAGTCTAATGGTATAGTTGAACTTAAGAGCAGAACCATTAAGGAGATGATATATGCCATGTTGATTAAAGGATAATCGCAAACTTGTGGGGGAGGGGGGGGGGGGGAGTCCGTCCTCTAATTTCGTTATATCATGAATAGAATAACCTTTAAAGGATCAGATAAAATTCCATATGAGTATGGAAAGATAAACAACCTTTTTATGCATACGTCAAAGTGTGGGGGTGTTTAGATAAGATATCCTACGTACCCTACTGCATATAGTTTTTTTGTTGTGAGTTCTGCTTTTTCTGACACTGGTGTGAATACTTGTATGGAGTCTAGGGATGTTGAGTTCTTTGAACATGTTTATTTTGAAACCTGTCTCTCCTTAGGGATGTATTGTTAATCCCCTAGATGTCTTTTCAACTAGTCAGAATTTACCTTCAAAGGAAGATGAAGTAGAGTTGATCCTAGGAGAAGTAAAAGGATTAGATTTGAGACTTCTTATAGACCTGACTTCATAATATGCTTAGCTTAGTCTGAGCTCCAGACTCGTAAAGAAGCCATAACATCTACTGAAACCCTATTCCGATAAGAAGTTTCATTTAGTGAAATGGACTCAGTCCGTCAGAACCAAACTTGGGATCTTGCTAGTTTACCTCTAGGGAGTAAGACCATATGATGTAAATGAGTCTTTAAGAGGAAACATAAGGTAGATGGAACTTTGGAAAAATATGAGGCCAGGTTGATAGCTAAAGGCTATAAACTAAAAGATGGTGTATATTTCCTTGATTCTTATTCACCTGTGACAACTTTCCTAAACCGTGAATTAGATAAAGAAATCTACTTAGACCAACCTGTGGACTTTATGGTGAAAGGTTGTGAAGACAAAGTTTGTAAACTTAGCAAATTTTTGTATGGTTTGAAATAAGCACATAAACAGTGACATGGAAAATTTGATCATGTGATAATGAGTAGTAGATTTAAGTTAATGAATCTGACAAGTGTATTTACAGTAAACTTGTTAAGGATGCCTGTGTGATTGTATGCTTGTATGTTGATGATATGCTTATACTTGATACAAACATAGATGTGATTAATTCCACTAAAAACATGTGCTGAATGAGAACGTTGACTTGAAAGTCTTATGCCTTGTTGATGTTGGGATGGGGATTAGAAGATAATCTAACATTTATAGTCTTAGTCATTCTCATTATGTTGAATTTGTGCTTAAGAGATACAATTAGTATGATTGTAAGCCTGCTTGTACTCCGTATGATTTTTATTGTAGACTCAAGAAAAATAAGGTTAATGGAGTATCTTAACTTGAATACTCAAGAGTTATAGGATGTCTGATGAATTTAATGAACTGTAAGAGTCCAGACATTGCCTATATTGTGAGTAAGTTAAGTAGATATAAATGTAGTCCAGAGCAAGAGCATTCAGATGCACTGAGTAGAGTATTATGGTACGTAAAATACTCTATGACCTTTTGTTTGATTTATGAAAGGTATCTTGCTGTCTGTGAGGGATTTTGTGATACAAACTGGATAGTTTACTCAGAGGAGTATAAGTCTACGAGTGGATATGCTTTCACTCTAGCAGGAGGGTTTGTTTTTGGAAGATTTCCAAACACACATATATTGCTCAATTCATTATGGAATCTGAGAGTATTGCGTTAGATAAAGTACGAGAGGGGGCCTAGTGCCTAAGATTCTTTTTAGAAGACATTCCTATCTGGTATAGGCCTGTGCCGGCTATATCTATACATTGTGTTATCCAAGCTATAATAACTAAAGATAAAAATAACTAATCTCGATCAGCGTTATTTCCATTGATTGGATAAAGTCCAAGGAGAATATCGCGCAAACTTTGACGAAAGGTTTATCCAAAGAGATAGTTAAAAATGCATCGAGGGGATGGGGCTTAAGCTCATAAATTAAACTTGTCATGAAGGATACTCAACCTTGATGACTGGAGATCCTAAGATCAAGGTTTCGAATGAAACAACTAATTTGTGGTGGAAAAAGCTAAACACTATCAGAGAATTTATTCTCTATCCCTTCCCTATGGTGTAGACGTGATAGTGTGACTGCATGTGAAGGATGACTTTTAAGAAGTCTTAATGAGTTCTATAGTTTCAATTTAAGATTGAAGTGGGGTGTAACAGTAACACTCTTTATGGAAACTTACCTATCTGAATGAAGAAGTGGGTCCGCTTCCTATGAGAATATGAGCTTTGATTCTCTAGAGCATTCTGAGAAACATGATATGTCCAGGGCCAAATTGGACAAAACGGCACGAGCTTGGCAACAACCTTGGAGATATCATTCGCGGTTGTTATCGCGAATTACATCAAACGCTAGCAGTTCAAGACATCGCATTCACTGTCTCTAGCAAGTAGTTCTGGTAATATCTCACTAAGCAAAGGTTCAAGACCTCATGGACACCTCTGCCTAAAATAGTATTTCCTGCGTTTTTTATGTGATTTTCATTTTGATGGTTTTGGTATTACTGGAACTTAGGACCTAAGGGTCACTAAGGGTTCACTAGTTCATGCTTTTTCACTTTGGTGAAAGAAACCTTTAGTCTCATCTATGAGAAACTAAAGATGAAAGCTCTCTATACTATTATGATTTATGCAATCCATAGTATGACCCTGGGGTCAACACACTGTTATGCGAGGAGGGGACGTTGGAATGGCTAGTATGACTTCAACATGCACGATCCGTTTGTCTATTCAGTCAGTTGGGGTCGTGAGGTTGGATTGTTGATTTACCAAGCTCTATCTGTGTTTTTCATGTTTTATTGAGGTTTTCATTCATGTGGGGGATTGTTGGAAACAATTAATAGAAAATTGATTTTTAAAGTTTTAGGAAAAATAATAACTTACTGTTTTCTTTTGTAAATGAAACTTTTTAGTCCCACATCGGGGAGTTCCTCTTTTTAAGTTGTATTATTCAATTATATAAACAAATTCTTTACTTTTGTAAAATCAATGGGAAAGGGGTTTCTTTTTTTTTTAGAGAAACCCCCAAGGAAAAATATTTTAAATTGTTTTCTTTAGCGTTCGCGATTTTCCTTAAGAGTTTTTCGGAGTTGCCAAACTCAAGTTGAGCATCTGAATAACTTTTGCTTATTTGATTTTTCCTTGTTTTTGATTATTCCACCCAACACAATGTTTCTATGATCGAATAATTAGCTAATAATACTTGCTTTTGTGATGCTTATGTGACTGGATTAATATATAAAGCCAATAATAAAAGAGTGTATATATGGACATAGAGAAATGACAAACAACAAGACACACTTTGCAGGAATTTCATCAATATTTGCTAATGCGAGTGCCAGATTACTGGAGAAGGAGCCTAAATCTATAAAAGATGACTTTATAGTTTATTTTATATGGCTTTTGGCACCATCTTCAATAAATTGGTACCCTGTTAGCAGCCATGGATTTCTAGTTTGTGGTAACAGTTTATACAAGACTTCTAATTCGTATTATAAGAATTCTAGTGCTCTTCCCAATAAACTAGTATCCGTTAGCAGCGGTGCATCTTTAGGGCTTTTAGCTACTGCACTCTCTTTTTTTAACATACTTTCAAAGACATGAATTCACAATTGTCATCAACCATACCAAATAGTAGAATGCGTGACAAAAGCCAAAAGTGTTCTTAACTATTCTACGATGGAGCAGGCAGGTTCTTATTGTTGGGCATCTTCAACGTATTTATATACGGTTTTTTAAAAATTAGCTTTTGAGATCTTTTTAAGTAAATGGTTGTTTAAATAAAAATAATCTTTCAAATTATTGATGTCATCATAGTATAGTTATATGGTTATGTAATGATATTAACGAAGTGAATTTGAAACTCGTCAACATTAACCTCGATAAAAAGAAAGGAAAAGAATCTTACACATTTTTGTTTATCATTAAAAAAATTACAACATCCTTAAATACGCCATAGCACTTGGTCTCTTTATTTTTTATTATGATTATTTCTTTATCGATCAAGAATTTGGTTTGATCGTTGGTATTAGCACCAAATAGTTTTACCCATGTACTACTTAGTTCTGCCTTGCAGTGTTACTTACCAGCAGTTTCCAAATTGTTTTGATGACATTGGCAAAATTCTTCTTCATTCACCGGATTGAAAATTTGTAATCATCTCTGCATTTTATTTTATTTTGTAATTCGTACGAATAATAGTACAGTTTAAAAAGATCCTGTTTTTTTTTTTTTTTTTTTGGTTTATTTGTGATCATTTAGTCAAGTAATCCCGCATAAATAGGACTGACAAGGAAAGGTACAGAATCTACTGATGAACTAGCATGCTACAACTTGTTTATTAAATTAATCTAAAACATAACTATTTTTAATTCAGTAATCAATTATTAGCATCTTAGAAACTAATCAATTTGATTAATCTTTTTTCCTCCTTTTCTTTCTTTTAAGCTTTTTGATTAATCTTGATTTGCTAAGCTTTTCTTTCTTTTTTTTGTGTTAATCTTATCAATTTAACAAACTAATCCATCTAATGCAACTTTATCCAATTGATCAAGCTGTTGGCGCCAGAAGAATTGCTCTAGCAGTGCGAGTATATATTTGTCCTTTAGTGTGTGGGGAGAAGCGAGAGGTCCGACAAACCCGAAAAATGAATGTTTTGCGCCAATGGCGAATCTATAGTGGGGTCATTGGCCCCCCCCTAAAATTTCTGGAAAAAAAAGTTTTTGGTTTAATTTTCACGAGAAATATCTTCGTGCCCCCTCAGTATTAATGCCAATATCTGGACAGATATAGTTTAAAAACTAATTCCAGCCTTATTCGTGCGCATAACCCGCGGACTAGAAACTGCCCTATAATTAAAGATAACTCGGAGAAAATCCCTGTTCTACCGAATGATCTACTTAGAATTGAGGTTCGTATAGGATTTATATGACCAACTACAGACTAATCAGTCTCCGTCTATGTCGATTGAATTTAAAGGGTTTTCAACTCGTACCTCCTAAATACTTTAATTTTTCTTCTTCAATCACTTAATTGATTGATGAAATTTGGTTTATTACAATGGTGGGTTTTGGTTTTTTATTTCAGATTCGAAGAAATTGATCAATTTTAAGGTGAAAAGTGATACTGTAGTTTTACAAACAGCTGGCATGTGTAATTGTTTGGTTTTGCCCTGGTAATAAAATTAAGTTGTTACTCTTTATTTTATTTTATTTTATTTTAAAAGCTGTGTCTGCTAATGAGACTATGCGTGATTTAGGTTGTGTCGAAAAAACGCAGCTTATATCCCTTTCGAAGAAGGACTTTGGAGGAAGAATCATAAGATATACTTTGTTAGGTTTAATGCTTCACTAGAATAACTACAGTTTACTCTCTACATTACGCTAAGATTTACCTATGACAGGCCTAATTAAATTAGTGTCTGATCTACTCCATTGTGTGAATGCGTTTACGGGTACGCGTTGGAAGAGATTAAGATTAAGTTCATTGACACTTCCTTTGAGAGTCTAAGTTCAGTGTTATAGTCATTTTTAGACTACACAGCACAAATGGACAATTCTGTAGTGCTTCCAATCAACAACACAAATGGGAAATTATGTAGTGCTTTCAATCACATTTTTAATCAACCCCCACCCCACCCCATTGGTCTGTTAGATTTTAGGGAGGTTAATGAAGCTTTATTTATGCCCCATTGAACTTTTATTCTGGATTCGCCACTGTTTCGCACCGCAAAGGAAAATGGAATTAGGATGTAAGAATTTTCAGTCAAATGTATACCGAGTCCAGCTAGCATTATCGTGTCCATCTCCTCTGAAAATTCATCATAAGCCTGCATTTTAAAGATTTTTCGTGTGACAGTAAGGAACTTGTTTTCTTGTCAAAATCTCAAAGTACCCTATCAAACAAGCGTACATTTTAATGATTGGGAAAATAATTGTTTGGCCATATTTTATGTGGTCTCAAGTTAATTTGGTCCACCAACAAAAGGGGAGTTTAATTTGATCCTTGTTTATTCAAAAATATTAAAGGATGTAAAATACAATTTCTCTCTCTTATTTTCTCTCTACCTCACTCACATGTTTTTTTTTTGTTTTTTTTCCTCTCTTTTTATTTTCTCTTTCTTCTTAACATTAATAAATAAAATAACTTTAAAATGAAATATCTATCAAAATATAAGTTGAAAATTAATAAATTTTATATATTCGGAAAGGTCTCGTCGGGATCTACACAATGAGTACCCACTATACTGTGTTTCGAAATTTTATTTTTTTTCGGTATAATAGTAGTTCATATCCAAGAATGAACACTATTTTAGAACATGGTAGTTCATTCTACTTCTAGCAGTTCATTTCGTAGAATGAACTCGCATATGCTAGCAATTTTTTTTGTAGAATGAACTCATAAAAGTACTTCATTATTAAGAATGAAGTCACAATAGTAGTTCATTATTATAGTTCACATTGTAGAATGAACTCGTGATAGATGTTCTTATTGTCGAATGAACTCATAATGGTTGTTCATATTATAGGATTGATAATTCATATTGTTAAAATGAACTCGTAATGATAATCAAGTATGGTACGTAGTTCATATTGTACAATGAACTCGTAATAGGTGTTCATTATGGTAGTTCATATTATAAAATGAACTCGTAAATGATAGTCCATATTGTAGAATGAACTCGTGATAGGTGTTCATATTGTAGAATGAACTCCTAATGGTATTTCATATGGTAGAATGAACTCGTAATAGTAGTTCATTATACCAGTTCATTTTGTAGAATGAACTCGTATGTTACTTAATCATGACAGTTCATTCTGTAGAATGAACTAGCTAGTATGGTAGTTCATTAAATTAGTTCATTTTGTATAATGAACTCGTATATAGTTAATTTTATAGTTCTTTTTTAGCCTAAGGATAAGGTAAAAATTAAAAGCTCCGAAACATAGCAACAATGGTACTCGTTGGAAAGCTCTCGTCGAGGGCTTTCCGAATATATAAAATTTATCATTTTTGGATATGTGGTTCAAAAGATATTTTAGTTTTAAGTTTTTATTTATTTATTTTTATTAAGAGAGAGAAAAAAAGAAAAATGGCATTTGTGCCACTATTAAAAGATTATGACATCATTGATGACATCATCCCGCGTGGGTATTGTCCACCCTAGGACCAAACAATAATATTTAGGACCAAATAACAATATATATTTTAAAAAATGACCAAACAGAAAGTTGACTGGGTCAACTGGACCAAACTAACTCTAATATATTATTTTTAGGACCAAATGGTATTTCCTACATTATCATTTGGATCACCATCCTGCTATCTTCCGAGTTTGCCATCCTGCGAACAACCTCAGTTTACAGGCTAGCCCAGTATGCCGACAGATCAACTGCCGATCAACAGTCAAAGTCAGTTGTTTGTCAATGATCAGAGTCAACTGTTGGTCAATGGTCACAGTCAACATCAAATGGTCAATACGTAGTTCACTCAACAAGGTCCGTCGATCCATCTTATCCCGCCTACTTCGCCGGTCCAGTTTTCCGGTTGGGTTCATCCAGCTCGGTATGTTTTTCTTTTCGAAAAAAGAGGCGAGCCTCATATATTGATAATTTTACTCCGATGTAAAATCGGGATTGATTACAGGACTGACCAGCGGATTTTCAGCAATTACATAAATTCCGACCAAGCAACAACTACCAATACAATCACAATACCTAGCAACACAGTTACAAACCATTTTCCCGATTAGATTCTTAACCATTTCAGACAATTTTCTAAGTAGCATAACAAGTTTAAATGGACTAGTTTGGATTTTAAGTAACCCATCCAAAGCATATAGCACCCCTATAATCAGTAGAGATGTTAGGATCCTAGGATCCAACCATTTCTCAAGGTTTTTTTCTAAAAATAAAGTAAAACACATGCTTTAGGTATAAACAGATCCAAAGATCCACCCAATTATCAATGGTTTTTTCATAGTAACAGTAGCAGAGATAACCTAAATCGGTCATCGTCGGACGAAATCGGTTTGAATCGGTCTGGAACTTCATCGGAATCGGTCTGTAAATGTTTGTTGCTGGTGTATTTTGTGTCTCTGGTTTAGTTGCTGGTATCTTAGAACATGTTGTTGCTGCTGCTGGTGACTTTTGAAAACATAAATCTAAAGCAAGAAAAGTTAAACTCCGATCATCATCAACATCAGGGGATGCAAATCCGCTTTGAATCGGTGGAGATGATGTTGCTGCTGCTTCAAGTTCTTCAGAAATCAGGGATAAAGATGAACATATGCTAGGATTTCTTTTCAAAAATTGATCACAAACCATACATGCATGAATGTCCATAGATCTGGAAAACAAACCCATAAAATCTCAAGAACGACAAGGAAATAAAACCTAATCTAAAAGAAAATCAAGATTAAAAAGTAATAGGTAACAGATCAAGAGGTAATAAGGCTTGGGTTGCTAGTTGATCTGCTCAGATCATCCCCTAAGGAGCCGATCTGAGCAGAGGTAATATTAGGCAAAAGAGGTTTTCGTTTCTTCCGTGTCTGGAGAGAAAAAAGAGGTGAGAGAAAAAAGAGGTTCTTCTCCAGCTCGGTATGTGGAATCGATTCTCTTGGTCCGGTCCATTCATGCTCCCATCCAGCCATGCTGCCAGCTAGTCTAATATCTAGTTTTTCATCTATGTTGTTGTAGTTACCTAAAATTGGTGAGAGGGTAATGATAAAGATCTTGATGATATTGGTAATAAAGTTGTCCAACAGCTAGAAGATTCGAAAACTCAGAACATCCTACCAAGTATAAAGAATATCGTAGTCAACAACAAATAAGGAAAGAATATATATGCAAAGGATGCCAGCTACAATAAAGTTTGGAAAGCATATCAATCAACTTAAGACTAAGGGTATCTAACGGTCTTGCACATTTTGTGCACTAAATTGGTCTTCCTTTATTCTTTGTAAAACCTATAAATAGTGTAATGCTCCCCTCATGTAAAATTACCAAGAAATACCATAGAATAATAAAAGTCTTTCATTAAGAAATTCTTCTTGGTATAACAGAGCCATGAAAACTCAAACTAGCTAGTAATTGATCCTTGTTATTTTATATCTTTCTACAATAGGATCAAACAAAACAGCTAGCACTAGTGTACTTGCTCTTACGGCTGAGTCGTTGCGAATCTTATGAAGATGGTGTCAATTAAATTGACAGAATCAAATTTATCTTCTTTGGCTATACAAATTCTCCTGTTGATCCAGGGTATGAAACTCAAGGATCACATCAAAGAAGATGCACCTCAAAAGGACAGCATCAAAAATGGAGTGGAAGAATCAAATCCAGCGTTTGTTGAATGGGAAAATACCGATATTCTTTTAAAGTATTGGTTAACTAGCTCACTCACAGAAGAATCGTATAGCCCAGTTCTAGGAATGAGCACGTCAAAAGAAGTATGGACCAAGTTAGAAGGAACCTATTTACAAACCAACAAAGATCGTGAAATGCAACTTTAGAGACAGCTCTGGTTTCTAAAGAAAGGAAGTCTCAATCTAAGTGATGTCCTGAAACAGTTCAAAAGCATATGTGATGACCTTGATGCCATTCAAAAACCAGTCCCTGACGTGTTAGAAATTCTTTATGCGGAAATAAGATGGATCACATACCTCTGGTCATCGCTGATTTGATCTTGATGAATGAAAGAACCATTAAAGAAATCCCAAAGAAGAATGCAAGAATGACAGTCGCTTCCATGATCAGTAGAACACAATGAAGTAAGAATAATTATTACATGGTTTGTCTACACTCTTACTAATCCTTATATCTCTCTGATTGATGGTTACAGAAATTTTGAGATTGTTTTCAGTGAATGTAGGGACCTGTTCTTGATCTCCTTAAATAACTCTTCCATCAAGAGTCAACAAACGTGAGAACCAATTCCAAAAGACACCTACTTTCAAGGGCATAGACACTAATGAAGATGTTAAGACATGTCTATTAGATGTAACCGTTTCCTGTGATGATTTGGCACATGGGCCATATCACTGTTTTTCTAACATTCTCCCACTTGGGCCATGTGACACAAACTTGTCTTGTAGCTGACATTTCCCTTCATCTTATAAGTAAGTGAATTTGGAATATTCTTTATATGGCCAGTGATAGTTCTCAATAAAATGGAACATATAAATAAAATTAATGTACGAATCATGGCGGTCCAAACTCTATTAGTGAGCAATCCCTTCCATGTATCACGATAACATCATTTTCATAAATAGGCCCATCATAACGGCTTTATGAGTAAGTACCAATTACTTATTCAGGTCCAACTGTTGTCTCCAATGAGACATTTCTAATTTTTCCAAAACTTTTTGTATACAAACTGAATGAAAAATATAGAAATTAATATTATTCCTTTATGCTACAAGTTACTTTATTCAGAAAGTGTCTAGACGCACAAAACTTAATACACATCATAGGTTGATCAGACCCATATGCTTAACATGCTCCCTATATAACTGAGGATATAATCCTTTTGTCAATGGATCAACAAGTATCATTTCAGTGTTTATGTGCTCTATAGTCACGTGATTTAACTCGACACGCTCTCTGACAGATAAGTACTTTATATCGATATGCCTATTCTTACTCCCACTTTTCTTGTTGTTAGAGTAGAAAACTGCAGCTGAATTATCATAGTTTAACATTAATGGCTTAGAGATAGAATCCACAATTCTTAGCCCTGTGATAAAATTCTATAACCATTTAATTTGTGAAGTTGCTTCGTAACATGCTACAAATTATGCCTCCATAGTTGATGTTGCAATCAACGTTTGTTTGGCACTTCTCTAAGAAATTGCTCCCCCGGCTAAAAGGAAATTATATCCTGAAGTTAACTTTTTAGTATCAACATCACCGGAAAAATCTGAATCCGTATACCCAATTACTTCTAAAGGGTCATCAGATCGTTTATAAGTGAGTACAAAATCTTTGGTTCCTTATAAGTAACATATTACTTTCTTTGCAGCAAGCCAATGCTCCAAACCTAGGTTACTTTGGAATCTGCCCAACATTCCAACTGCGAAAGCAATGCCAGGTCTTGTACAAACCTGTGCATACATTAAGCTTCCAACCGCTGATGCATATGGAATGGTTTCCATCATTTTTCATTCTAGATCATTCTTCGGACAATGATCTACACTTAACTTATCTCCCTTTTGAATAGGTGCTATACTAGGTGAACAATTCTCCATTTGGAACCGTTCCAAAAATTTATTTATATAGGCCTTTTGAGACAATCCTAATGTCCCTTGGGACCTGTCTCTATGAATCTCTATTCCAATGACATAAGAGGCTTCACCCATATCCTTCATTTCAAAGTTTTGTGATAGAAACTGTTTAACTTCATATAACAGTCCCAGATCGTTACTAGCCAACAAAATATCATCTACATATAGGATAGGAAAGATTATCTTGCTCCCACTAACCTTGAGGTATATACATTGATCCACAATGTTTTCTACGAAACCAAATGAAGAAATCACATTATGGAATTTTATATACCATTGGCGGGACGCTTGTTTAAGCCCATATATAGATTTCCTTAATTTGCAAACTAGATGATCACCTTGACTTGAAGAGAAACCTTGAGGTTGCACCATGTACACTTCTTCATCTAGACTTTCATTAAGGAATGCAGTTTTCACATCCATTTGGTGTAACTCTAAGTTGAAATGAGCTACTAATGCCATGATTATTTGCAATGAGTCTTTCTTTGAAACTGGAGAGAAAGTCTCATGGTAATCAATACCTTCCCTTTGAGTAAATCCCTTAGCTACAAGTCTAGCCTTGTATCTTTCGACATTACCTTTAGAGTCTCTTTTGGTCTTAAAGATCCATTTACAACCAATAGGTTTAACTCCTTTGGGTAGTTCTACAAGGTCCCAAACTTGATTATTAACCATGGAATCCATCTCGTCTTTCATGGCTTCGAGCCAAAGTTTGGATTTGGCACCATTAACAGCTTGTGAAAAAGTGACTGGATCATCCTCAACTCCGATGTCATAGTCACATTCTTGAAGATACACTTCATAATCTGAGGAAATTGCAGATTTTCTTGATCTTGAGGATCTCCTTAATGAAATCTCAACATTTTCATTTTGAATATGTTGCATTTCAGGTTCCATTATGATCGGCTCTTCATTAAGTGGTGAGTCTTGAACCGCCACTTCCTCTTGTATGGCATTTTGTGAACTGTCTTGCGAAGTGGGTAGTTCTAAAGAACGTGCACGTGTAGTTACTTGATCACGCCCTTCTTCAAATACAATTCTTTGAAGACTCCCCCTGATATTGCCATCCTCTATAAATCTACATTTCTATCCTCGACTATTTTCATTTTATGATTAGGACAATAAAACCTATACCCTTTGGATCTCTCCGCATAGCCAATGAAAAATCCACTGACTGTTCTTGGATCCAATTTTATTTCTTGTGGATTATACACCCGAACCTCAACTTGACAACCCCATACATGTACATGTCTCAAACTTGGTTTCCAACCATTCCATAACTCAAAGGGTGTTTTTGGAACTGCTTTACTTGGAACTCTATTTAAGATGTACACAGCGACCTTTAAGGCCTCACTCCACATAGAAATCGGGAGGCTAAAATTACTAACCATACTCCTTACCATGTCCATCAATGTACGATTCCTTCTTTCAGCTACACCATTTTGTTGTGGAGAGCAAGGAGTCGTATATTGAGCAACAATTCCATGTTCTTCAAGGAATTTTGCAAATGGACCTGGTCTTTGTCCTGTTTCTGTGTATCTTCCATAATATTCACCACCTCTATCTGATCTTACAATCTTTATTACTTTTCCAGTTTGTTTCTCTACTTCTGCTTTAAATGATTTAAAAGCATTCAATGCTTCACTTTTATCATTAAGAAGACAGAGATACATAAATCTTGTATGATCATCAATAAAGGTGATGAACCATTTTTGACCATTCAAACATGGAGGTGTAAACGGTCCACATATATCAGTATGAATGATTTCCAAAATGTTGAAACTTCTCCTTGCACCTTTATTTGTCTTGTTAGTCTGTTTTCCCTTTATACAGTCTACACAAGTAACGAAATCAGAGAAATCAAGAGTTTGTAAAACACCCTCTTTTACTAACCTCTTTAACCTTGCAATGGAGATATGTCCCAATCTTCTATGCCATAACATAGATGATTCTTCATTCACAATACTACGCTTTATGCCAATACTTTCGGTTGTAGTGCAAAGATTATGGTTAAAAGAAGAATCTAAATTAAGCTTGTATAAACCATTTTCAAGTTTTGCAAAACCAATAACAACCGAGTCTTTTAATAAACTTAAAAAACTATTTTTAATATTAATTTCAAAACCAAAGGGAACAAGTCTTGAAACAGAAATAAGATTTCTAGAAAACGAAGGAATGTAAAAAGTTCTTTCTAAATCCAAAGTAAAACCAGAGTTAAGAACAAGTCTAAAGGTTACAACAAATTCAACAGTTGAAGGCATCCTATTCCCAGAATAGATGTAACGTTCATTATTTGTTGGTTTTCTTTGGTTAAGGAAACCCTGCATAGTATTGGCAATGTGGATTGTAGAACCAGAATCAATCCACCAAGTATTGTGATGGAAATCGACCATATTAGATTCAAAACATACTAATGATATGTTGTAATTTTGTACACTGGAAGTCCCACCATTCAATATTGGGATATGAAGAGATGGAATATAAAAAATGGCAGATTGCGTAACTAGAAATGATAATAAACAAGCATGTTCAAAATCAATTATCGAAGAAACCAAAACAAAATCTAGAAATTTAACTAATGTCTACTATTCTAGTTAAAACTTTAAGTTATTGTAACCCTCATGTGGGTAAAAGTCACAACAACACATAATATCATAAATACAAATGACATATATGTATATATGATGCCGTATGATATGACTAGTAAATTTAAAATATCAAATTAAAAAATATCTTTTACCTATGGGCATTAAGAAATTTCTAATCAAATATTTCATTTAATATCATATCCCAAACAACACCTTTAGATTTCCCTGTGGGGCAAAATCTACTCAACATATGGTTGTTCGCAAGAAAGAATTTTCAGAATATAAGATGCTGTGGCTATTCTTATAAATAAAATTCACAATTATTTCTCAAATCTCGTATGCAATATTAACATTAGTACAAACCAGGAGATAATGAACTAAAATAATTACAGGATGTAATTAATGAGAATTTAAGAACACCTTAATCATGCTTAAATACCGTACTAAATCTAACCGTATCCTCAGATGAATCGGAACTGACAGGTCATTTTGCATATTTATGGACACTAAATATCCCGCATGCTATACTCACGTTTACAGATAAATACATGAGGTATTTATGGAAACTAATAAGATAAATATAAAAGCAATATTAATTTACCTATTATATCTCTAGTCCAACCTTATTGCAATAGTATACGAGAAAATTAAGGAAAGCATGAATTTAGGGTCAAAGATATCTACGGATTCAACAGTCAAGGATTTCCTATTAAATCCATCCAAATATACCGATCCTATGATAATCAAAACAATTAACAGAACAAAATCCAACGAGTTTTCATACTCCGTGATATTAGTTCTTATTTTGCCCTGTTCTAATTTTATGATTTCAGATCATGATCAGTATTATCAAATCAAACAAGGACCAGAGCAACCTGGCTCTGATATCAAATGTTAGAAATTCTTTATGCGGAAATAAGATGTATCACATACCTATGGTCATCGCTGATTTGATCTTGATGAATGAAATAACCATTAAAGAAATCCCAAAGAAGAATGCAAGAATGACAGTCGCTTCCAGGATCAGTAGAACACAATGAAGTAAGAATAATTATTACAAGGTCTGTCTACACTCTTACTAATCCTTATATCTCTCTGATTGATGGTTACAGAAATTTTGAGATTGTTTTCAGTGAGTGTAGGGACTTGTTCTTGATCCCCTTAAATAACTCTTCCATCAAGAGTCAACAAGACACCTACTTTCAAGGGAAGAGACACTAATGAAGATGTTGAGACATGTTTGTTAGATGTAACCGTTTCCTGTAATGATTTGGCACATGGGCCATATCACTGTTTTTCTAACATGACGAAGATAAAGTCTTAGCTTTATCAGAAATTCTTGGACCCATGTATGAAATTTTCAGCACTACAATGTTATCTAAACCTCCATCTCTTTCTTTTAGCCAGTTCGTTTCAGCACTACAAGGATATGAGCTACGACGGAAAAATCATTCTACAAACAGTGGAAACATCGACCAAAACTTTGTTTTTGCAACAACTAATTCAGGTCATGGTCGAGGTTTCAAAAGAGGTGGTAATAATCATTTTAGCTCAAATGCTTTGCTTGCCACTACTCCGTCGAATCAAGCTATGGACCCAACTTGGTATACTGATAGCGGCGCTACATCACACATGACCGGAAACTCAGGTAAATTTAAAACATTAAAGCCTTATCAAGGTACTGACAAGGTAATTGTCGGTAATGGAAAAGGTTTGAAAATCTCTCACATTGGTACTAAGAACATCACCTCGTCTCTTGGTACAAATGTTTCCTTAAAAAATGTTCTTGTTGTTCCACATTTAACAAAAAATCACTTGTCATTTAGTAAATTTATTGATGACAATACATGCTCATTTGAATTTTTTGATTATGGTTTTAAGATAAAAGAATTGAGGACAAGCAGGGGGAGTACCAGAACGGGAAGTAGACTAGAACACCGCTGCCACGGTGGGGAGGGCCGACCGAAGAAAAACGAAACAAATAACAATTTCCGCCGGTAGGCATATACTACCTTCGTTTCAGGAAAAACGATATTTTCATAGTTTCATTTTGCCTAATAATAGGCCAAATTGATAAATTGACCACTTTTCCTGAAACATAGGGAAATTGAAAAGGTGAAAGTATCTATTTTGCTGAAACGGAGTGAAAGTATCACTTTTCCTGAAACGGAAAATTAGTCGATGCATAAACCAAAATGTGGCTGCATAATATGTTATGCATCATTTGTGGTGGTTTGCATAATGGTTATGCATTAAATTTTCGAAAACTATGCATAAAGTGAAAGTATCATTTTTCTTGATATACATCATTTTATCAACGAAAATTAGTTACATGCATAAACCAAAATATGGCTACATAAAGTATTATTTATCCTTTGTGGTGGTTTGCATAATGGATATACATTTAATTTTCTAAAATTGTGCCTAAAATGGTAAATACCTCCAAATTTTTCGTAAAAAGTCTAAATTTGATATTGTTGTTGATACCCATCGCGTAGATTTTTTATTACCTTTCCAACGAGATAAAATTTGTAAAATTCAAAGGCACGGAGATATGTTATATTAAAGTTTGGTTGTCAATTATACCCCTCAAGAATAGGATACATAAGGAGTTATAGTAATTGGATTAAAAGGGAGGGATATTTTAGTATTATCAAGTGCACACTACCAAAATCTTTTTATGAAATTATAAATTTACGTGAGGTTTCAATTTACAAAAAAGTAACCATAAAAGGGACTCCCTCCCTTCGGCCCTCCGGACGATCGGCCCAAAACGGGGATTTGTATGCTCTGGACACAAAGGGGAGTACCAGAAGCTTTATCTGCGATTAAGACTGAGCATGTGTCTGTTAAGTCGTGGCACCAACGTTTGGGCCACGCAAACTTTAAGTTTTTGAGTATTTTAAACACCAATAAGTTAATTTCTATTTCTAGTTGGAACAAGACGTATAAGGTTTGCAGTAGTTGTCAAATTGGCAAAAAGTTGTCGCTTACCGTTTCCACTTTCTAAAATCCACTGTGATTTATGGGGTTCAGAACCAATTGCCAAATCCAAATCCAAATCCAAAGTCTTTTCCAGTAGCAAGTATCGGGTCGACTAGAGAATATCTCATAAAAATATAACATAGTTTTTACGCCGGCCTGTCAAGCCTTGCACAACTTGCACTACGGCAAGCAAAAAAAGCCTTAAATATGTAAGAAGAGTCTTCTTCTCTATCTATCTGAAAATTAATGAGAAACTTAAATTTTGGCTGCGCTATTCTTAGCACAGATTTGGCCAAAATCATTCGATTTGGGAGGTGTTTATCACCAAATTTATCCGTCTGCTTGTCTAGTTGTTGTTTGATCACAACAATTGGCATCATAGCCGTTCTTTCCACTCCAAAAAAATTTCCCAATGACTCTCAAAGATGTTAGTGATAAAGACGACGCTAATGCAGCAACAATCACTCAACTCCAATCGGATTTCAAAACCCTTTCGACAGAGATTACTACTCAGGTCGATTCAGTCAAAGCTGGGTTTACTACTGCATTACAAGAAAATAATCGCAACCTCATCAAATTATTCAGCATACCTTACAATACTCCACCACTACAAAGTCCTGAAACTGACTCTGCTAGTGGATCTCACATTCTTGATGAGGATGGTCATAGTTTCATCCATCAGCCTCAACATCATTTTCCTGGTAACCATCATCGTATTCCAAAGCTAGATTTTCCCAGATTTGATGGTGATAATCCTAGATGGTGGATCCAGAAGAGTGAAAGATATTTTCAGCTGAATGACATTGAAGACCATAAGAAGGTGGATATTGCTGCAATCTACCTTGAGGGTAAGGCTGAAAAATGGTTTTTAAATTTTCAGGTTAATCGACAACGAATTACTTGGCATTATTTAGCTAAACATTTGTGTGTTAGATTTGAAAACCCTGTTGAAAAAAAAAATTATGGGTAGTTTTAATAAATTAGTGCATACTTCAACAATTGATGATTATTATGAAAAAATTGAATCTCTCAATGCATTAATGCTTAACATGAACCCATCTCTCACTGAAGTATATTTTGTTATGAGTTTTCTTAGTGGTTTGAAGGAGGAGATATGTAAATCTGTGTCCATGGTTCACTCACAAACACTTACAGATGCCTTCTCTTTAGCTAGACTCCAAGAGCAAAAACTTCATCTAGCAGCTGCTACCACTAAACCATTTTCCAAGTCCTTCAATACCTCATTCAACTCCAATAGACAGTACTCATCTCTAAATTTTCCACCAAAACTTATTCTTACTTCACCCAAATCTATACCTGTTACACCCACGTCTGGCTCCACTCCATTCTCAAGGTCAACTACCATTAAAAGACTCATCCAGGAGGAAATGAACAAGAGAAGAGCCCAAGGGATATGCTATAATTGTGATGATTTTTATAGACCAGGACATTTTTGTAAGGGAAAACAAAAGATTTTCATGCTTCAGGTGGAAAATGGTGACTCACAAGACATTGAAGATTAGGAGGAAGTTTTTGAAGAAGCCAATGAGTCTCCAATACAGTTTAATGTGGAGATATCTTTACATGCCCTCACAGGCACTGTCACTGGAGAAACCCTTAGAATCCTTGGTACTCTCAACATGCAAAAAGTCTATATTCTTATTGATACTGGCAGTACCACTAGCTTCATTGACAATACTTTAGCTACTTCACTTCATTGCCATATTGAGCAAACTGCTCCAATGCTGGTCACAGTTGCTAATGGGGAAAAGACTGTTAGTACTGGAATTTGTCCACATCTTACATGGAGCATGCAAGGCCATCAGTTTGTAGAGAATTTGAGGATCTTGCCACTAGGGGGCTGTGACATTGTGCTGGGTGCAGATTGGTTAAGGACATTGGGTGATGTACTTTTTGAATTTTCTAAGTTGAGTATTTCATTTAAGTATAACAATAAGAAGATTACTTTACAAGGTACAACTCCAAAGTCTTCCTTACTTATGATGAGTGGTGATGCTCTTAAGAATTTTTTTTCTACAAACTCTCATGGCATTGTGGGTCATCTGATTTCCATATCCACCTCTACTCCACCACCCACAACCCCTGAAGAAATCCTTCCTTTACTTCATGAATTCAAAGACATTTTTCAGGAACCAACCCAGCTCCCACAACAAAGAAACTTGGATCACACAATCCCATTACAACCTAACTCCACACATGTGAATTAGAGAGCCTATAAATGCCCATATATCCAAAAAGGAGTAGTAGAGCAGCTGGTTAAGGACATGCTTGCCTCTTGAATCATTCAAGGACAAAAAGAAAGACAACACTTGGAGATTCTGTGTAGACTATAGAAAGATCAACAATATTACCATCAAGGACAAATTTCCACTACCTATTATTAATGAATTACATGGAGCTACAATCTTCATAAGGATTGATCTTAGAGCTGGCTACCACCAAATTAGAGTTAATATCTCAGACATTTTCAAACTGCTTTTTAGAACTCATCATGTGCATTATGAGTTCAAGGTCATGCCATTTGGACTTACCAACACTCCAGCCACATTTCAAGCCCTAATGAATGACATCTTTCAACCATCATTGAGAAAGTTTATATTGGTCTCTTTTTATGATATTTTAATCTACAACAAGAATATGACTGAGAATTTGGAGCATCTCAGATTCACATTCTCTTTACTCAGACAACATCAGCTTTATGCTAAACTATCTAAAAGTTGTTTTGGACAATCATCTTTGGAATATATGGGTCATCTCATCATAGCTAAAGGTGTTTGTGCTAATCCAAATAAAATTGCGTGTATGCAAACTTGGCCTCAACCTACAACCATCAAGGATCTGAGAGGATTTCTTGGACTTAGTGGGTACTACAGAAAGTTTGTTCACAGATATGGAGCCATTAGCAAACCACTCATTGACTTACTCAAGAAGAACTCTTTCCAGTAGACTTCAGCTGCCACTACAGCTTTTCAACATCTTAAGGAGGCAATGTCAAACACACCCATATTACATTGCTAGATTTTACTAAACCATTTATGGTTGAAAGTGATGCTAGTGACTTATGCATTGGAACTGTATTACTTCACGAGGGCCAACCAATTGCTTACTTCAGCAAACCACTAGGACCAAAAGTTAGAGCCTTGTCTACTTATGAAAAAGAGTTTCTGGCCATTTTCATGGAAGAAAGAGATGGAGGCACTACTTACAAGGTACCAAATTTACCATTCAAACTGATCACCAGAGCATCAAATACTTTCTTGAGCAAAAGATCACTACTAACTTCAACAAAAGTGGTTGATGAAGCTTTTAGGATTTGATTATGACATCAAATACAAGAACGAATCTGAGAATGTAGTAGATGATGCACTCTCTAGAAGACCCTCCTCCTCTATCAGTTGCCACTCTTTGATTACTTCTATACCAACTTGGGTCAAGGATGTTCTGGACAGTTATATCAATGATGACAAAGCACACCAACTTATTTCCCAACTACTTCTGAATCCTGCCAATGCTCAACATTTTTTTCTTAAAGAAAGAGTACCCAGATACAAAAACAGACTTTATATTGGTACTGGGAGTAATGTCAGGAGCAAACTTTTGGAGTCCTTACATACTTCTCATATTTGAGGGAATTCTGGTATATAAGTTACTTATGTCAGAGCTAAGAGCCATTTTTATTGGCAAGGCATGAAAAAAGATATCTTGCAATTTGTTGCTCAGTGTGATATTTTCCAGAGAAATAAGGGTGATCACACAAATACTGCTGGATTACTGCAACCTTTACCCATCCCTAATCATGCTTAGCAACATATCAGTATGGACTTTATTGAAGGACTACCTGCCAGCAATAGAAAGAATGTCATCTTGGTCATTGTTGATAGATTGACCAAGTATCCACATTTCATAGCCTTATAACATCCTTACACTGCTGTAACTGTATCTCAAGCCTTCCTCAATCAGGTATTCAAAGTACATGGGTTACCATCTTCTATTGTTTTTGATAGGGACAAAGTATCTACCAGCAACTTTTGGCAAGAGTTTTTCACAGCTATAGGTACTAGCTTGAACCTGAGCATAACATATCATCCTCAAACAGATGGCCAGACCGAAAGAATCAATGCTTGCTTGGAGAATTATCTTAGATGTGTCACTAGCCATAAACCAAGTAATTGGAGTAACTGGTTAGCTCTTGCATAATGGTGGTACAATACAAGTTATCAAACCAGCTTGAAGTTGTCACCCTTCCAAGATCTTTATGGGTATTTACCTCCTCACATGGCCTTCCCATCATTTGTCACCACTTCTGTTGCTACTGTAGAAACTTATCTCAAGGAAAGAATGCTGGACATTCTCAAGGAATCTCTCTCCAAAGATCAATAAAGAATGAAGTTATGTGCTGATAAGCCAAGGATTGACATATCCTTTGAGGTAGGAGATTTAGTGTACCTCAAGCTCTAACCCTACAGGCAAGTATCTGTATCCTTGAGAAATAATTTCAAACTTTCATCCAAGTTCTATAGCCCTTTTCAGGTTCTACAACGGATTGGTATAAGGTGACATACAAGTTACTCTTGCCTTCTCACTCTCGTATCCACCCATTTTTCCATGCCTCACAACTGAAGCAACACATTGGAGTTAAACACATTCCATCTCTTACACTACCAGTTGTTGGTTTTCATGGTGAGATCATCATGCTCCCAAAGAAGGTTTTGCTGACACGAACTTTACTTAAAGGTAACAAGTTGGTACGTCAGGTTTTAATCCAATGGACCCACTCTGCACCGGAAGAGGCAACATGGGAAGATGTCTCCAATATCAAAACTCACTACCCTCGATTTATCCTTGAGGACAATAATTTTTTTCAGGGGAAAGAAATATTGTTAACTGAGGGCTATTCCGGCTGCCAGTAGTAGTTAATTAGGGTGCCTCATCTAATTTCTGTTGGTAGTTATCTTGTTAGTTGAGTTCGTCAGATCTGCGACGCATGTCGGCAATCCATAAGTCTGCATTATGGTTAATGATGTCCTTAAATATGTAAGAAGAGTCTCCTTGTCTATCTATTTGAAAATTAATGAGAAACTTAACCTTTGGCTGCAATATTTTTAGCATAGATTTGGCCTAAATCATTCGATTTCTGAGGTATTTATCACTAAATTTATCCATCTGCTTGTCTAGTTGTTGTTTGATCAACATTATAATCTTTTGCGAGTTTTTGGTTGCAGGTGTTTCCCGTACCTTCACGATTATGCCAAAAATAAGTTTGGCCCCAAGTCATATCCTTGTGTTTTCCTTGGATATATTCAAATTCATAAAGGATATCGATGTCTTCATCTCTCACCAATGCGTATATATATTTATCGTCATGTTGTTTTTGATGAAATGTGCTTTTCGTATGTTTCAGGTAACACCACAAAAATTGTCCTCGGAGTCGGAGTTATGTATTATTACGTATGATGACTTGATACCTGCATCATCATCATCGCTACCACACAATCCATTTGCCGCTAGCACAACATTTCAAGTGTCGCACCCATTAGCTATACAACCAACAGTTAACTCTAAGGACCAAAATCTTACTATTCCACATGAACAAGTGTTTCAACCTAAAGTCTCTCCTCCATCCCAAATATCCTAAGCAAAAAACCACCAAATAGCTTTACCCCACTCAGAAAATAGTGTGACATCATTACCCAAACCCATTCCAGAACTTGATACTACCCTTCCAGAAGTTGTAATTACTCCACCAGAACTTACTACTACCACAGAATTTGATACTACTACTCCATCATCACCTATTATTCATTCTACAATACCAAATACTCCATCTCAATGTGATAACGACAACTCAACAGCTGTTTCGAATACATCCTCTTCCGCTATAACCAAGTATGCTTCCTTGACAGATGTTTACAACCGTTGCCCACAAATAGCTCTACCCGATTCATCTGTTGTTACAACATCCATCTCCAACTCTCATACAATGTAAAAAAGCGGGGGTATAACAACCACACCCAATAATTCGTTCGACAATCTATATGGACTAAACTCCAATATAATTCTGAGAGTACCAACTTAAAAGTGAGACTCAATCAAGAAATATATCAAGGAGCTTTATCTCTTTTCTCAATACAATCAGCAAATCGAACAAATAGAAACATGTGAACCTAATTGATATGAGAAATAACTTGGATGGTACCAAAGACCAATACCCAAGTGTCAATCAAGTTATATCTAACAAACAAGGTCGTATTTATCAACTGTGATTGATCTACGCACAAACTGTGATATTTCAATTATATAAAAAAACATAATGCGGAAAAGAAATAACACAGACACCATAAATTTTGTTAACGAGGAAACCGTAAATGCAAAAAAAATCGGGACCTAGTCCAGCTTTGAACACCACACTGTATTAAGCCGCTACAGACACTAGCCTACTATAAGTTAACTTCGATTGGAATGTAGTTGATACCTAACCAAGTCTCATACCGATTAAGGTACAATCACGTTCCTTAAGCCTCTAGAACCACGCCGAATTCTGCGCACTTGATTCCCTTAGCTGATCTCACCCATAACTAAGAGTTGCTACGACCCAAAGTCCAAGACTTATAAACAAATATGTCTCCCACAGATATTTCTATCCTTTATTCTTTTTGTTCCGTCTTTTGATACAAGATCAGGGTGAACAGGAACCAACTAATAATTTGGTCTTATACTCCCGAAGAGCAGCCTTTAAATATTAGTCACCTCACAATAGCCTAACTGATTAACCTAAGAAGTTATTGCAAAATCACAAGAGTCCGAGATGAAGAACTATTGTGATTAATTTTTATATCTTTCATATCGGAGATAAATCTCGAGTAAATCTTAGAGAAGATAAAACTCAATACGATAGAACAAGTAAGATCAGAATACTCAACTACAGAGAAAATAGTTGGATCTGGCGTCACGAATCCTAAATGAAGTCTTCAAGTCGTTAACCTAATAATGGTTTTGGAAAACCTAGGTTAAAGGAGAATCGACTCTAGTTTGCAACTAGAACATAAGGAAGTGCCGGGATTAGGTTTTCCAATTGCTAGAGTTCTCCCTTATATAGCCTTTCAAATTAGGGTTGCTTACAATCAAAGCTAAGATAACTTAGTAATAACGCATTCAATATTCACCATTAGATAAACTCCTGATTTAAAATTCAAGCCAAATCTGCTTAGAAATTAAGCAATCAATCTCCACCGTTAGATGGTCTTAGCTTGTTACACACAAATGAAATATACTTATATTTAGATATGGGTAACCGTACCTAAACGTGTATATTGGGTTGGCTCAATAACAGTTAACCGAAGTTAGCCATATAAACACTTTTGTCTTAGCCGTATTCATCTAACACTTCTATATCAAATATGATGATCAATCAATCATGATAGATAATCAAATGAATCTAATTGTGTTTCAAATAGAGTTGTTCAATTGTTCACTATCTCATAGAAATATTCATGAACAAATTGAAACGAAATCGGATTGATTCCTAATCATACAAAGTACTTATACAAGAATCAATTCATGAACATTAAGCCATGGTTTGCAAAGTTAAATTGCATTCCTTGAAAAAATGGGGGTACAACAACCACACCCAATATTTTATTCGGAAATCTGTACGGACTAACTCCAATATAATTCCAAGAGAATCAACTAGACAGTCAGACTCAATCAAGGAAATATATCCAAGAGTTATATCTCTATTTCTCAATATAATCACCAAATCAAACAGATAGAATCCATGAGCCTGATTATTATGAGAAACAACTTGAATGGTACCAAAGACCAATGTTCAAGTGTCAATCAATTTTAATCAACAACCAAAAGTTGGATTTACCAGCTGATTGAACTACACACAACCTGTGATATTTCAATTATATAAACAAATATAATGCGGGAAAGAAATAACACAGACACCAGAAATTTTGTTAACGAGGAAACCGCAAATGTAGAGAAACCTTGTGACCTAGTCCAGATTTGAACAACACACTGTATTAAGCCACTACAGACTCTATCCTACTACAAGTTAACTTTGAACTGGAATGTAGTTGATCCCTAATAAAGTATCACACCGATTAAGGTACAGTCGCGTTCCTTACGCCTCTGAATCCCAGTAAAACTCTATGCACTTGATTCCCTTAGCTTATCTCACCCACAACTAAGAGTTTCTACGACCCAAAGTCGAAGAATTTATAAACAAATCTGTTTCCCACAGAAAAGTCTATTGAATAGATAAATATGTCTCCCACAGAAATACCTACGAAGTTTTATTCCGTCTTTTGATAAATCAAGGTGAACAGGAACCAACTGATAATCCGGTCTTATATTACCGAAGAACAACCTAGAAATATCAATCACCTCACAATAACTTAACTATATGGTAGTAGAACAAGTTATTGTGGAATCACAAATAATGAGACGAAGAGCTTTGTGATTACTTTTTATATCTTACCTATCGGAGATAAATCTCGGAAAATCTTAGAGAAGATAGTACTCAATACGATAGAACAAGTAAGATCAGAACACTCAACTATAGAGAAAAAGTTGGGTCTGGCTTTAGAATCCCAATGAAGTCTTTAAGTCGTTAACCTATAATGGTTGAAGGAGAATCGACTCTAGTACGCAACTAGTATCACACAAGAGGTGTGGGGATTAGGTTTCCTAGTTGCTAGAGTTCTCCCTTATATAGTCTTCAAATCAGGGTTTGATAGCTTTGAAACAAAGCAATCAATATTCACCGTTAGATGAAAACCCGATTTAAGATTCAAGCTAAGTTTGCTTAAAACCAAAGCAATATCTCTCCACCGTTAGATGGTCTTAGCTTGTTACACACAAATGAAATATACTTTCATTTAGTTTTGGGTAACCGTACCTAAACGTGTATATTGAGTTGGCTCAATTACAGTTAACCGAAGTTAGCCATATGAACACTTTTGTATTAACCACATTCATCTAACACTTCTAAATCAAATGATAATCAAATGAATCTAATTGTGTTACTCATAGAGTTGTTCAATTGTTTATATTCTCACAGAAGTATACAAGACACAATTGAAACAAAATCGGATTTGATTCAAGGGAATCAATTCATGAACATTTAGCCACGGTTTGCAAAGACTGCATTCCTTAATTTATAAATGTATTTGTTCTTGAGTATGAAATCATACTTAACCAATACTTAACCAATTTTAGAACTTAAACCAACTTAGTTTGCAAACGGGTACACAAACTTAAGTTCCGGACTTTGGTCACGTCCGACAAATCGCAAACGGGTACGCATACTGTCGTTCCGGACCTAAGTCAGGTGAAACCGTTCGCATACTGGTATGCAAACTTGGTTCCCGGACTTTGACAGTTAAAACAGTCCGCATACTGGTATGCAAACTTGGTTCCCGGACCTGAATCATACTACAACAGTTTGCATACTGGTATGCATACTGTGCTATATCCAGATAATGGTTATTTGTTCTAAACTCCCATTTCAATCACTGAAACATCCTTAGAAGAAGACAATAGCTGTCCTACACAAACTATTAGCATATAAGTAATTTTCAAGTGATTGAATGATCAATACGAAACATTCCGATTCTACATCAAATGATTGTCTCACACAAATCATGTAAGATGTTTTAAGGAAATTTTCACATGATCATGTTTTGACTCATTATTTAGTTTCCAACAAATAAATTGTTTTCCAACTAAACTCGTCAAGAATACGACGAACATAGCTAAAGAAAAAAGCTTCAAACACGTATTTCGAGAAATAGATGAGCGAGATAAACTCAGCTCGAAATATCAAATGTGTATAGTGTAAAAGTCTATATAGCTATACGACTTAGTCTCAATAGGAGATAGAATAGAATAAACTTCTGAGTGATAGATAAGTTTTAGTCTCTACATAAATTTTGTTGATGAAGTTCCTCCAAGCTCTCCTAAGTAGGTCTTCTTCTTAAATCGTTGAATGTCGTGAAGTCTAAAGCTCAACTACACATTCTATCCTAATCTGAGTCATAGCTATAAGTAGATTAGAAATCAAGACTTATAGTTTTGATATCCTAAACTTGACAAACAAGCTTGAGATAGCAATGCTTGCGAGTTCGATCGAGCAGTGACCTAACATTCCTTAAATCATAAATGTTTTAGTTCATGAGTATGATACATATTCGATTTTAGAACTTAACCACTGTGTTCGCAAACTGGATACATGAACAGCAGCTCCGGACCTTGGCCTAGACAAGCCGTTCGCAAACCTGGTTCGCGAAAAACCATTCCAGACCCAACTCAGGTAAACCCGTTCGCATACTAGGTACGCAAACAAGCGTTTCGGACCTTCTCAGGTAAATCCGTTCGTATACTAGGTACGCAAACAAGAGTTCCGGACCTGAATCATCACAATACAGTTCGCATACCGGATATGCATATCGTGTTATATCCAGACATGGGTAATCGTTCTAAACTCTCATTTCAATCATTGAAACATCCTTAGAAGACGACAATGGTAATCTCACACATACCATTAGCTTCAAGTAATTTTCAAGTGATCGAATGGTCAATATGAAACTTCCCAATCTAACATCAAACGACTGTCTCACACAAATCATATAAGATGTTCAAGGTAATTTTCACATGATCATCTTTTAACTTAATATTTAGTTTCCAACAAATAAATTGTTTCCAACTAAACTCGTCAAGAATACGACGAACATAACTAAAGCAAAAACCTTCCAACACATATTTCGAGAAATAGATGAGCGAGATAAACTCAGCTCGAAATATCAAATGTGTATAATGTAAAAGTATATATAGCTATATGACTTAGTCTCATTAGAAGATATAATAGAATAAACTTCTGAGTGATAGATAAGTTTTAGTATCCACATACCTTTTGTTGATGAAGTTCCTCCAAGCTCCTCAGTAGATCTTCTTCTTCAATTGGTGAGCGCCGTGAAGTTTAAAGCTCAACTGCACATTCTATCCTAATCCGAGACATAGCTATAAGTAGACTAGAAATCAAGTATATAGTTTTGATCAACTAAACTTGACAAACAAGCTTGAGATAGCAACGCTTGCGAGTTTGAATGAGCAGTGCTCTAACATTATGGTTACTAGAAAAAGGCTAAAGATCAACGCGCACTCGCAGCAATGCATGTTCCGCTGCCTATATAAAATCTAAAACTTTAAAAACAGCTTTGTAAATTCCAGGATGGGTTACTGCGATGAATGCCGAGTTATTAGGTCTTCAAGAAAATCATACTTGGACTCTTGTTCCGCGTTCATCTTATCAGAATGTTATTGGTTCTCGCTGGGTTTTCAAAACTAAAATAAAACAAGATGGTACTGTTGAACGTCTAAAGGAACATCTTATTACAAAAGATTACAGCCAACTTGAAGGTGTCGATTACGATGAGACATTTAGTCCTGTCATCAAGACTACAACAATTCGCACAGTTCTCGTTGTATCTAAAGTTCATTATTGGCATCTCCGTCAGTTAGATGTAAAGAATGCATTCCTTCACGGTTATTTAAAAGAAGAAGTATACATCGAACAACCCCCGAGTTTTGTTGATCCTCTAAAGCCGAACCATGTATGCAAGTTGCACAAGGCATTGTATGGGATTAAACAAGCTCCTAGGGCATGGTTCGACAGGTTCAACCAGTTTCTTCTTCAACTCGGTTTCTTTTGCAGTCTTGCTGACCCGTCTATGTTTATCCTCCAATATGATAAAGGCTTAATTATTATTCTGGTATATGTTGACGATCTTATCATTACAGGTTCTTGTGCTTCACTTTTGTCATCTATCATCACCAGATTAAGTGTCAAATTCGCGATGAAAGATTTGGGGAATTTAAGTTACTTCTTAGGTGTTGGAGTCACCAGGTTCAATGGAGGTATATATCTATCCCAAAATAAATATGCAAAGGAAATCCTTGACAGATCTCTGATGCTTGACAGTAAACCCGTCCGCACACCACTTGCAATCAAACACGATCTACACCAATAGTCTACTGCTTATGCCGACGCTACCGAATATCGTCTCCTAGTTGGCTCTCTTCAATACCTCACTCTCACTCGACCATACCTTACGCATGTCGTTAATTACATTAGCCAATTCATGCATAAGCCTACTCAACAACATCTCTAAGCTGCCAAACGTATATTACGGTATGTCAAAGGCACTATTGATTTCGGGTTACGCTTTCTAACCTGCTCAAGTCTTGATCTTTATACTTTTTCGGATACCGATTGGGCTGGTTGCCCAACCACTCGTCGATCAACAATAGGGTATTGTATATATCTTGGTGCCAACTATATCTCCCGGACATCAAAAAAATAACCTACAGTTGCTCGCTCTAGCACCGAAGTCGAGTACCGCTTGATGGATTCCACGGCTGTAGAAATCACTTAGGTCTGTTATATTCTTCGTGATCTTAGTGTTAGTCTCTCTAAACCTCCAATTCTATTTTGTGATAACATGGGTGCCCTATACATGACTGTCAACCCCCAATTTCATGATCGGACGAAACACGTCGAGCTTGATTATCACTTTATCCGTGAAAAGGTTGCTATTTGTCAGCTAATTAATAGATATGTTCCTACTACGCCTCAATTGGCCGATATTTTCACAATATCTCTACCAAAAAAATCTGTTTCACTCCATCAGAAGCAAGCTCAGAGTGCTCTCACTCTCTCACTTGAGGGGGAGTGATAAATATCTTGAAGATACCGGTAATAATGATCTTGAAGATATTGGTAATGAAGTTGTCCAAAAACTAGAAGATTTGACAACTCAGGACATCCTACCAAGTATTAAGAATATCGCAATCAACAACAAATAAGGAAAGAATATATATGCAAAGGATGTCAGCTACAACAAAGTTTGGAAAGCATATCAATTAACTCAAGACCGAGGATATTTAGCTAACGTTCTTGCACATTTTGTGCACTAAATTGATCTTCCTTTATTATTTGTAAAATCTATAAATAGTGTAATGCTCCTCTTATGTAAAACTACCAAGAAATACCACAGAATAATAAAAGTCTTTCATTCAGATTTTTTTATGGTAAGAGCGGGATTCTAGGGTTTCGAAAGTGAGTTACGGGAGGTTGAGCACGAACAATCTTGAAAATGCGGGGGTACAACAACCACACCCAACAATTCGTTTGGCAATTTGAGAGGACTTACTCTAATATACTTTCTAGAGAATCAACTAGACAGTCAGACTCAATCTAGAGAAAAGTATATACAAGAGTTTAATATCTCTGTTTCACAATGTAATCAGCAAATCAAATAGATAGAAATCCGTGAGCCTGATTATTATGTGAAATAACTTGAACGGTACCAAAGACCAATGTTCAAGTGTCAATCAATGTAAATCAAAAACCAAAGGTTGGATATTCTAATTGATTGATCTAAGCGCACAACCTGTGATATTTCAATTATATAACAAAATATAATGCGGAAAAGAAATAACACAGACACCAGAATTTTGTTAACGAGGAAACCGAAAATGCAGAAAACCCCCGGGACCTAGTCCAGATTGAACACCACACTGTATTAAGCCGCTACAGACTCTAGCATACTACCAATTAACTTCGGACTGGACTGTAGTTGAACCCTAATCAACCTCACATTGATTCAAGGTACAGTTGTGTTCCTTACGTCTCTGATCCCAGCAGGATACTACGCACTTTATTCCCTTAGTTGATCTCACCCACAACCAAGAGTTGCTACGACCCAAAGTCGATGACTTGATAAACAAATCTGTCTCACACAGAAAAGCCTATAGATTGAATAAATCTGTCTCCCACAGAAATACCAAAGAGTTTTTGTTCCGTCTTTTGATAAATCAAAGTGAATAGGAACCAATTGATAAACCGGTCTTATATTCCCGAAGAACAACCTAGTATTATCAATCACCTCACAATAATCTAAATTGTATGATGGCGAAACTAGATATTGTGGAATCACAAACGATGAGACGAGATGTTTGTGATTACTTTTATCTTGCCTATCGTAGAAATTAATCTCGAGTCAATTATTTCAATTGTACTCAATACGATAGAATCGGGCAAGATCAGAACACCCAACTGCAAAGAAAATAGTTGGGTCTGGCTTCACAATCCCAATGAAGTCTTTGAAGTCGTTAACCTACAGGGTCTCGATAGAAACCTAAGGTTAAAGGAGAATCGACTCTTGTTATGCAACTAGTAACACACAGGAGGTGTGGGGATTAGATTTCCCAGTTGCTAGAGTTCTCCTTTATATAGTTTTTCAAATCAGGGTTTGCAATCCAAGTTACCTTGGTAACTGATAGACGCATTTATGTGTCTATTTTTATCTAAATTATGTGTATCGTTAGTGCTCGAATCGTACTAATTTGATTATTTTATGTTTTTGTAGGTGTTTTTGGAGAAATAAGCTTTTGCGGAAAAATTGGCTCGAAAAGTGCTATTGGCACCCCATCAGAGGATAAGGGGAGGTCATCCTTTTCATTTTTGAATTTCACAAATAGGCGGGAAAATGTTGCAGCGTCTGGCAGATTTTTGAGATTGATTTTAGGCAGGTTCGAGAGAGATTCAAGCCCAGATTTGGATTGGGATGGGTATTTTAGTGATAAACAGAGATGGTATAATCTTTTGAATAAGCCAAAATTGTCTCGATCATCGGTTTCTATAAAACAGAGGGTATATGGCAATAATGGGAAAGAATAAGGGAGAATTCAGGGAAGGATTTACGCGGACTTTCTATTATATGTATTTTCTGGAGTTAAACAGGGAAGGTGTTGGTCTTGCAGACGTAAAAAAAGGGAAGAGCTCAATCAATTCTCGGTAAAACAGGAAACAAAGATACTCGGGATTTGCTGGGAATGAAATAAGAGAAGTTATGTGAGATAAAGGGAGAATATCTTCCCTGTTGGATTGATTTTGTATTTGGAAAGAGTTTTGGTGAGAAGGGAATCTGTGAGGGATGCGTAGGAAAATAAAAAGGAAAGAAGAAGAAGCCATGACTTCGGGTGAAAGAGAAGAGGATTTCTAGGGATTTGTTGGACCCTGTTACGTATAAAAAGGGTTGCTAGGAGTCACAAAAGAAGAGGGAAGACTTTAGGGGAAGTTTAGAACACCACAGAGCCGAAAAAATCAACTTGCAGGAAAACGCGTTCTGCTGCTGCTGCTGTTGCCGGAGAAGACGAAGAAGAACATACGACCCACATAGAACCGTCGCATACAAGTATCGTAGTTCAACTGCAGCAGCTAAGTATCGTTTACAAACAGTTTCCTGCAGTCACAGAAAGCCTTTCAGCGCAGTCTTCTGTTTTAGACTTTCAGCGACTACAGTGTTTTCTTTTACTCTTTTAATCAACTTTTGAGCTATAAATATGTACTTTGAGCAAGTGATTAATATGAGGAGCTAAACCCCTTAGCCGAGGCGACGGAGGAAGCCATTGTTCCATGAAAAGTGGTATAATTCTATTTTAATTATTTTTGCAATTTCTTATATGATTATTTGTTTTGATTGAGAATTGATTGAATGATTTTTCTTAAACAATAGTGATTTCTCTTGATAGATTATGCTTAGACTTATGTTTTTGATATTCTATGCTTTCGAAATACACTTGTTATTCCAAAAATCTACTTTGTCAAAATATTAGAATCACTTTAAGCGTAAAGAGTTGCATGAATATTGATTAGATTATATCACTTAATTGGTTAATGGTGGAATCCAGAGTCTCGGTGTTTTCTTATTATTGTTGAAACAACTTTATTTAATTTTCGAAAATCCTTCACAAGCCCGTGTTGAACGAACTCTACTTATCACTTTTACAATAACTTAAAATTCACATCAAAGAAAATAGTTGGGTCTGGCTTCAGTATCCCAATGAAGTCTTTGAAGTTGTTAACCTACAGGGTCTCGATAGAAACCTAAGGTTAAAGGAGAATCGACTCTTGTTATGCAACTAGTAACACACAGGAGGTGTGGGGATTAGATTTCCCAGTTGCTAGAGTTCTCCTTTATATAGTTTTTCAAATCAGGGTTTGCAATCCAAGTTACCTTGGTAACAAAGCATTCAATATTCACCGTTAGATCGAACCAAACTAATATCTTTCAACCGTTAGATCGAACTTAGCTTGTTACACACAAATGAAATGTACCCTCATTTAGGTTTATGTAACTGTACCTAAACGTGTACACCATGTTGGTTCACAAATAGTTAACCGAGGTTAGCCATATGATTACTCTCATATCAACCTTATTCATCTTAACCATAACTAGTTCAAATGACTCAAATGAAACGAGTTAAAGAGTTGTTCAATTGCTATATTCTCATAGAATTATACAAGAACACGATTGAAGCGAAATCGGTTTGATTCACTCGAATCAATCATGAACATTATAACCACGGTTTGCAAAGATTGCATTCCTTATTATATAAATGTTTATGTTCATGTACAAAACCGATTTTAGAAATTTAACCTTCAAGTATGCAAAACGGGTATGCATACTTGAAATACCCGAACCGAGATTGGTTTCCATCAGTACGCAAACGGGTACGCGTACTTCCAATCCCAGCAGAAATTCTCGGATATGAACCTGTACGCCAGTACGCAAACGGGTACGCATACTTAGGTTCCCGGATTTCTCAAACCAACTGGTACACAAACGGGTGCGCATACTATGGTTCCCGGACATGGATTACATATGTGCAAGAGTGCACAACATGACATCTCCAATTATGGTTAAGTGTTATAAACTCTTATTTCAATCATTGAAACTTTCTTAGAGGATGAAAATAGCAATTTTCACACACTATTAGCATCAAAGCAATTTTCAAGTTATTGAAATAATCATAACGAAACATTCCAAGACAAACACCAAATGATTGTATCACACAAACCATGTAAGATGTTACTCGGCAATTTTCTCATGATATAAGATGAACTTGGTCGAAGCGAAAGCTTGCCAACACATATTTCGAGAAATATGCAAGCGAGATAAACTCAGCTCGAAATCTCAAATGTGTATATAGAAAACTAATTCGTAATACGACTTATGTCTCAATATAGGAGATAGAGTATAAATAGACTTTCCAAGTGATAAATGAGTTCAAGTCTCCACATACCTTTTTTCGATGAAGTTCCACAAGCTCCCCTTAGTAGTTCTTCGTCTTCAAATGATGAACGCCGTGAAGTCTAAGCTCAACTACACAATCTATGTCCTAGTCCGAGACATCTATAAATAGGCTAGAAATCAAGACTAATAGTTTTGATCACTAACATTGACAAACATGCTTGAGATAGAAACGCATGCGAGTTCGACCGAGTAGTGCTCTAACAAATCTTCGCCTAAACCACGCACAGTAGCCGTTCAAAGTCTACTTCAGTCACAGGGAATGAGGCTTAGGTCCGGTCGTAGGGAGGGAAACACATGAAGAGAGAGAGAGAGAGAGATATCAAAGAATTCTAAGATTTGAAGAAAAATTGCTATGAGAGTTTATGAGAAAGTTGTGTGTCAGTGTGGAGAAATACATGACCTATGAATTCTCTAATCTCAGGTCGGTAAAGATAAGGATTGCTTGCTGTGCGAGGCACTTTTCCCGTCACTTGAGTAATAAATAGAGATAAACCAGGCTAAGTTTATCTCCTTATCCTACCGCCCCTACTATCTTTTACAGTGAGAAATAGGTCGGGTGTTTCTCACATGTGCCTTAGACCACCATACCAAAATCCTAATTGATATCCCCCATTTGTGTGTGGCCAAGTCAACTTTTGTGATGACGTATTGAGAGAGAGAAATATTCTCTACAGCGGGCGTTGGCTAGGATAAAGAGATATTCTCTGATTCGTGAGAGTGACTAGGACTAGCCACGTGAAAATAAATGAAATGCCTCAAAAACCATGTGTAGAGTGTGAAAGGAGCTGAGATCCTCTCTATGGCCAGTCACATATGCCATGTGGAGACTGTATTATTACTTGAGGGTCCCTTTGTTGAGAAGGAGGAGCTCAAGAGAGCTTATCCACGTTTTTGAATAGACATGTACAATTCATACCAAATTTACTAGCCGTGAGTGTGTTTGAGACGCTGAGAAAGAGGCCTGGGCCCTAGGTGAGGCTTGTGCCTAAGTGTTTATGCTTGTATATATAAGACTCTTCAGATGAGGTTGTCCAGCTCGGATTAGCATGAGGCTACATGAGGTTTGGCTGACGCGATTGAAGTCGTCTGAGGTATGGCTCACGCAATTGAGGTCGTCTAAAGTTTGGCTAGCGCGATTGAGTCTCTCCATAGTCAGCTAGGACATGTTTGAGAGAGAAAAGAGACTTGCATGCCTGATAACGTCTCTTCGAGACCTTGGGATCCCGCTCTTTGTACACTAGCTTCTTCTATTTATACCATTATTTCTCTCTACTATGATTGAAACATGTCTTTGAGATAACTAATTACATAAACGACATCGTATTTCTCAAGGAATTCTGGACTTTGATCAAACCTCTTTGACTAGGCTCAAATCCTTTTACAATGGCGTGTAATGACCATATTACCCTAACTTTAATACTTTATATTCCTTCAACACATTAATCATGTGGGTATATTTAGTTTTATATCCTTCTCGTGATGGTATCAACTCTAAAAACCTTTTTATAGGTAGACGATTTGCTAACTGCATCATTGTTATTAGAACCGATCTATAGTTCCAAAGATACTCGACGTCTTTTACATTTTTATAGCTTAAATTAGAGATGACATCAGTTAATGAGATGGAAAAAAAAACTCTTTAAATAAATAAATAGCCATTTTTTGACAAATATTTTTTTTTCTTCTAGTCTCAAATTATTCATTTACTAAGGTTAGTCTGTAGGTTGTACTACCCGAATAATCCGGATGGATAATAATGTCTTTGGCCGTTTCGCGGTAGTTACACAACGTAGGTCTCCTAAATATCAATCTGGGCCTGAGAGAAGAAAAATAATAATAATTTGGGCCTCCTGCAAACACAAGAAGACATCATAACTAGGAATGGGAATCGATTTTTTTTTACAAGAATCATGTGGAAGAGATGTTGTAGCCATGTCAAACACATGTCGGCTACCACACCTATTTTGCCTTCAAATGCTGAAACCTGTCTTGGTAGTCAAAACCAAATTTTATTACTTTGTACTCGGCTACCACACCTGTTTTGCATTTGGACCATTCAATTGTTACCTCATATAGTCCTATCAGTAAACCAAGTCAGTATGTCACCTATTTAAATGTGCCACCATAGATTATGTCACACCACCAAATGCTCCAAGAAATTTTTCGCGAGAATGTAACCCGGCAATACAGTGGTTCACTAATCTCTTATCACCCACTCGTATTTCAGCCTTATAAGTTTGCACCCATCCAAACAGCCAACTTAACTGAGTTATGCAATGGAAGACTTAACTTAGATTTTCTCTACCAAGCAATGTAGCCCATACTACAAAGAAGTTCCTGCCATGTTTATGCTTCACAGAATTAGGGAGTACTTTCAAATCAACAGAATACCAATACCAACATATAAGCCAACAAACTCTCTTTTATTAGCTTAAGGGGAAGATACAAAACTTGTCCAACCAATGGACTTACAAGCTTATTCTCTAAGCCTAACACATAATTACCCTCTACTGTAAAGTGGTTCCTCAACACTTGAAGACTTGCATTTGCAAAGGTTATCTAGCTATTTATAATGCCAAGAAACCAGGCCAATCCGTATGCAACACAGTTGCATGCCCTATGAACAACCATCTGTCCATAGGCAGTTTCCTAACCGCCACAATCACTTTTTAACTGTTAACTTTAGTGCTGGCTTGCACAATGGCGCCACACTTGTCCCAAACAGTTAGGCTATGCCAAACTCGGTTATAAAGCCACTTTATAACCGTCTCTAACTTGCTCTTTTACTTTGGCATGCGTGTGATGCACACACACTCGTAACTGACAGCTTGGACTCAAATCCGACAATCATTGCACTGCACAACTTGGCCCATGCCAATGTTCGACAATGATTATGCTTTACTCAACTTTGGCCTCTGCCAAGTCTTCGGCAATGGTTGCGCTTCATTCACTTGCACTTCTGCCAAGTATCCGGCAATAGTTGCGCTTCATTCATCCCGCTCATGCACTTAGCTCATTTGGATGCCAACACCCAAATATCATGCCAATTGAGTCTTGACTTGTTTAGTTCAACTTCATACTTCATATGCATCACTTGCATTCTTTTTGCCGAGCAATAATCACCAATGGCGTATTTGGCAACGCCACTGTTGTATATGCATTGTCCAAGCCTTGGCCAATGCTTGGAACGATGCCAAAGTCATCTCATGACTTTGCATTTCATCCTTTACTCTTTCCTTGAGTTGGGCTAACTCTGAATAAGGATATGCAACACTACCGCGTCGTATTGCATGTGTTAAGTAGCCTTTCTTGTCTCAGCCATGACGGCGCTACATCGTCGGACTGTGCAGCTCCATCTGCCAGGCTACAACTTCAGTGTTGCGAAATGATTGTGCGCCACTGTTGAGGCATGTCATAGACCTCCCCCACCCAATCCATTCAACGTCCTCGTTGAAGACGTTTAAGTCCCTCCAGATACTAATGAGTTAAACCGAGCTACAACGTCTTTTTTTTGTACATTAACAATTTCTTTCTTATTCTTGAATCGACAACAACTTAATCCACATGGTTGACCATTATGATGGGCCCTGATGGAAAACTTAACGGTTTGGCCATTTTATATAAGACCTCAAAAAATTGCCGGTTAATTTGCCCCCTTTTTTCTAATTAGGGGTTCCGAAGCTGGTCACTTTCTTAATTTGCCCCTTTCTTTTTTACTTCAACGGTGGAAACCTGTGTCGGTAGTCAACCAAGTTTTATTACTTCATCTGGTTCAGGCCATCTCATCTCAGATTATTAATTTCTCGAATCACGTAACTTCAGTACTAAAATTTACCAAACCAAACCAAACCAAACATTTGATCGTTCAATTGTACCTCATATAGTCATATACTCCCTCCGTCCTAGTTTACTTGCCTAAATTGAGCATTTTTTTGTCCCAATTTAGTTGTTAAGTTTCATATTTCCCCCCATTTTATCTTAATTTACCCCTATGTTGGAATCAGATCACGGTATTGAGAATTGTGTAATTCTGTTTCCCATGCACATCTTAAATACTCCTCTTTCCTTTATTCCCTTCTTCTCCAACTAAAACTAGATATGTATCTTAAATACTAGTTGGGGGTAATTTTGGAAAAAAAATTTCTCTCTCTAATTTCCTTAATCTGTATGCAAATACCATTTTAAGGAAGTAATCTAAGACGGAGGGACTAATATCAGTGAACTAAGTCGGTGTGTCACCTTTTTCCACGCGCCATGGATGAGAAGGTAGATGTGGCGGATAAGAACCAAATTTTATTCATTCAATTAAACTCGGTAGTTTCACTGTTTCTAGACTATGTGCCGGTCAAGTGGCTGCCACTTGGGGTAAAAAATGTAAAAGTATTGATGACCAAGGCACCAAGTGGTAGGAACCAGGAACTTTCATCTGCTAAGCTATCAAACAAAAAAAACCACCCTCTTTAAATCCCACCTCCATTCCCTTCCTCAGTTTCATTCAACTCAAAACACAAACATTCTACTGATCTTCTTTGCAAACAGAATTTCTAAAAAACAATCTCAGAATTTCATTATAAAACTCAACTGAAAAATGTGTGGGGGTGCAATTATATCCGACTTCATTCCTCGTAGTCACGATGGTCGACGTATCTCTGCTTCTGATTTATGGCGAAGTTCATTTTTCACCAACAATTTCCATACTGATTCAAACTTCATCCGGCAAGAAAAACGTACCCAGAAAATGATTAATACACGTTCAGGTAATTAAAACTCTGAAACCCCTTTAACATTTTTTCACTGTTTGTTTATATGTTTCTCTGTTTCTGATATGGTTTTTGTAACAGGGTATGATAATGGAGAAGAACTGGAGAAACCGAGCAAACGAAAGAGGAAGAATTTATACAGAGGAATTCGACAAAGGCCATGGGGGAAATGGGCAGCTGAAATCCGTGATCCTAGGAAAGGGGTTAGAGTTTGGTTAGGTACTTTTAATACAGCTGAAGATGCAGCGCTGGCTTATGATAAAGAAGCTAGAAAAATCAGAGGCAGAAAAGCTAAAGTTAATTTCCCTAATGAAGAAGAGTATAAAACCAATAACAACAAAAGCAATCGAATTAACGAGACCCAGATTCTCAAATTTCAAGATGATCATCTTCCTAAATTTTATTTTGGGTTCGCTGAAAATATTGAAATGGAGCATAGTACTACTGATTGTAATGTTGATTGTATTGATCAAGAGGAACTAAAACTGGAAGAACAGGAAAGTTTGGTAGAAACAGAGGAAGAGAAGGAGAAAGAACATGAGAGTGTAGAAGTACAGAAACTATCAGAAGAATTAATGGCTTACGAATCATATATGAAGTTCTATCAAATTCCTTATCTTGATGGTGGTAATAGTTTTGAACAACAATCCAATGTTGTTTCAAATGGTGTTCAAGAGAGTTTAGTAGACGATGGTTCTGGTTCTTTACAACTATGGAGTTTCTGATGATGATGTTCCATTTCCTCCTGACATGAATTCACAATGGTTTCCGGTCTCCAACTAAGAAGTGAAGATCTTCAAGTTCTGTTAATTTTAACTAATTAGATTCAATTTTTCATTGATGTTTTTATGTGAATTTTGTTTGTTGTTAATTGTTTAATTCAAGCAAGTGTGCTCTGTTTTTGTGCTGTATTTTTGTTTTCGAATTCTGTAAATTCATGGAAGCGATTGTATGATTCCTCATTCCTGAGAATCCAATTGTTAATAAATAACATTTTCAAGGCTTTTCTAGTATTTCAATTGTAAGTGCAATAACTTTGTTGTTTGAAGAACAAGAAACTAAAAACTCCGCCATGAACATTCTACAAAGAAAGAAAAAGATATCAGAAGGCATTATAGAAAGCTCCAGTGGGTAAAATCGGCAGTAAGAAAATTATAGTGTGGGACCTACAAATGTGTATTGTTTGATGAAGGTATGGTTGGTGTGGGGGGAAGCGGCACCTGGTTTTGGAACGTGGTTTTGAAATAAATATACCAACGGCTGGGAATACCCACAGGAAATCCGAAGTTTAAAATGAAATTTCAGACTTAGGATTTTAGCCCAAAATAGAGTCTGAGCCAACCGAGTAATTGAACTTGTTTTCCATTTGGTATGAAAGTCTAAGCTATATGTAGTCAATTTCGGCCATCTCGGCCGAAATTCATAGCATAGCGAAACAAGCAATTTCGGCGAGACGGAAAGTTACCGGAAAAATCGGTTATATCGGTTGAAATTCCACCGATTTTAGTCAACCGAGATAGGGTATTTTAGTAAATTTAACCTAAATAATCCTATAATCCCTATCGCATTCACTCTTCTTCACTTCGTTTGCTTCTTCAGTCTCTGACTCTCTCTCACATAATCGAAGCAAGGTATGTAAATCGAAGCAAGATTAGGGTTTGTGGTGTTAATCGAAGCTAGATTTGTATATTTTGAGAACTTTTCTATGCTTTTGTATCATATTGTGAGTTCTAATGAGATTTGGTTTTGTGGTGTTAATCTGAGATTAGGGTTTTGAATTTCAATTGAAGTCTTCTTTGTTTAATTACTGAATTTGTTTTTCATGGGTTCTTGTTGATTTGTCATGGGTTCTTGTTGATTTGCTGGTGAGGTCATTAAAGATTGAGTCCAAGTGTCTGATGCATGTTAGGGTTATAGTAATTGAAGGTTTAGCTATTATTGATCTCTTTAGTAATGAAGAATTGGGTGTTCGATTTCCTCAGGTGGCAGTATTAAATGCTGGTTAAGCTCAAGAAGTGTTTAATTTTGCTTTGGGTGGCTCAAGTAATAGACTTCTTTCAGCTGGATGCAAATCCGAGGTAGGCATCCATTCTATGCTGCTCTCAAGTAGGAATGTTGTTGAGGTGATGTTTGTGTCATTATCTGATATCAATTTATAGACCATGTTCATAAGTAAAGTTTTATTAGCCAGTGGTAATAATTTTGTGCTAATAATTGGCTGTATTAGCTAGTGGTGTATAAATAAGAAGGCTCCCAATTGTAAGTTTGTAACCAAGTTCAGTTGCTCTTAAGTTCAGTTTTATTTTAGACAAGTTCAGTTGCTCTTAAGTTCAATTGTAACCCAGTTCAGTTGGTAATTGTAACCAAGTTCAGTTGGGTAATAGAGTTTTCTTATTGTTGTCTTTGAGTTTTCTCTAATCTTTCATTGATGGAAGAACTGTTCTCATAATTTCAATTTGACATTAATTTCAGGTTGTGATTATGGATCCTTCTAATGCATCCAATTCGAACAACTCAAACACTACATGTGGGTCAATACTTTCTCAATCTTCTAGTCAGACTCAAACTAGAGATCCAGCATGCGTGGTGGTGGAATTACTAGGCTTAAGCAGCATATCAGTGAAGATGAAGCCTTTAGTTAAGGTTGTAAGGTTAGTGGACATCGAGTGCAAACCTACAATGCCTTCTTTTTATGATGCAATGAGAATAGCAAGGGATCAACTAGAGGAGAAATTCAGTGAAGATGACCATACTTGGGGTGTAATTAAGGCTTGCTTTGAGAAAAGATGGAATAATAAATTTAATCATGCTCTACATTGTGTGGCATACTATTTGAATCCTTCCATATTCTACAATATTGAAGCTTATGAAATGGATAGTGATCCAAAGTACATAGAAATCAAAAGGGGACTTCATACAGCAATGCAAAGGCTTATACCCAATGAAGATGAACTTGATGCTGCTACAGGTGAATTGAGAAAGTATACCGATGCTGTTGGGATCTTGGGAACTCCGCCTTACAAAAGAAGAAGAAACAAGGATCAACCTCGTAAGCTTTGTTTGTTCTATAAGTTTAAAGTTTGATTACATTTGTGTTAGATAGATTTTATAACTACTTTGTTTATATTTATAACAGATGAATGGTGGATTACATTTGGAGGAATCGATGCGCCAAACCTACAAAAATTTGCAATCAGAGTATTGAGTCTTACTTGTTATGCTTCCCCATGTGTGCGAAACTGGAGCACGTTTCAAAATGTGAGTATTCTAATCTTTTACACTGATTAGTAATATTCCGAATATACACGAACACGAACCATGCAATTCCAGTACCTATATTTTGAAAATTATCCCGTGCTTACTATTAAGTGTTTTAGTTGAATTACTTACTTATCTTATGTATTTCAGTTGCACTCGAAAAAACGAAATCGCATAACACAGCAGAAATTGAATGATAGTGTCTTTATCCAATATAATAAGAAATTGCAGCGTCGTTACATAGAAATCCAACAATATAACGATAATGATAAAGCTAATGATCCTATTTTCCTGGAGGAGCGTGATGAAAATGATGAATGGTTGGAGTTACGAAATTTGAATGACTTGGAGATGCATGGTGATAATGTAACTTTTGATGATTTGCAAGAGACAGTTAGTGAAGAACGTGAGACTGTTGGTAGTAGAGGTGCCAGTAGTTCTCGAATTAAGTCTATGTATCCAACTAACTCGGAGTATGATGGATATGATACTGATGAATTGATGTTGGACACCCAAAACGGGCTACTCGGTGGTGTCGGGAATGATGGAGTTACTCCAGATGATGATATCTATGATGATTCAAATTATCTTGATTAGAACTGTAATATCCTTGTTGTACTTCTCTCTTTTGTTTTCTCTTTTGTTCAAAAAAGACTTCCAGTTCCAGGAACAATCAGTACTCTTTTATTGTTTTCTCTTTTGTTCAAAAAAGACTTCCAGGAACAATTAGTAAAGTGTTCGCACTTTTGTGTTTTCTTAATGAATATTTGTTTCTTTTGGATATTATTTCATTATATCTTAACATATTTGGAAATTATATATATAAAAGTTGGAACCGAAATTACACTGAGATTTGAAAACAAAATCTCCCCGAGACAACGTTGTATCAGTGTCTCGCTCGGGACCGAGATGAACCGGAATCCGAGATTAACTACCTTGGTCTAGCTCCTGCCTCCTGGTGGTAGTGCCAACTGCCAAGCCTCATTTTTTTTAGTTGGAGGTACATTTGAGTGTTTTCAAAATTTGAAATAGAAACAGAACGACCATCAGTAGACAGACTCCGGAAACGGAACAGGAACAACAGCAGTCCATACCCTATCTCGACATTCATACTCAATAATTATGTTTTGCAAAATGAGATAACATTTTATTACTGGGATCAAGTCACATTGTTGCCAATATTTATAAACTTTATAAAGGTTTGAAGCGATGTATGGCTGCAGCGCAGACCCTAGTAATCCACCAAACTAATATAGTTCCAATTGACAAAGATTCTGTTTTCCTTTCAAATTTGCTCTCTCAGCATCAACCGGGTCTTTCACGTTCTGAAGATTCGCAATGCTCAGCATCTCAAGAAAGTTCAGGTTTGCCAACTCTTCAATACCATCATTACATTCCGGCTCGTTGTTGATGACTTTTTCCCGCACATCGTACATCAATTCTTGCAACCAAGTTAGTTTTCCTATCCCCATTGGTGTTTTGTTGTTCGTGTAATAAAACTTTCTCAGTTTGATCCATCGTTACTCTTTGGGAAGCTCACACTGGAAAAGATACACATATTCAAGATTTCTGAGGTAAATGCAAGACTCTGGTAGTACTTTGATCTGAGTACCATCTAAGTTAAGGGATCTTAACTGAGTTCTTACACGAACTGACATCTAAGGTATGCAAATTGCGGAGGCTAGTGACAAAATCAGGTAGTTTTTCAATAAATGTACAAGACATATCAAGATATTTTAGATGGCTTAACCCAGTGACAGAGTCTGCAAAGTGAGTAAATTTTTTGCAATGATTGAGATCCAATCTTTGCAAATTGTCGAGGCTGGTAACAGAATCAGGTAATTCTTCGATATCTGTAAACGAGATGTCGAGGTGTCTAAGGTGTTTTGAATATCCTATCTTTTTAATAAAATTTTGAACTACGGTACACCCACTTAATACCAACGTCTGCAAATTGTAAAGTCTACTGATTAAATCATCACCCAAACCGAAACCAAGTAATACTGTATAGGAAATGTAGAAATACCTTAACTACCTCAACTTTGAAGTTGTATATTCGATCCTCGAACGGTCTTTACCCCGGTCACCCAAATGGAGAACACGCAAGTGCTTATTACTTGTAATTCCACGGAGGTCCGAATTGTAATTGCGTTCAAGAACAATAAACGTTCGCAGCTTCTTTGCATTGCTTATGAATTTGGAGCTTGCTGAGAATTCTTTATCCATTATCAAGTTTAAGCGGCGAACTTCAGAATTTTTTTCCAACTGATCAGTTACCTTGACAGTCAAGCATTCATGATCTCCAACAACAGCCTGCGCGAGATCACGGACAAGATCATGCATCTTGAACGTCGTAACGTCATCTAACTCATTCTTTTCCACCCCATCGAAAAATGAACTCCACATTAAGCTTTCAAAGTACTCGTCTCCATTGTCCTCAAACGAGCAATCATTAGAAGGCTGCAGGAATCCTTCGGCCATCCATAGTTGAATAAGAGTCTGCTTGCTTAACTCCCGATCTTTGGGAAAGATCGCAGTAAGAGAGTGACAAGTTATCATAACTACATTTTAATACTGGTATTATTTTGCTTTCTGCAGGTGTCACATATCGTCGTCTCTAATAGATAACCAGTTTCTCGTGCATTAGGCTCCCGAGAAACTTCGCTGCTAGTGGTAAACCACTACATTTATTAGCTATCTCTTTTCCGATGATATCCATATTTGGAGTCTTCAGTGCTCCACCAGGAGAAAAGGCTTTTCTCTCCATAATAGACCAACATTCATCTGCTCGTAATTTTTCTAAGAAGTATGGAGAAATACGTCCCTTCACAACATCCGCAACCTGCTTTTTACGCGTGGTTACTAGTATTTTACACCCTTCGGCTCCAACAGTCAACGAGCTCTGCAATCTCTCCCATTGCTCGGCATCCTCATTCCAGAGGTCATCGAGGACTAGCAAAAACATTTTCCCAGCCAACTGCTCACGAACTTTGCGCACCAGTACATCCAAGTTTGATAAATCACTGAATTTTTCCTGAGTTATGGACTCTATGATGTATGATAAGAGCCTATAAACATCGAAATCATCAGAAACGCAAACCCATATTTTTGGCTCAAAGCATCGATTTACCGAATCATCGTTGTAAACGAGCTGAGCAAGTGTAGTCTTTCCCAGGCCTCCCATCCCCACTATAGATACCACAGGAAGTTCATTTTCCAAACTACTGCTTAGTGATGTCGATGATGATGCGGTGGTAACCGTTGTTAATATCTTTATAGTTTATCTTTATCACCCTCCCTTCCTACAATTTGTGACTGGCTCGCAAATGATGCGGTTTGTCGGCTTCAACGCTCGCTACTTTCCTGGCTGTGAGCACTGCTAGGAATAATAGTTTGCAAATGAAACCTATCCATATCTTTGGCAATTTGATCCAATTTGCTGTTAATCCCTTTGATTTGACTAGCCAGTTTGGAACGAAAAACCAACGGGTTGGAAGAGGAAACAAAATCACGAACCTTATGCTTCAAACTGTTTCTCTCGCGCAGGCGCGTGGTTTCGTAAGAGAACTCATCCATCACATCATCAGCATCGTACACAACGTCTCTTAGCCATCTCAGCCAGAGTCTTACAGCTTCATCTTCTACCTGCTTCCTCTCAGCATCAGCTATCACGGCAAGAATCATCTCTAATGTTCTGTGAAGCTTTTTTAACTCATCTTTGTCGCCCCAAGCGGAACCAATCTCTTGGGAAACAACAGGGACCAATTTCTTCAGTATATCTGTAACACCGTTCATAAAAATTCTTTCAATCGTCATTACGAGATCCCTACTTGTTGCACTTAGTAGAAATCACTTGATAATGAAAAAAAGATTGAAGAATCAAGAGAATATGCAAATTCAAGTGCTCTTCTTGAACCATTAAGCAATACGTTGAACAGTTTATGGGCATATCAAAAATGAATCTTGAACAGGATATTTTGCGACAAAAAGTCAATAAAAACGAACTAATAGCGATGCATGCATGTGTCAAGTATCTCCAAGCCGTCTTCCACATGATTGAAATTGACTTTTGGAAAAATGGATAATGATCATACTTGGAATCACCCACACCAGAATACCACTAGGCCACATAGGGTTTATCTGATCTTTTCGTCTCGTCGTTCTCTTTGCCAGTCGCAGTTGCCTTCCAAGATGTTCAATTAAACATTGGGTCACCTTACCCAGAAAGATTTTGTCCTCAAAACTCATTCTGAAGTCGAGTAGTTCCATTAAGGAGTGAGAATTTTCTACCCAAACTTGAGCCAATGTTTCCGGTTTCAGAAGAGTAGAAAAGAAAAATGTTTCGGGCAGCTACAACGACAAGATAAAAGAAAAACGTCCACGTGTTATAACCCCAAAGGTCTCACTATTCATCCACAAAAACCCCGTCAAAACAAAAATAACACAAAAACCCCGTCAAAACAAAAATAACACAAAAACCCCAAAAAATTTGATGAAACTAATTTTGAAATTTGGTGGACAATACCCATACAAAATGACGTCATCAATAATGTCATAATCTTTTAATAGTGGCATAAATGCATTTTTTTTTTGTGTTTTTTTTTGTCTTAATAAAAATAAATACATAAAAACTTAAAACTTAAATATTTTTTGAACCATATGTCCAAAAATGATAAATTTTATATATTCGGAAAGCCCTCGACGAGAGCTTTCCAACGAGTACCATTGTTGCTATGTTTCAGAGCTTTTAATTTTTACCTTATCCTTAGGCTAAAAAATAACTATAAAATAAACTATATACGAGTGAATTATACAAAATGAACTAATTTAATGAACTATCATACTAGCTAGTTCATTCTGTAGAATAAACTGTCATGATTAAGTAACATACGAGTTCATTCTACAAAATGAACTGGTATCATGAACTACTATTACGAGTTCATTCTAACATATGAAATACCATAAGGAGTTTATTCTACAATATGAACACCTATCACGAGTTCATTCTACAATATGGACTATCATTTACGAGTTCATTTTATAATATGAACTACCATAATGAACACCTATTACGAGTTCATTGTACAATATGAACTACGTACCATACTTGATTATCATTACGAGTTCATTTTACAATATGAATTATCAATCCTATAATATGAACAACCATTATGAGTTCATTCGACAATAAGAACATCTATCACGAGTTCATTCTATAATGTGAACTATAATAATCAACTATTATTGTGACTTTATTCTTAATAATGAAGTACTTTTATGAGTTCATTCTACAAAACAAATTTTTAGCATATACGAGTTCATTCTACGAAATGAACTGCTAGAAGTAGAATGAACTACCATGTTCTAAAATAGTGTTCATTCTTGGATATGAACTACTATTATACCGAAAAAATTAAAATTTCGAAACATAGTATAGTGGGTACTCATTGTGTAGATCCCGACGAGACCTTTCCGAATATATAAAATTTATTAATTATCAACTTATATTTTGAGACATATTTCATTTTTAAGTTTATTTATTTATTGATGTTAATAAGAGAGAGAAAATAAAAGAGAGAAAATAGGACCAAATAGAATTCCCCTTTTGTTGGTGGATCAAATTAACTTAGGACCACATAAAATAGGACCAAACGATTATTTCCCCGTTGGGTAATCTGCCCAGAAAAATGTAAATATACTATATATTTTTTTGCCTAAAATGTCCTTAAAAAATACTTCTAATCTACTATTTATGAACAGTAAACACGCAACTTCAGACATCAATTAGAAACGACATATTTTTTCGATACACAAATATTGAATGTGGCAATTAATGTATGTACTAAGACGAAATCATAGCCTCCTCCAATTCAAAATAAGAAGAAGTTGGTGGCTATCTCATGACTTCATGACTTCCAATTAATGCCAATGGAGAGAATTTGAAGCTGGCCATTGGACGATTAGGATTTTAAGTGAAACACGCGCACAACGGATTGCACAATTAGGATGTTTTTGCTCCAACTGACTAGTCTCTGGCAAAAAGTTTCTGCAATGCTTTCCTGAAACATTAATGTAATGCTTAGATCATAAGAAAGAAATTTGGAAGACAGAGAACAATATTTTACATGAGGTTTTATCTAAAACAACTTCAAAAAAGTTATACAACTCATAATATTATAGATTTAGTTAAAAAGTAAATCATTACGAACCCAAGTATACTGGTCCTACTGGAACATGGTGGTTACGTACTACACCGGATTAGACGTCCATCATAACCGAGAACCGAGAACCGAGAACCGAAGCCTTTTTCCAGTAACAAGTACCAGGTAGGCTGAAGAGAGAATCTCCTAAAAGTGTAGCATAGTTTTTACGCCGGCTTGCCACGCCTTGCACAACCCACATTACGTAGACAATAGACGTCCATCATAACAACACCAACAAACTTTCCTCTTTTTCTCACCTTAATTCTGATTTAGTACGTGGAGATGGGCCAGTTATTGCTAACGTTGGATAAATTGGCAAGATAAACTAAACTATCCAAATGGTTCCAGGGAAAAAGAATCCAAAGTTGGCACAAGAGATAAAGGTCGAGCCAAAATAAATGCTTTCATTTCTTCAACTTACATGCATAAGAAGACGAGATGTTGCACTACACGTTTTGCATTTGTCCAAAAGCAACCGAAATTAGTCCACTCGGCAGTTGTTACAAACATGACACAAGCTTATGAGCATCCATACCTATAAGTACCAATATTTTCAAGGTTTTGGTGGAACAATTAAGAATTGATAAAGGAGTTTTTGAAAGTTAAGATCCAAAATGAAAGTTGTTGTATATACTTCTTTAGAGTAAGGGAAATTCGACATGAAAAAGGCTTTTAGGTCATTGGAACTAACCTTTATCAAGGTCTGTATCTTCAAAAACTACAATTGGACTTTTACCACAAAGTTCCATGGAGACAGGCTGCCACAATCGCAAAACCAATGAGAAAGCTCAAAAAATATACAAATTAAAACATAATTCCAAGGTAAAGCGCTATAACGTACCTTGACCAGTTGAGATGCAGAAGACATCACCTTAAAACCAGTTGCCGAACTTCCAGTAAATGCAACCTGGTTGAGGGCCATATTTTCTTAGTGCTTATTCAACATGAAATCAATAATACCAGAGATGCAGAGATAAAACATCAAATATGGATGCAGAAGAAACCTTTTCTATGTGGATGACATGCCAAATGAGCACCATCTTTTTTTCCCAGATTTTCTTAGTTCTTATTCAACATGAAATCAATAAAACCAAGCCTTGATTTAGTTTTTATTTTATATAAAAAAAATATACAAACAAAAAACGTTAACAGATAATGAAACATGGATGAAACCATGCTCATCCAATGGAAACACATGATGAAACCAGTTTCATCCGGTAATAACAAAGGACGTACAAAAGTTTCATCCAATGACAACACAAGATGAAACCAGTTTCATCTAATGGTGACCAACAAAAAACTATGTTTTCATCCAATGCAAATGCGCGATGAAACCAGTTTCATCGGGTGGAAACACATGATGAAACCATTTTCAACGCATCAGAGTATACACTAAGATGCAAAAAAATCAAAAAAAATGTAAACAAGGATATTCATCTTAGTGTATATGTGGAACCAGTTTCATCAAATACAGTTTCATTACAACCTAATCATTAAAATTAGGACCACCAACAGATGTAAACTAGTTACATCCCAACTTAAAGCTAGATGAAAACCAGTTACATCCTACCTTAAATCTAAATGAAAACCAATTTCTGCATGTAATACAAATAACCAGTTACATGATTACAACAACCAGATGCAAACCAGTTTAATCCAATATAGCTAACCATCAAAATACAATTTCATTCAATAAAGCTAACAATCCAATACAACAACCAAATGTAAACCAGTTTTATCTAATACGAATTCATTACAACAACAACCTAATTTTCAGTAGAGTTGAATTAGAATATCGACAGGTACTTCAAATACCTAATTTTCAGATTCATTACAACAACAACTTTATTTTCACACCAATTTATGCAAAAATAAATAAAAATAACCAAGTTACACCCAGGTACTTCAACCAATTCAAAATTAACCATGCAATTTTGAAAACAAAAATCAAAACATAGTTAGGGTTTTGGAACTTACGAGTTCTAGGAGACATTTTGTGAAATCGATCAGTTCAAACCCTAATTAGGTTATAAATCTTTCATGCTGGAGTTGGTGTCGTTGTTTGCAGAAGGCGGGAAAACCAATTTCACCGATGATGTCTCCAATTTCAACTACAAAGACAATGATACTGGAGTTGACGATGTCTTCAAATACGATGATACTATTGATTTCGTTGTTGGTAAGCACAAGGTGGATAAACCGATTTCAATGATTGTGATGGAGAAAGACGGTGGTGTGAACTGCTGTTTTTTTTTAGATGGTTAAAGGAAGACGATGGTAAGGTAATAGAGAAGATATTTGTTTTAAGGATATTTCTGTCTGTTTTACATAAAAACATCTCCCGTCTATTTGATCCATGGTGAAAGTTTACTCGTCCACCTGAACCGGAAAAAGTACTTTTCTGGGAAATAACCCATTTTATGGATATAAAAATAAATTAAAAACTGACTACTTATAATTGCACAAAACGTACAAATGATGAATGTTCATATACCTTTTTATTATCAAACATTTTGGAATTCCATATGTAATACTGTTCTAAAATGCAATTACCTTTATGTTCCGAAACGTCACAAAAATTATGCCTTTTGTCCAAACCGTCATCACCGTCATCATCAACTTGAACAGGTTAAGGAAACACTTCTTCTATAAAAGATCTCTTAAGATCACTTTGGTTTTCGCACCTACAATTCTAGGGTTCTTATATTATTTTAGCTTAACATAATATAAAATATAGGATAAAATATAAAAATATTATATTCCCATCTTTAGCTTAACATCTCGAGAATTCACATCGTAGGGTCATAAGCTGAGAGTTCATTTTCTTTATCACACAAAAGCTTGTGTGATAGCAGGACTCTTTTCATATTGGTTAGAGCATCTCTAATGGCTCCATATCCTACATATGCGGATGGATAAAGTAAACATTCAAGTAAACATCTCCAACCATGTAACTCTGTGATTGTGGGTCTGCTAATAAACTTTCCTTAGACAGAAATTAATTCCGTGGAATTAGCCGGTTGCAAATTTTATTTCCATAGAATTGTGGGTCTATTTATAAAACCTTGCGAGATTGGGGTATATGCAAATTAATTGGGGTATACCCAAATTTAAGTGGACTCTTTATAAGGGCTAAGGGGGTGTCCTAATTGGTGAAGTTACAAAACTACCCTTTCCCATTATAATTATTATTACCCTAATCAGTTATCATTTTCATATCATATTCTCCTCTACCATACCATACCGGTTTCTCCATCACACCACCATCGAAAACTCGTCGATTAATTCGTCGTAATCATCGATTAATCTTCAAACATGGAGCGGCCAAAGGCTACTCGTATGAAACAAACACATAGAAAACCTAATCGAGATAACCCTGGATTTGCAGATTTAGTTCAACACAAACAGAGTAAAAAAACCGTTGAAGAAGAAGAAATCAACGCCGCTGAAACCGAAGAAATGACGCGATTGAGAAAGTAAGGGCCTACTTAAACTAACTCCAGTACTTCAATTTTATGTTTGTTTGTCAAACTAGGGCAGAAAAAACGAATTTGTGAATCTGCAGTTATTTACCCCGCAAGGTGTTTGCTCCACGACCTTGCAGACTTTTCATATTTAGTCGTTACCTTCTTAGGTTTAAGATCTTGCCGACTATTAATATCTGTAACTGCTATTTACAGGGTCGGCACGATATTCAACCGTAATACCATGCCGACTAAATGTGTTTTTAATAGTCGTTGGTTTTAAATTTTTACCATGCCGACTAATGCTTTGAAAATGTTGTTTCCTGAGTCCATCAAGTTATAAAGTCGACATGGTATTTGAATACCACCCTGTCGGCCGCGTATTAGTCGGCACTGTATGGATTATAGACCCTACCGACTAATTGTGTGGAAAATCATTTGTATTTCCTGTGTTCAGACTTGTTATAAGCCGACATGGTAGTTGAATAAGACCCTGCCGACTATTTATTAGTCGGCATAGCTTGTTGTAGTCGTCCCTGCAGACTATTGTTTAGTCGGCATTGGTTATTGTTGTCGACCCTGACGACTAGTTTTTTTTTTTTAATTGTACATTCTTGTTTAGGTTGCAAAAGGGAAAGAAGAAAAGTGTTACTCCTCCTTCAAGACCTGCTCGTGTTGGTGACAAACTCTTGACTACAACACATCGAGGGGAACGCTCAAGATCCGTGAACGGAATAATTCTCAACTACCAACGGAACCAAGTGATTCAGATGAAACTCCAGATGAAGATCAACCAATTCCATCTGGTAGAAGAGGTAATGATCATGATGGTGTTGAAAGAACTCCGGCTGCTGGAGGAGATGACGAGCATGATGATGATGATCAAGACATGCCACCTGTTGGAGGAGGTAATGGTGATATTGATAACAATGATGTGTTAGACTTTTTTGTGTTTTGCGCAACAAATCTCATACGGTTAAGGTAATTCTTGTTTAGTTTAAGTTAAGCATGATTTGTTATAAACTGTTTTATGGTTTGTTTATTGCTTAATCCTATTTTAAAGTAATGTTTAAAGTTAAATGCTAGATAAGGTTGAAACTAGCATGACATGGCAATTGTCCTATGAGCTATCCATTGTAGCCATGAGGTGTACTCCAACTCATGATGGAAAGGTTGGAGTGACATGTGGCAAGCAGGACTAGGACTCACTTCTAGCCTCATATGTGTTATAAAGGAAAATAAGTTTTCATCCATCATAAAGTAATGTGAGGAAATAGAAGTTGATAATAAGTTATGAAGTTTAAGTCTCTTGTGTGTTTTCTATTTCCTTGTTCTCAAATTGTTCTACTATAAATCATATGTAGTGTCATAGCTAAGTGTGGTGCTGTTTTCAGTGAATTGTTGAGTATTCTAATACTAGGTTCAAGTCTAATTTCAGCATGTAGTCAGCTTTGTTAGAGCATTGCTCGGTCGAACTCGCAAGCGTTGATATCTCAAGCTTGTTTGTCAAATTTAGTTACCAAAACTATAAGTCTTGATTTCTAATCTACTTATAGCTAAGTCTCGGATTAGGATAGTAAGTGTAGTTGAGCTTTAGACTCCATGGCGTTCATCGAATGAAGACGAAGAACTACTCAAGGGAACTTTTGGAACTTCATCAACAAAAGGTATGTGGATACTTGAACTTATCTATCACTCAAAAGTCTATCTATTATATCTCCTATTTTGAGACAAAAGTCGTATTGCTATATAGACTTCAATTATACACATTTGTTATTTCGAGCCGAGTTCATCTCGCTTATCTATTTCTCGAAATATGTGTTGGTAAGCTTTCGCTTTAGCCAAGTTCATCTTTACTCATGACGAAAGTCATATTGATTATTTCAATAACTTGAAAATCGCTTTGATGAAAATAGTTTGTGGATCACAACTATTTTAACATCCTCTAAGAAAGTTTCAATGATTGAAATGAGAGTTTAGAATAGGTAACCATGTTTGGATATAAACATAGTGTGTTCTCACATTTGTGTAAAAGTCCGAAAAACGGGAACCTAAAGTATGCGTACCCGTACACGTACTGGAGGTTGTTGGAAATCCGGGTAAGTATGCGTACCCGTACGTATACTGGCGGAAGTTTCACGTCCGTTAATTTCTGCTGGAGTTTGGAAGTAAAAAACAAACTCAATCCGGATACTTAAGTATGCGTACCCGTTTGCATACTTAAGGAGGTTACTTTCTAAAATCGGTTTGTTCTTGAACTAAAAACATTTATATAATATAAGGAATGCAATCTTTGAAAACCGTGGCTATAATGTTCATGAATTGATTAGAGTGAATCAAAATCGATTTTGCTTCGATTGTGTCTTGTATACTTCTATGAGATCTAAGCAATTGAACAACTCTCTAACTAGTTCATTTGAGTCATTTGAACTAGTTATGGTAAAGATGAATAAGGTTGATATGAAAGTGCTCATATGGCTAACCATTGGTTAACTATTGTTGAACCGACCAAGTGTACACGTTTAGGTACGGTTACTCAAACCTAAATGAAGGTACATTTCATTTGTGTATAACAAGCTAAGTTCGATCTAACGGTTGAAAGATATTAGCTTGAATCTAATCAGGTTTTCATCTAACGGTGAATATTGAATGCTTTGTTACCAAGGTAACTTAGATTGCAAACCCTGATTTGAAATCTATATAAAGGAGAACTCTAGCAACTGGGAAACCTAATCCTCACACCTCATGTGTGATACTAGTTGTATAAGCTAGAGTCGATTCTCCTTTAACCTTAGGTTTTTCACGAAACCTTGTAGGTTAACGACTTAAAGGCTTCATTGGGATTGTGAAGCCAGACCCAACTATTTTCTCTGTAGTTGCGTGATCTGATCTTGCTGTTATCTATCGTGATTGAGTACAATCGTAAGATTGGCTTGATATTTATATCTCCGATAGGAAAGATTGAAAAGTAGTCACAAAAACCTTCGTATCATCGTTTGTGATTCCATAATTTCTTGTTTCGTTAATCGATTAAGATTATTGTGAGGTGATTGATAATTCTAGGCTGTTCTTCGGGAATATAAGTCCGGGTTATCAATTGGTTCATGTTCACCTTGATTTATCAAAAGACGGAACAAAACTCATAAGTATTTCTATGCGAGATAGATTTATCTATTCTAATAAACTTTTCTGTGTGAGACAGATTTGTTTATCAAGTCTTCGGCTTTGGGTCGTAGTAACTCTTAGTTGTGGGTAAGATCAGCTAAGGGAATAAAGTGCATAGTATCCTGCTGGGATTAGAGACGTAAGGAGCATAACTGTACCTTGAATCAGTGTGAGATTGATTAGGGTTCAACTACAGTCCATACCGAAGTTAGCTTTGTAGTAGGCTAGTGTCTGTAGCGGCTTAATACAGTGTGGTGTTCAAATATGGACTAGGTCCCGGGGTTTTTCTGCATTTGCGGTTTCCTCGTTAACAAAACTTCTGGTGTCTGTGTTATTTCTTTTCCGCATTATATTTTGTTATATAATTGAAATATCACAGGTTGTGTTGAATCGATCAATTGGTAAATCCAACCTTTGGTAGTTGATTGAAATTGATCGATCCTTGAACATTGGTCTTTGGTACCGTTAAAGTTATTTCTCTTGTATTCAATCAGGCTCGCAAATTCCTATTTGTTTGATTACGGATTGAATCGATAAGTTGATATATAACTCTTTGATATACTTTTTATTAAGATTGAGTCTGACTGTCTAGTTGATTCTCTTGAAAGTATATTGGAGTTAGTCCATACAGATTGCTAAGTGAAATATTGGGTGTGGTTGTTGTACCCCCACTTTTTCAATTGGTAAGAGAGAAGGAAAACACATTCAAGACCTCATAAGTCTGTGTTTGTAGCGATCTGACTCTATGGTCAGAAGTGCTATCTCTGATAACGCAACACCAGTTCAGATTTACTCTGATTTGGTTCAAAATCTTGAGACATCTGAGAAATCTCCTTCATCTTTTCCTTTAACTGAATCCGAGTTCAACTGGGAAAAATGTCTAGATGAACAGTTGGATGACCTTTCAGATGAAAGTGATTCAGAAGAAGGACAAAGTATTGATGATGAAGTCTCTCAATATATCAAGCTCATTGACCATGTATTAAAAGGAAATAAGTCAACAACTTGTTTGGCTGAATATCTGGCACCTCTCTGTCAAGAAAACAGAAAACTAAGAAAACTCTTTAAAAGTTATGATTGTGGCTACAAACTCTTACAATCTACCGTTAAAGATCGAGAAGAAGATGTACGTTCAAAAAGGTCCGAATGTGATAATCTTCTTCCGAATCTCTTTGTGTTGAAAGAAAGACTTGTAGAATTTGAAGCAAGATACGACTCTCAACAAAAATGTTTTAATGACAGAGAAATCAGTCTTCTCGCCAAAGAAAAAGTATTGGAGACTGATCTTGTTGCTGCTCTTGATAAGGTAAATTCACTGGAAGAAAATCTAAAGAGATTCAATTCTAGCTCTACAAAATTATCTTCTATGCCGTGAGCATGTAAAGAACATCGTGATACACGTGGTCTGGTCTATAAAGGAATAAATACTCCAAGTACTGGTAAGATCAATTTTGTTCGAGCTAATGACAAGTCTCTATGTGAAAAACCTTCTTCAGCAGCTGATGTTCCTAGGAACAAGGATTGTCCACCTTCGAAATCAACTCACATGAGAATAGTCAAGAACAATTCCTTCAACTGTTATTATTTCGAAAACAAAGGACACCTTGAAAGGAGATGTCGTTTTCGACCGAGGAATGAAAAACTTCATAACATTCTTGTATGGATGTCTAAAGAAGTAATTAAACCTGTTTCACGAAAACCCTGTTTTCATAACCTGTTATCATGATGTTGATCATGAAAACAAACTTCCAGTTCAGATGTCATCACAACTGGTAGGAAATCTTCTTCGAGATTTGGGTGTCGTACGTGAAAAACTTGGAATTGCAACAAAGAATCTTGAATTTCTGAAAAACGAACTGAAGAAAGCAACTGATGAACTCGTCTATTTTCGATCTCTGGTTGCTGGCCATGCCTGATGTTTTTCGAATTATGTTCTCTAAAAGTTGTCTTTTTGTGTAGGAAACTTCTTATGAGAATTTATTCTTGTGTTTTAAGAAGGATAACTAGGGTTTGGAATAACAATTATTGTAAGTACACATGGCTATTTCCAACGATTTTCATCTTGCAATGTTTTTAGATTTATTTATTTAAATTCTAAAGTTTATTTGGAAGATGATTTTGCAGTATTAATCTTTATGATTTTATATATTGCAACTTGTTATGGGATATGTGTGTTTGCATCAGTGAACTATGATTGTCCCATACGTGGTCAAAAGTTAAGTCTTTCATATGTCAGTATGCAAGTATTGATAAAAGATTGAATGAACTTTTGACAAACAAAACTAAAGCCTATTATGTCATTATGCAAATATTGATGGAAGATAGGATGGACTTTTTTTTTACAAAGATTAAAGTCTATTATATGTCATTGTGCAAATAGTGATGAAAAATAGAATGAATCTTTGTTTATTCCGCAGTATTGATCTTCCCTGATCCATATCTTTATGTAAATACTGTGCGGCTCCGTAAGTTCTCTTATGTGAGCATTTCCGATTAATTTAATCATGGGTTCTCTTGTGGTTAACTTAATTGAGATTTTTGGATACAAATTCATGTTTCATGTGATTTGTTATCGTCCAAAGAAATCCTTATTTTCTTGTAAAAGTAAGGTCGTTATTGTTGTTCTTTGAGGAATGGCATTTTATGGGAGAGAGTTCTTATTTGAACTTGTGCTTAATTGCCAAATATTTGTGGGGAGTGCGGCTGTGGAATATTATAGGGGTTATCTTGTATCTTTATAAACTCCTTGATGAATGCATTTAGTTTCGGCTATATGATTGCATCTAAAAAAGTTGATATGTGATTTTCTTTTGCTCATGAAGTATCTCTATGGAAATTCCAATAGGATCCCACTAATTTTCGTACCTTTGCCAATTTTATTGACAAAAAGGGGGAGAATTAATGTGTAGTTCACACTACAAATACATATGGTTTTCGGATCATTATGTAAGGGGGAGTGGTTTTCATGTGAGATGAAGTATTGACTAAGGGGGAGTGATACATATCACCATAGTATTGTTATCAAATTTGTGATACAATTGAACTTTGATGCTGTGTAATAATACTATGACACTTTCAACAAATTCATGATAGGCACCTAGTCATAGAAAATGTGATACTTGCTTATTTAGCTATCCGAATGGATTACCCACTTTAACTTGTCCATTGAAAAATTTGTAAGTATTTTTGTGGTTTATTTTACGTAATATATGTTGTTTGATCTTCCAATGAAACACCACTAACAAAGTAAGTTTGTGTTTTTGTTTTTGTAGCACGAAGTCGTGAAAGTGCGCTACTTGGAGGAAAAGGGGGAAGCATTCGCATTCGATGCAAGCTATCACTTCATGGTATCCAAAATTCCGAAGTATGCCCCGGAGATGATGGTGGGTGAATCGGACTCGGATTCCTTCGACGAAGATTGACGGTTTTAGAAGTTTTTGTGGGTATATCTCTATGTAAACCCTCACGAGACTATAACTAGTCCACTAGGGTCGCCTAGGGGTTCAAAAGCTTGATGCACGTGCTAAGTGCATCCGTTATTCCTACGACAAGGAGTTAGATTTTATGTTTCAATCAATGTAGTAACAAAAATTGCATGAATAAAGTGAATTACAACTTTCAAGATTATGTTTTCTGTTGGGTATAACCAAAAGTCGGCAAGGTTCTAAGATTACTACAATGTTGACTATACTTTAGCCGGCAAGGTGAGAAACTACTACTACGCCGACTATATATAAGTTAGCCGGCAAGGTAAGAAATCAATAAGACGCCGACTAATGAAGCATTTACAACAGTATCTTGTGCGTTAAAAATAATAAAGTTGGCATTGTTATTAGAAATAAGCATGCCGTCCCAAGTTAGTCGGCATCTTCTTCATTCGTCGACCTTGCCGACTTTTCATACTTTTAGAACTGAAAGTGTTGATTTCTTCTTTAATTTTGAGTATGATTTTATACAACAGCTTTGCAATCCCTTTTTTAGAAGTGTCTGGGTAGTGTGTTTTCGTTTCCGTTGCAAAAACTTTTCTCAAAAAAAAAAATTCATCAAAAATCTTCCCACATAAGTTAAATCAATTTTTTTTTTCATAACTTAAATTCATAAGTTTTCATTTACTCAATTAATTAATCTAAACTCAATTAATTAACCTAATCAGATTTTTTAGTGTTAATTAAACAAGGGTATATTAGCCAGAAAATACATGGTTAAGGGGTGTCATGTTTTACTTCAAAATGACCCAGATTTTGTCTCATTAGGTATACCCCAATTAATCAGGGTATACCCCAATTTGGCAAGGTTATAAAAAGCGTGGTCTAAATTATATGGCATTTCTAACTTCATTCCATAAAATTTCATAAAAAAGCATTTTTTTAAATAAAAATAGATGACAAAAGCATTTGATAGAGTAAATTGGAAATTTTTGCTAAATGCATTAAAAACCTTTGGATTTAATATTGAGGTGTGTCAACTTATAGAGCAATGTATCTCCATAATCTCAATATTTGTTTTATTAAATGGAACACCTGGTGATTCTTTCAAACCTTCTAGAGGTTTACGCCAGGGAAATCCACTTTCACCATACTTATTTATAATTTTTATGGAAATATTTTCAAGGCTCATTCTCTCTCAAGAACACAAAAAACTTTTACATGGAGTTAAGATAACACCTAAAAGTGAACCTATTTCTCACATGTTCATTGCAGACGATTGTCTGCTTTTTGTTAAAGTTGATCTAATAGAATGTAGGAATTTACTAAATATTATAGCAACTTTCAGTAAGGCCTCGGGTCAGCTAATAAATTTTGATAAATCTGGAGTTTTCTTTAGTAGGAAGGTTAAACCAAAACACCAGAGAATGATGTCTAAAATGTTAAAAATAAAACATATAAATCTTAAAGATCCTTATTTAGGAGCACCATTTTTCATGGATAAGTCAAAAATAAAAACTTTTGCACCTATCATAGAAAAGAATGGAATTTGTTCTTGCCAATATTCCATCTTATCAAATGGGGTGTTTTCTGTTGCCAAAACAAATAACCAACAAGATTAATGCAATTCAAAGAGATTTTTGGTGGGGGAAAGATGCTGGAGGAAAAGGTTTCTGCCCAAAGGCCTGGCCAAATCTTTGTAAACCAATCTTAAAAGGAGGATTAGGATTTAGGGATGCACGTAAGTTTAACTTGCCATGTTAGCAAAAGTTGCGTGGAGATTGATTAAGGAACCTAATTCCCTTTGGGCAAAAACGATGGGTTCAAAGTATTTAAGGAATAAATCTCCATTTAGAACTAAACCCTCAACAAGGGGCTCTTGGCCTGGAACTGTATTAGGCAAGGATTAGAGCTTGTTCAAAAATATAGTATATGGGAAGTAGGCAATGGTCAGGACATTAATATTTGGAACGATAAATGGATACCGGGACTAGGAGATACTATTAACAACCTAAGTAACACTAGCAATAGTCATCTAGTTTGGGTCTCAGACTTAATTAACCTAGAAAACTGCTCATGGAATCTTCCTTTACTCACATTTACTTTCCCATATGATATTGTGCAAAAAATTAGTCAGATATATCATTTTAAGGATAAAGACCAAACTCTTAGAAAAGACCAAATCCGTTGGACATTAACTAGTTCAGGAGAACTTACAGTTAAATCTATGTACGATAAATTGAATGAAAATGGACTCGACATAGTCAACTTATCCATGCCAGAGTCATTCTGGAATCTTGGTGGAATTTAAATATTTCGGGGAGAATCAAGCTCTCTTATGCACTGCCTACTAATGCTAAACTTTTCGGAAAGGTTAAAGATGTTGTTCCTAATTGTACCATGTGTAAAGTCGAAATAGAAACAACTGAACATCTTTTTTTTCATTATCCTTATGCTAAGGAAGTTTGGAACATATCTCCTAATCATGTCTCTTTATCTTTGGATACCTCAATTACGATCTTAGATCTCTGTAAAAAATAGTCTGCTAATCCTATGACAGATATATCTATAGAATTACTTCTTAATAAAATGTCGTTTATCTGGAAAAAAAGATGTGATAGGGTGTTTGAAGATAAAGCTAAGTCTGCTAATAACCTAGCTTTGGAAATTCAGGGACACATAGGTTTTTGGTCTACAAGAAAACGAAAAACTACTAAACCTAAACAGGTACAACGGAAGAAACCTCCCGAATGGAAGGATCCAAGTAAAGATACTCTAAAGATCAATGTTGATACAACATGGATTTCAGGTTATGCTTTAATTTTGAGGAATGATGCAGGAAATTGTGAAGGATGACGAGCAGCACAGTCAGCAGGCTCAGACCCACAAGAGGCAGATGCTATAGGAGTGTTGCAGGCGGCAATTTGGGCCAAAGAGAAGCAGATGCAAAATTTCAGTATAGAAGGGGACTGTGTCGTATCTCAGATATTTCTTGGCATGTCAGAGCCTATCTCAATGAGGCAAACAGAATAGCTAATCTTTGCACTAATTTTTTGGGATTTCATTTTGTTCCTAGATTAGGAAACCAAGTTGCGGATACTTTAGCCAAGTTTGTTAGACCCTTAAACTCAATTGTAGAATGGGGAATTTCACCTCCCATATGTAGCTTAAAACAACTTTTAGTAGATAAATCTAATATTGGGAACTCTCATCATGGCTCTACTCCTTTTGTAACAGTGGATCATTTTTGAGTCTTAGTTCTTTTAATGAAATGCCATATTTACAAAAGAAAAAAAAAAAAAAAAAAACAACCTAGGATACCGATTTCATGGAATACGCTTTCCATAGAACTATTTCCTTTCTCTTTTATCAAACATAGCCTTGAAGGTATAAAGAAGGTTGGTGTGGATACTCATTTGGGCAAGGATGCAAAAGGCGCGACGCACATGCATCCACTTAGCAAAACAAAGTGCAACAAACATGCATCCAAGTATAGTTTCCTACACATCCAAACCCAGTGGGGTCGTCAAATGCCTATAGTGCCTAGTGATAAATGGCATTGTGATAGGTGGAATATTTGCACTAGTTAGGTACTCAAATGCTTTGCTTTCTTGATAGTTTTTGTATCATTATGCTTTGGTTTTGTTTGTTTTGAGTTTCTTAGGTGTTTGAGGATATCTTGACCAAAAGGAAGTGGAACTTGTTCAAATTTGGGATTTCTTCGCACCATCTTGAAGAGAACGAAAATACGAAACCAACGGCGAAAGAACGGAGTCATTCCGACGTCGTATGAAGAAATTACAAGCATGCGAAGCTATTCAAAGTTGCGCAATTTCTGAACCTACAGAATTGTTATAGGCACCCGAGGTTCTACTCAGGGCAGTCACAGAATAGGAATTACATTGTCAGTCTTCTAAGACTGACAGTTGAATGGGGTTTGGCAGTAGTTCAGCAGATCATGGCAGTGTTGAAGCTTGGTGTTTGTGACTGGAGTTTGCTGGTTTACTGCCATTGATGATTGGCAGAGAATGATGATAGACTGTACAGGATACGAGCTTCTGTTGGCTGACGATGGAAGATGGCAGTGATGCTTGGTGATTGATGAAGAGCTCGAGCTACTGATGGAGCTCAGTTAAGGAGACAGAGATAGCGATTAATGGAAGTGATGGAATGAGTAACAACAGGGAAGATTAATGTGACGATGGCAGTTGACGTTAGCTGCCATAGATGGCCGTTGTTTACTCAAGCTTGGCATGATGACTGGGATGGAGTCGAGCAGTACAGAGAAGAAGAATGGAAGTAGTCAGTGACTGGAAGAACTCGATGAAGATAAAATGCTGTTGATATTATCGGTGATGGACAGGTGACTGCTGGTGTTTGATCACGAATATGGAACAAAAGTTGCTGCTCGAGTTGGACAATGGAGTTGGCTGTCGAATGAGTTTCATGGAGGAATGGGTGTTTGCTGTTGACGGCAGGGATGTTGGAAGGAGCTGCTGATCACGATGGTGATTAAAGGGATTGAGCTCTAGTCTGTGATGTAGGTGTCTGTTTCAGATGGAGTTGAGCTGTGGACTGAAGACGCAGTAGAGTTCGAGTTGTTTCTGCGAAGTAATGGAGAATTGGCAGCGAGCTGTTGATGCTGTTAACGAGTTTGGAGCTGAGATGATATTGATGGCGAGACTGGAGATGATAGAGTTTACTGCGATATCAGGATCGATTGGTCGAGAAGGGTGCTGTCTCAGAGATGATGTTGCTGTGGAGTTAGATGTAATGATAAGGCTCGAGAAACAGTATGGGAAGAAAATACAGAAGCAGATACGGAGGGGTTGTCTCACCGTAGAGAAACTCAATGCAGGTTACGGTGGAAAGACCCAACCGTAGGGTTTTGAGAAATCCAGGAGTAGCTAAACACTCCATATTGGTTAAGGATGTAGTCGGATATCATAAACATGCTACTAAATTAATATATTGGTTTTGTTATCTCAATCAAATTATTATTGTCTTGTTCTACGATTTATTATCGCATATGATTGTATGATTGTTTGTTTAGGAGCGCTACTAAATGAGCATGAATGCATTTCTAAAGCTAGGCTAGGGTTTTGAGATACGTAATTGTTGATAAACCTTGTCATAAGTAGCATATTGTGATTACCAATTGTATTCAAAACCTTTGTGTGACTGCAAGTAGAAGCTTGACCTGTGTTAAATAGTTTACTCGTAGTATTTCTGTTGCATGGATTAGTCTAATTCATAGAACTTAAAGCTCTTGGAGGATTAAATCTAATAGCACGTTGCATTAGGTTGTTCACTAAGTAGTATTCATATATTCATCGTTATGGTATATGATGACATAAGGAATTTACCGGAGTATGCTCTCGATGGGGTACTTTAGGACTCTTGATAATGAATGATTGAGTGACAACACCAGTTATTAGTCGAAGTGCATGTATTATGATTGATGATGAACCCTTAACCAGTATTCTCAACTTATTGATTCTCTTTATTCATTCTTTGTTATTATTAGTTTGATTATTTTAGACTTAAATCAAAAAAAAAATCCCCCCAGGTTACTTAACTTTTCAAATACGAATAACAACCCATATCTCCCTGTGGAACGAATTTGTTCTTATAACTATACTATTATTTATAATTGTGAAGTGAAAGAACTTAAATTATCTTTGCGTCGCTGACAACCGACCACATTGCAGAAGAATGAAATAATTTGTTTTTGTAATAGCAAGAAAAAGGAAAAATCAAATTTAAAATTAGATGTCAGCAAAACAGTGACATCTAAGAGACAATATACAACATGAAAGGCTAACCGTTGTTATTTCCAACAACGGCTCCTCAATTACAAATAAATGTGCTAAGTGAAAACCATCAAAAAGTTTAGTAAAACAAGCCCAACTAAACATTGTACATTTTACAGAGATGATTAACTAATCCCAATTTCTTCTCCTACCACTGTATAACCTATCATTCCAAGTTGCCTACCATACCGCAAAAGGTAGCATACCCCAAATCTTTTTGACCATGCCTCTGTTTTTCTTGGTAGGCCATTTCCAAAGAGTAGTCCTTACAGAATCATCACAAACCCAGTCGATTCCACAGCCTAGCAATCTCCTTGCAATGCATAAACATATGCACATTTTTATATTCCTTCGCATTGTAGAATAGACAGTTATTGGTATTAGTACTATCATATTTTTATCTTGCAACAGTCCCCAAGTAATTTTAGTTATCATAACACTATTAAACATATCAAGGTTCATAAATTCCAATCCCCCAACTCTTTAGGCTCATAACTAACATTATCCATATGTTAGTTATGAGCCCTATAAACAGTGGTGGAGCCAGGATTTTGAAATAGGGAGGGCTTTTTTTTTTTGTCGCTCCTAAATCAGTCTGATTGTTGGTTTTTTTTTCTCCGTCTGACTAGTTAAAATAGAAAAGAAGCCAATCCATAAACTCAATGAATTATTAGTAAAAATCAATTCAATTACAATAAGTTGGTGGGTAGCCTGGCAACAAGCTGGGCACCAACACTCTTTTGGATAGCTAAACCTATTCTATAAAAAAGAGTACCGCCTATTTTATAATTAGCGTCATGGTTCGAGATACAATTCTTCAACCTCTTCAAGAAAATGATAGTTTCTTCAACCAGTTCACTCAAAGTCGAGAAAGCTAAAACACCAAACCCATAACCATGAAGGGAGCACTTGTCTAGGTATTTATCGCGTTTACGCTTAGTAGCCATAGATATGGCATGAACGGGTATGAAAGTATGAACTCCCCCGCCAGTGAATGATGAAACACCAGTAACATCAAAACAGACATCCTGACCGTTCTCCCAACCATGAACAAGAATATCTGCAGGTCTCAAGGAAGTATCGTTATCCGATAAAAAACCAAGAACTACCTCCTTCCTTGCATGTATACCAACCTTGTAACAAATGTCAGCATATACATCCCTCACAAGGTCGTGGCGGAATTTGAGACCGACATCATTAGCGCAATGTAAAGCATGGTCATTGAAAATATCCATCTTTTTGTTACAACTAGAGCATGAACTATCTTCCCTGAAAAGAGGTATGCCCAATCTATAACTCAACATGGATCTAAATTGACGAGGTCCTAGACTTTGATTTAAACCACTAATTGGAATCGCCTTACGAAAATCCTGAGCATGAGCCACTCTGTTACTTTGCCATAAAACAGAATCTCGAGTGGACATAGTGAAGTTTTACGGAATATTCTTCTTAACAACATCAAAATATAACACTGCCATAGAACGCATGGGATGGGGAGGAATATTATTGAGGTTTAAGGTAGAAGAAGACAATCCACATACCTCAAGGAAGCTATTCAAATCCTGCTGGAAACACTTGCTAGGCACTTTAGTGGAGGACACATTAAGCATGGTCTCTTGTAAACCCCTAGTCTGGAAACAAGAGGCTATATAACAATAGTGGACCGTATCTTCCATGGTGTAAACACCAAGACCGCCTTCTTTCATTGGCAAGGTGGAAAAACGTTGTTGGAGGGGTCCGAAGCCTGCGCCATCTCCTGTGACTATGTGTCTCAAAAATAGAAACAAACGCTGATAAAAAAGGGATTTAGCTTGAAGCAAATCCCGAGGGTTGGTAGTTCTCATAGAAAAATATAATCTGGACACCCCGGAACAGCTGCGTAACAGTAGAAGCTTGCTTTGAGGATCTTGTAATTTCTTCACAGTATCCATTAAATAGATTGTTTTGTCCATTCTAGCCTTAACTATGTCGTTGCAGAACTGAAGATCTAAGCTAACTGGTCCACCCAACAGTTTGACCCCTCTAGATGGTCTACCGATTCAGCCGGAAACAAATTACCGGCTAAAATCCTAGGGTCAACAACACGCACGAAAATCTCGGTTTTCTTGATGTTTAGATGAAGCCCTCTACTGCCACCTTCTGACTGAATGATGCTCAATGCCTTCGACACTTCCAACGTATCGCCTACTAATGTGCCATCATCCAAATACCACGCTTGTACGTCAAGCTTGCATTGCGAAGAAATCATACATACAAGCAATGTAAAGCGAGTGAAAATAATAGGGGACCTAAAGGGTCACCTTGCTGAACTCCCAAGGAAGAAGATAGAGTGGATTCGTTGTAGTAAAGTCTTGCGGGCTTAGCATAACAAAACTCCACCCACCTGGAAATACTTGGGAATTTGCTCCGTACTTCCTTGATCATAGTGGTCCTGTCCACTAAATTAAAAGCATTGGTGAAATCAACTAACAACATGGTCATGTTGTCCCATCCCCCTTTCGTCTCAAGTAACCTATTGGCTGAGTGTAGAATGGCTTCTCCTCCACAGGGGATGCGCACTCCGAATTGGTGATTACCTAAGTAGGAGGCCATTTCTTTACCCACCGAAATTGCTGTCAACTTTGAGCACATCCTCCTCCAAACATTGCCAACCGCAATTGGCCTCACTCCCCCATCAGGCTTGAGCAAAGGCGTTAATGGGGCACTAGCCACAAACTCTCCTAGAACAGCCGGGCACCTGCCTGCCAACCATAAGTTAACCACACCGGATTTAGACGTTAAGAGGTCATCTGCAACTGCGGCAGCTGCACCACTAAGAGCATCTGTCAAGTGTTGAGCTCTCAGACCGTCTCTGCCACAAGAAGTCCCTCTAGGGAAGCTCCTTATCGCTCCCAAGACAGCTTTGACATCCACATAAACAACCGGCACATTGATGAATTCTGAAGGTATGCATGGGGAGGGAGCTTGAGGGTGCTTAAGCCTCAGTTCATGGAGTGTGTCAGGTGTGGAAGGGGCGACACCATTAAAAGAAAGAACGCGTATGGCAGCATCTTAGTGTCTTGAGCTTAGCTTTCTCTTACAAGCCTGCAGATTAGATTTTTCCTCTTTGCGCCATGATTAGCCTGTCTTCGCTCTTGTCCAGATGGTACAAGCAATTTCCGAGCCAAATTAAGGCAGCCATTTGTCTCCCTCCACTTAATCAAGGCCTGATTTATACTAGCAGCATGTAGTCTCTTTCTATTACCAAACCTCCCTTCATTACTATTCTTGAGGGTGTACAACGTTAGAGTACAGATGGGCAAGAGCAGCAACTGAATCCAAGATGTTAAATCTGTAGGCTTAGCCAATACTTTGTTTATAGTTGCTTTCAGGGTTCGGGAGAAGTTGAGCCTGTACGGTGGAGGAATGCTGGCAGTTGTTGTAAACTGTTGCTTAAAAATTGCATCCAGCAAATCCAAGGTTAAGCCATTCGCTTCTTCAACAACTGCAATACCTGCATCCAGGGTACCCAAACAAGGTTTCACAATGCCGTGAATCAGAAATTCTTCATTATTTCCATCAATGGGACCTGCAATAGTATCATTGTGTTCACGACAGGGACGACTCCATGCACGAAGGTGCATACATTCACAGCACAACCACATCTGCAGCTGTCTTAGACTAACCTCACAAGCATCATATATGTCTGCACTATTACCAATACGTTGTCTGCAGTTACCCTTGCTCTCAGCTGAAGCAAAATGCCGATCATAAATATGGCTAATGAGTGAACCACGAGTGAAGCCTCTGCCCATAACCCCATCTCGACAACCATCAAAGTCCCTAAAAGGACAATGGAAAATTGAATCATCTAAGAGAGTAGCTCCAGCTGAAGAAGATGGTGAATCTTGGGATGGTGAAGAAGATGATCGCTCCCCTGGCATGACAGAAGGAGAAGACGTTGAGCTGAATTTAAGCCCCGTGATAGAGCACATGTGGTTCAGGAATTTCTACAAACACCTTAAGGGCATGAAACTGGTGAAACAGTTCCTACTGAAAATGTTAACCCCTTTGTTTCCTTCCCCGTAAAATCACAACACTGATAATCCAGATAAACTCTTGAAAATAACAAATTCACCTGCGGGTTGATGCGGACCAGATAATGCTACACTTCACAGACTTACCGTTAACTAGAACTTAGTAGCAAGTAATCGGTTGCAGTAGCGATTGGTTAGAGTAGTCACAATAGCAGAATCCAGTTTCTAGGGATCTCGGTAACAGAATCACGGTAGCAGAATCACGGTATGAAAACTGAAATCAAAACAAAACTGTTTATCAAAGCAAAGGATTACAAAATTTGCTCAATCAATTTAATTGGGATCTTTATACTACACATGGATGGTTACGTAAACTGTATATGAACTATGAAGTACTACTCCCGAGAACGAACTGATCCGTGAGTAACGGATAGAGTAGTGCCCCCAATAATGTAACGCAATGTGCTCCCGTCCACCGGTTTACTATGGCGAAACAACAAAGTAGACAATAGAACGATGTTGTAGTTCAATCTGTTCAGTGGCTCCCTATTCCCTCCAAAAACAACAAAAGAAACCTAGACATAAACTTTCTCTTGAATCTCTTGATCCTCTTTTTCTTTCTCAGTATTTTCCTTCTTCGTGGCTTCGCTTCATCTTGTTTAACAGAAATACTATTACTCTGAGATTCTTAGTATAACAATTAAAGTCAGCTAAAGGTTATTATTGTTGTGCAAAATATGTGGTGGTTACTCGCTAGTGGTCTGTTTTGATTTAGTGATTATCCGATGGAAATGAAGTTAATTTGTTTGGCCGTTTGTTGGTATTTGAAGTGATTACAGAAAAACAAACATAAGAATTTAAATTAGATTAAGATTGGGTGGACTAAAATTTAAAACATACTGGGCTAAATTGGAGTACCAGGTGGGCTAAATGGCACAAATTACTTCGGTGATAGGCAATTTAGCTTTCTTGGTGAAGGTTTCTATAAATTTTGGGGGCTACAGCCAGGTTTACCCAACTGTAGCTCCGTCCCTACCTATAAACAAATGGACCCCTACTAGCCTCGGCAAAAGAGGCAGTACCCACCAACATACGGAAAATCTTTAGAGCAGTTCTACACTCACCGTGCTTTGCATCGTGAGATGTCCCGCGTGAAAATCTTTAGAGCAGTTCTATACTCACCGTGCTTTGCACCGTGAGATATCCCGAATGGAACAAACCCTTGGGACCCACCACCCAAGAATTTATAGGGGCCAATTTTTTTATTTTTTTTTAATACGAAAGGAGATTTATATTAAGAAAAAAAATTACACTTGTTCATCCCTCGGTGGATTTTACGGTGGGTTTTCCACCGTAAGTTTAGAATTTTCGAAATCTTTATGCTGATCTTCTACCAGGATAAGTGGATATAGGTCCCACTAACATATGGGTATACGGATAATTCCGCAACTGGCATTGTAGCACATTTACCTAAATAGGAAAAGTGGAAATAGAGTTTGAAAGTGGATTCTACAGTGGGATTTTTGTCGGGAAATTATAAGCCGTGGCATGATTTAGCAGAGAAGTAGAGAACTTTTGGAAGCACAGGGAACCGTGATACCCAAGATTTCCACGCGTACACAGCTGAAGCAACACTGGAGAATATGACTCATTGATGCATATCCTCCACAGACTTTGGCCACCTCGCTAGTTAGTTCATCCATCACCATCTATCAAATCACTACGTGTTTGTTTTTGACTTGATAACCTTAATCAGTATTCAATATGGTGGAAACTGCTAGTCTTCTATATCTTTCTTGACAAGTGAAAAAAATAACAAATGAAAAAAAACTCAAACTCTGAAAATGTTTCCATTTTATGCAATAATATTCAGTGGTTTAGTAGGAACCTCAATTGTTTTGGGGATCATCTTGTTTTGCTCCAAAAAGTTGAAATCCAAAAGAATCGCTAA